>OX463755.1:99881464-100403177 GCA_949824845.1 Rhingia rostrata
AACGACCATTTTGACATATGAAACAGAGCTTCATAGAAGATATCTTAATTAACCTGAGATCCAGAACACTGCTATTGTCGCACTTTAAATTTCATATGCATTTGACCAGGTTGGGCATCAAACCTTTTTGTCGAAAATACGTGCATTTAAAATCGATGAAAAACTTCTTCTATGGATTAGAGATTATCTTTTGAAACATTCAATTCAAGTCGTTTTAGATAGATTCAATTCTGCTACTCAACAAATAATGTCCCTAAAAGCTTAGTTTTTCTTCCTCCTGTTTCTCATTTTTAATTCCTATCCCATAGTATAGTTTTGATACATAGTTTGTAACATGTTAAAGTTAAAGGATCGGCTCAGAATCGCTTGGTAAGTCGATTGAGCGATGCCTGTCCGTCCGTCCGTCTGTGTGTCACCAAATTTTTGGCCTTCAATTTTGAGCTCCAATGATAAAATTTGCAATATAGACTCTCTGTTGGACGAAGCCATACCCACTTTTCAGAAAAACCTTATTTTTGGTCAAACCGTTGAGAATTTCGAAAAATTGTCTGAGAAAGATATTTAGATATTCTCAATATCTATATTTCGTCAATATGAAGTTTTTTTTTGCCCAGCCCACTTTTTGAAGGCATTTTTCTATAAAAACTAAAAACTTTTTTCTGTATAATTTTAAAAGAAAATTAGAAAAAAAACTTATGAAAATATTTCAAACATTTCGTCCATAAAAAGCTTCGTCCTTATAATAAATTTAACATACGCTCATTTTTTTGGGGTTTTGTTCCTAAAAAAATTGTGAACCTAAACAAAAAGATGTAGATAAACCGTCTGAACAAGATTTATTATCAATGCCATTTTCTATATTTAATCCTTATTCAATTTTTAGCCACGAACAATTACTGGGGACGTTTATTTTAAGGAAGGTGTGGGAAAGGGTAAGGGACTATTCGCAATGCGGATTGTGGCCCTCTTATAAGTTTATAAATGATCTCCTGTCTGCAGCTTCTAATTCAATTCAGCTTTTCAGCTTCTCGTCCCCCAACTTTGGACTTAGTCTCTTAACGACAAAATATGTTAGGCACATTGAATTCTGACCTTAATAACAATTTGAAAATGTTATTAAGGGTTATATTTAACAGAGTCGAATGCAATCTTTCCAAAAAGCAATGATGTTTTCTCTTATTAAAGTGAAAACTTCCCCTTCTCACTCACGCCTTCTGATCTAGCCAAAATATTTAAAGCGTTAATGCGCACCAAAAGCAATATTGCACCTCTATGATAGGCTTAAAACGCGTGCGAAATCTTTAGATTGGTTTGAACGTCTCCTGCCTTAACTTGTTTTATTGCTACTTTAACAACCAGTGCTCAAACGAATTATCCAGTTTGTTGCATTCCTGCTATTGAGTGTTATTACTAATGGTGTATCTTGTTGACTTTAGTTGTTAACGTTATCATCGCCAAGGCTAATGACTGGTTGTTGTAAAAACAGCTATTACTCAGTCAGTCTTGACGAAAAGCAAGAAGAGCGCGCCACCACCTATTCATAGTTTTCAAAGCCGCATACGACGGCATTTATAGAGAACAACTATACAGAGCCATGTCTAGTTTCGGTGGTATATATACCATGTACCATTTGGTATCAACATTCGATACCAAAAAAAAAAGTCATGTGACTTCTTCAATTTGATTCTTGAGAGGATTGTGCAAAACTCCCGATCCAGCCGCAGAGGCACAATCTAGCAAAAATCGGTGCAACTACTGGCATACGCCGAAGATATTGAAATCATTGGTAGGACTCCACGACATAATATAAGCCAATTGCTTATAGAGAAGGAAGCTGCAAAATTGGTTTAGCAGTAAATGATGGTAACATCACCATTGACAGATATAATTTGGAAACAGTACGGAAATTTATCTACCTCAGCTCCGCTATCTGGCAACTCATCTCTGACAACAGCATCTCGTCAGAAATTAAACGAAGAATTACTCTTGCCAACCGGTGTTACTTCGAGAAATTCAGTAGTAAAGCCCTCACTCGTACTACTAAGGAGATCCTATATAAGACCCTGATCATCCCAGTCCTATTCTACGCCGTTGAAGCATGGTACGTCTCAAAAGCGGATGAAGAAATCCTTTGTCGATTCGGAAAGAAAATCCTTTGAAAAATCTTTGGTCCCGTTTGCGTTTATGGACTATGGAGACGAAGATCCAACCAAGAACTATACGAGCTGTTAAGCGACATGCCCTTGGTAAAAAAACACCGCATTGCAAGTTTTAGATGGCTAGGACATGTAGAACGAATGGCACCAATACTCCGGCATGCAGAGGCTTAGATTCCCAGCCAGACGTCGGATGCAGTAGAGGAAGATCTCGCCTTAAATGGCGCTCACAAGTCGAAACCGACCTCAACAAACTTGGAGTGCGCAACTGGAGGCAGTTACTTAAGGCCCGGGCTAATTGTTGTTTTAGTATCGGTTGTCGTTGTTCATGCATTTCAATTTAATTACAGTGTTGGATTGGGTTGTCCTACATCTTTTAATTCATTTAAAAAAGATTATGTTCAGCAGTTAATTAGACGCAATCAGTGTGAAGGAAATTGTTACCTTCATTATTAAGCTTTTAATTTTGCTACTAGACCAATATTCATGGCGCTGTCATCAAGCTTTTCGCTCTTCTGTTGTCAGGACTTCCGTACTATTAAAAACTGTTGGGCATTGTAAAATTCTGTAAAATACCGAAACTTTATGCCCAATCCCTTTTTCACCAATTGGTACTCAGATTGCTAAATTTCACTTGAAACTTCTCTGTTTAAATATTTATATGGAATATGACGGAATGTATCAGACATTTGGTAACGATTTCCCTTCAAAAACATTCGAGTGTCGATTTGGCTTCAAGAAAAGAACCAATGACTCCAACAAAAATTAAAGGAGGCTTTTTTCCTAATTCCAATGCCAACTCACATGAGATATCTAGATTGTAATGCTTTGGGCTTTGTTATGAATAGTGGTCAAGCTGATTAAAGACACTAAACACCCAATAACCACAAATGTCGAACAGTTGACTACGCAACAGAAGGAAATTTGGAAATAAACTTACCGTCTGTGAGATTGTCAGTCCTTTTAATAAAAACCCGAAATATATTCATAGAACCTGTCAAATGTATTTCTCTCATATAAACTCCACCCTTTCCTTACATACAATTATTTTCAATTTGTGGGCATAAAGGTCAGCTTTTCGTTGAGTTGGAGCTGTGTCTTGATCAGCTGTGAGAGTGTAACCACCATCAACAAATCGCGAATGTTGGCGTTAAACATTTGTGTGAACTGTTCGTGCTTCATGTGTGGCACTGAGTGGATCAAGTCCAACAAGGAACGGCCAACAGCATTGTCTGGCTGCTGTTTCCGTGCGATAACATCCTCAACGTACTTCAGTATCAAGTCCAACAGCCCTTGCAACTTAACGGAAGCTTCAGAGATTTGTGCCAAGTCCAACATCGGGGAAACCGTCTTTGGGCGGTTTGGGCTTGACACACTAATTGTCTTCTGGAGGAGTTTCAAGCCAAATACCTCTGGCTCGTAGCAAGTCACCTCAACATTGATTGGGGTGAACATGCATCCGGTCTTGCCTCCGGGAACACCCAACTGAATGCAAACGTAAGCCTTCAAACCCATTCGGCCTCCTGAGAGAGAGGTGTCTACTGTCAAATGCACTGGATTGTTGCACTCGCGAGCGTAGTACTCATGAATAACAGAACTGTGATTAGTCACTTCGTTGCCAGTGGCCCACCAACCTGAAAACATAAATAAAATTTTAGATGACTGCCTATTTATAGGTTAGGTTTATGACTACTCACCCACAACACTCTCGTTATTGTTAACTTTTCTGTTAAGGTCGTACAGGTCCATGGCATAGCTAAGTTCAGCTTCTACTTGGTCATCGTGCTCCTTGTGGGGAACGCAGAAGCAATTTGTTACTTCTACAACACCCTTGTCGACAGAACCTACGTGGACAGAGGGGGTTGCATTGATAAGTAAAATGCTAGGTAATGGAAAAAGTAATTGTTACCAAGTAGAGTGCCAATTACACGATGGGAGTCAGCGTTTCTACGCTCGTAGGCGTCTACAACTTGGAATAACACCACGGGATGTACGCGAACAGTTAAATTTAGAGCCGACATTTTTGCGTGGATTTTTTTGTTAAAAAGGTGGATGGCGTTTTTGACAGACTGTAGTGAAGGTGGTTGCGATAGAAACAAAATGAAAATGAAATGGAACAAAGTGAACCTCCTTAGGGAGGTGATGCGCATTACAAGAAGAATAAACAACGAATTGAAGTAGTGAGAATATGCTACACGTTGGCAATACATATATAAACATTAGAATTAAATGTTTTTTTCTTGCCGTATGCATGTTGCTGTCGCTAGACGGTAGCTACTCATTCACTTGGTAATAGTTGAAAAGCTATTATTGAAGGCGTCGAAGGCGTCTGGAAGTGAGCAATTTTCCTATTATTTGTTACCTGCTATGTTAACTTATATGTTACGTTAATCACCTGCATTTGTTACATGTACTACCTGCATATAAAACGTAAAATTTCAAATTTCAATGGCATATCCATTTCCATGGCACTTTAATTGGACTCATCCAGAATATAAAAAAAGGGCGAATAATGTTTAGATGTGGGACATGGACTAAAGCAGAGAAACCAGGCTGCGTCATAGAAAAAATTGGATCTTGAATACAAATCTAAATAGGAAATATGTAAATTTATTTCTCAGTTTACATATTTCCTATTTTTGTTCTAAGTTGAAATTTGAGATTTTAACTATGCAACCTAAGCCTGGGTGTTATGGTGTTCTTAAGAACGATAGTTGATAGCGCATTCGTAGCAGAGTGCTCATATTCTTCCGTTTTTCAACTTTCCAAAAGTAGTAAACCGAACTTGCTCCAAAAATTATAGTTTCCTTTCTCTCGCTAAGTTAGGCAAAACTAAATTTATCATTATTTAGAGTTTGCTTTTAAAACACATGCAATTCTCAATATTCATTAGTTCAGAATGTTCACCACATTTAATTGAATTATTTCGGTGCAAAATAAATTATTCTTTGAAACAAGAAACCTGAAATACATTTCGACAGATACCACTACGTCTACTTCATTTTCCTATGTTAACTACATTTAACTACATTAACTACCTCCGTTACGTAGCTGACGTAACAAGTGTAGATGTTCAAAAAAGTGTCATTTCTGTCATCTGTGGTGTTTTGCAATTAATCGTTTGTCAAAACTGTTTGTTTGTCATTTGGACCTCCCAACATAATCCAAATAATAGTTTTTTTTTTACAGGTATAATGTACCAATGGGCAACAATTACAGGTTAACTAAATCTCTTCCGTTTTCAAAAACCAAATCATGTTCTGATTTTAGCATTATTTTACAGTTGTGCCTCTTTTCTTAAAACGTTATCTGTTTCTCAGTGTCAACGGCGTCAACGCTATTCTGGAATGGTTACGTTTAAACGAATTTAGCTATCTTTCAGCGTTGCGATTATTAGCTGCTGATTTTGTATTGAATTTTTTTTATAAGAATTGCATAAACGATTACTTTTGGTATTTCCAATTACCTATTTATAGATGAACACATAAATTAGTGCCTTACATCGACCATTGGTTTTTTGTGTGGCTGGTCATATACTTCCTAGCTAGTCTCATAAACTATGTTTGCAATGTAATATTGCGCTGATCATTATAAGTTATCTGTGGAAAAAATACCATTGGTATCGTTTTTATTATTGGGGATTTGTGTGAGAAGTGGTCTAGTGGTTAGTGCGTAGGACTACAAGTCCCTGGTTAAAATCCCTTAAGTGACAGCTTAGATTTTTTCACTGCCTCCCCTCTTGCGAAAGTCTGACTAAACATATCCAATAGTAACACTCCCAACAACAATTTCGCATCGATAAAGCACTATCGAAGCTTATTCCCTCCCAACAATATTACCTGTATGAAGTCTTAGGAAAAAGACTTCTTAAAAGCCTTAAAGAAAAAACTTTGTTTACTGTAAAAGACTTTATAGAAGCAAATTGTAGGCTCTGCAAAAAGTCTTTCCGAAAATATTTGCAAGCCTTCTCGAAATTGAAAATAATAATAAAAAGTGTGAAATTCAATTAATTATATAAAAACTCTTATATTACTGGGATTCTAACTCGCGTTCTCTCGCACGATAGTACAGCCTAGTGAAAACACTAGGCTGTACTCTGGAAAGAAAGATCTTTTAACCCTTTTTTAGTCTTTATTCTCAAGCTCTATACATGCATTGCTTCTAATTGACTTTTTGCGAAGTTCACATACACACATCTTCGCAAGCTTAAAAATAACCTTACAGACGTTATGCTTGTGAGTTTTCCTGCATAATGTTTTAATAAGGCTTCTACCCAAACAATCGACTGCAAAAATGCTCAGCTTCCACGCACAAGTACTATAACTATAAAGCCTATAGAAATAATTGCTTGTGGAAATTAAATTGTATTGCCTTATAGAGGAATAATTGTTAGTATGGCTGTCATGAGAAGCTTCTCAAAATTTCCGTCTGTATTCTGTATTAAACGGTTGGTCATCCTCTTTATTGTAAAAATAAAAACTTTGCAATAATAAAGGGAGAAGCTAGATTTAATGTTCTGTGTGTCCGTTCACGATGTTCATATTGCATTCAATACTTGGGTCTACTTAACGATATCCATTTAAACGACACTACCTAATTTCAAAATTTGACTAAATGCCAAATTGAGCTCATTTTAAAAAATAATGAGAATAATGAAAACGTCAAATGTTTGCACACTGATAAAAGTTTACGTTGTGCTGTTTTTTTTTGTTACGTCGCGGCAGCTAACTATAAGTGAAAATTTTTTGAGTTTGATGCCACAATTTGCAAGAATGAAAACTTCATGCAATAATTGAACATGGTAACGCCAATGACGAGTTACTGAATTTACCCTTAAGTGTTGTTTTATTAGGAAATGTGGCAAATAATAGGGACTACATGCTCAAGTAATTCAAATGTTATTTTCTGTTTGGCCTTAGTTTTTACTGGTTATTAAGTTTTATATGTTTGTCTATTTAAACACAAATATACGTTACTCTACCAAGAATCCCAAATTCCAACTTGTTTCATAGAATATTTTCCCTGCAGCTCTTGCCACCTGAATGCAATTATTGATTTTTTTTTGACATAACATTCTCATCTCGCTCTAATTCTGCATCTGCACAACTTCCGTCTACAAACAAATTAGAACTATAAAACAAATTTAAAAAGACTACACAATACAAATTAGCAATTGCACAAAATGAAAAGTTGTCAGTTTTACGTTTTGCTTAAAGTGATTTTAATTATTCACTCCATTCGGGCGTCATCGCAAGTTAGCGGCAACCAAAACGCACAAACCCAATTGGAACTACCCCCTTGCAAATCGTGCAATGTTTTTATTGACTCCCTGCGGGATGCCAAAGGAAAAGTCTCAATTGGAATTGATGACACAACTGCACTTAAGTTCATAATGGATAATGTGTGCAGTGATGTGGGCCGTGGGCAAGAGCAATGTTATAAGCTCAGAGATTTGTACGCCCTTACCATTGCCGATCACTGGAAGGATGATTTGTTTGACTCAATTTGCATTAATAAGCAAAAGGTGTGCTGTCCACCAGATCACTTTGGTCAAAAGTGTGAAAAATGTCAGGATTGCCATAAGAACGGGAAGTGTAAAGGCTCTGGGACAAGAAAGGGTAACGGAAAGTGTTCCTGCAACCCAGGGTACACGGGAGAGCATTGTAGGGAGTGTGCTGTATCGTACTATGTAGCGTTTAAAGATGAAACCAAGCTCCTATGTTCGAAATGCCATGATGCGTGCGCGGACGATGGATGTACTGCTGCTGGACCCAAAGGGTGCCTTAAATGCAAGCCTGGGTGGCGAATGAACTCGGAAAGCGGTTGCACCGATGCAAACGAGTGCTTGGAGAAGCGAAACATTTGCACTTCACAGCAATTCTGTGTGAACAACGACGGGTCCTATAGTTGCTTGGAGTGCGATAGATCCTGTGTTGGGTGCGATGGAGATGGACCCGATATGTGCAAGTCTTGCGCTGATGGTTACTCGCTTATCGAAGGCAAGTGCACGGACGATTCTACGGAACAGCGTGAGCAGTATGCGAATATGACCCGATTCCTCACGTACCTTGGACTCTGCATCGCAACGTGTGTCATCTTTCAAAGCTCCACCAGCAAAGCATATCTCGTCGGTGCGGCAGTAGCTATGTATATTGCTGCTTCGGAATACTGGCTGAATACAACACCAGCACCAGCTGACCTCAAATCACAAATAAACAGCAAAAAACTTGAAGACATGATCATGAATTTACTGTAAACTTGTGTCTTAGGAAATAAAATGTAACCTTAGTAGACTGCAGCTAAAGACCAAAAACAAAGTTTTGTCTTTCGATTTTTTGTTTAACAATTTTTATTTCACATCACAACTAGAACTACACAATACAAGTTAGTACTTTAACACGGGTGCCTTGTCAAGATTATCCATGTTCTCGTGTGAGCCTTCCTGTATCATTTTTAGTTCCTGGCGTTGTCGTTCCGGTTTGACCACGGTTAAGTAGCGATGAATACGCACTCCTAGCAAGAACGTTCCATACAATGTCACACCGATACAAGCATACACCGTACCCCTGTGCAGTTTGTCCAGTAAAGAAAGACGGTTTGATCTAGGCTTTTTCATAGCTATATGTTTATTTTGTGTGATTGTGACTAAAGTAAAAACTAAAGATTTTATTTTTCGGTAAATTGGTTAAAAACCAGAGAGAAATGTCACACAGCTGAGTTATGTCATGTAGAGAATGAAGGGATTTTTCCACAATATCCCTATATATAGAAAGCGTTCAGGTAATCAATTTTCAGAGGGAATTTTTAGTGTAATCGTATTTTGAAAACATGAACATCAAAAAGTAAATTATTTAATCAAAAATATGACAATACAATAATCTATGACCAAATTGAGAATATATAGTACTAAATATTTAAAAAAAAACATACTGATCAACAGCTCGCTAAAATGTATCCAATTGAATGAAATAATCATTGAAAATTATATGTAAAAATATATAAATTCCTCATTACATATAATACATTACCCACAATTATTACCCACTCTATTAAGTCGCCCTTTTGCTTCGTTGTGTTATCGCAATAAAAAAAACACAAAAAAAAAACAGAAACGACAGCCCATAGAATACTATCCATAGAAAGCAATGGACTGAGCAATACATAGAAAGAAATTTTTCATACAATACTATTTGATGTATCCACTATCCACAAGTAATTTCCATAGAATGCCACATTGCATTCTGCACAAATGTCAAACAGAAACGACAGCCCATAGCATTACTATCCATAGAAAGCAACGGACTGAACACCACATAGAAAGAAATTTTTCATAGAATACTATTTGATGTATCCACTATCCACAAGTAATTTCCATAGAATGCCACATTGCATACTGCTCTCATACGCGTTTTGTGAGCCGCACACAGACAACATCAATGTTATTGCTTATACTCTCACACAAACTTAAGAACTTGCGAATTGTCAAAAGTACTCAAGGCAAATGCCAGTTTCGATAGAAATACTAACACAGTGCAAAGGGGTTCATGTACACAATTTGTTCTGCCGGCATATTTATCTCGTGTGAAACCGGTCTTATCCTAGACCTCATCTCATTCGCGGAGGCCCTTTAAGTCAAGATAAAATATCCTAACCAAATTCACTGTTGCTGCAATTATGTAACACACTGAAAAGTAATTTTACAGCTGAACATGACAAGTTATCCCGCTGAACTCTTCTCCTATAAACAAAAACTGTCAAATTGCTACACACCACGGTTGTCAAACACACTAAAGTCAAAAGTGGAAAAAGTTGTGTCGGGTGAAGAAATTTATCGATATTTACTAGCAACAAATCCATTGGAAAAATGACATCCAGAAGGTATGTTAATCGTAAAACAAATTCCAAAGCATGTATCCAATAAATTACTAAATTGAGCACTCGCGAATTCGTTAGTTTCTCCATTTCTCAGGCCTTTGTTCAATGCAACAGAATTAGGTCAGACCTTTTTTGTTGCTTGACGTTTCACCCCAAAATGTTGTATCCCCCTTTTTGCTAGCTAAAAGAATTTTGTTTCCTCTTCACGTCTCGTTCATCTCCTCTACACTTTCCATGTGTATACACATGTATTCGCATATATACTCGAAACGAGAAACGATAAAAATTAAACTGTAATGCCCACACTATACATGATGAATGAACAAAATGCAAATTCCTTCTTTCAGATGGTTCCATCCAACAATATCTGGGATAGAAGCTGAAAAACTTTTGCAGGAGCAGGGATTTGATGGTTCCTTTTTGGCCAGGCTTTCGTCATCTAATCCGGGTGCGTTTACATTGTCTGTGAGGCGTGGACAAGAGGTTACTCATATAAAGATCCAGAATAATGGAGATTTCTTTGATCTGTATGGAGGTATGTTGGTGCCACTGTGCATAAAGGACACATTCATTTTGTTTTTGGTATTCTAGGCGAAAAGTTCGCAACCTTGCCCGAACTTGTCCAGTACTACATGGAGAATGGCGAGCTCAAGGAAAAGAATGGACAGGTTATTGAACTCAAGCAACCGCTTATATGCGCCGAGCCAACGACGGAGAGGTAAGTGGTTTGGTTTTGATTAGTCTGATTGTTTTCTGGTATACGTACCAGACGTTTGCTCTGTTTGTTTATCAAAGCCGGTGTGGGAAATACCAGGGTTTATCGCGATACACTTGAAAATTAATTTTAGGGGGCTGTCGCGAGGCAAGCAGTCTAACTAGCTGACACCAAATGGCGATAAGAGTTGTATAGAAACAGCCATACCCATTGTCCCCCATGGCAGTGGGAGTCGATAAAATATTTTTATTTACGATGTATGATGCATATGGTATTTGCAAATAGAGCACATTTTAGGTTTTCTGGTTATTTACTGCAGATGATAAGCATATGTTCGATCAAACATTGATTTTGCAAAAAAAAAAAAAAAATGCGCACGATGAGTCAACAGTATATGCATACTTGGGGAGTTAATAAAGTTTTGCAAATAGCGATGGATTGCCAAGTATTATGAATTGTCATGAATAGTTTAAACATGCCATTTGTATTTGGCATATAATTGTAGGTCCTGCCATCGTTCAAAAAGTGCACACACACTCTTAAATAGTAAAAATGTTATAAGACATGCTTACATCGTTTTTTGTTGAGATGCTTAGATGCTAGCTAAGGTGAGTGTGAGACTTTCCGCGTTGAATTTTCCTGCACACGTGCTGAATTGGTCAAAATTGTACCTATGTCATAAGTTAATATTTGATACTTCTCGTCGCAGAATATTTTAATCGTTTTGTAAAACTTTAGAACGTCCCTTTGTTATGTCGCATTTTTATGCCTTCACTTTACGCATCTCTTGATATTTCTTTTTAGAAAGAATCCGATATTTTCTTATTCCTCTCTGCCACTTTTGTCGCCGTGATCGTCAGTATAAATCCACTTCTCCTTCCTGAACATGCTGTTTTTAAACAAGACAGCAATAATAACAATATTTGTTGAAAGAACTCTACACGCGATTGATAATTTTACGGAATTACTATTCAATTAGGTTCTTTACCAGAAGAAAACAGCCATATATATCCTCAGAATTTTATACAGTTAGTTTGCCTAATGACAAATCTGCAGCTGTTCGATCAGCTCTTTCGTGAAAATAAAAAAATCTTTTTTTTCGACTTCAAAGATATTGGTTGGGCCCCTTCTCTGCGCGTCCTCGGGTGGTGGATAGAGAAAGCCGCAGTAAAACGAAGTTTCGTTCATTCGTTACTAAGCGAACTGCGGCGAATGAGGCCGAAGCAGTTTACTGTAAAAGCCCATCGTGAACCAATCCAAACTTACTTCATGTAGGTCCGCATCCATGAGGCTATTAAAACATGCCGTACGAATTTATTCGAAAAGGGGATGTAGTCAGGCTCTTTTCTGGAGTGGGTCTGTTATGGAACCCATAAGAAGAAGGTACGGAGTCTCACCATAGACTATAGAATGGTACCAAAAGAATCAGGAACAACTAAGGCTTGTCTTAGCCTGATTTTGTGGTAGGCCTCGTGTGGGAGTATCGTGGTGGCTGTGGTTTATGCAGAATGCTGTTGCGGTGTGTGTAGCATAAAGATTGATGAGGAAAACTTTAGATAGAGAGCAGACAGACCTCGGTCCTGAATAAGGATGGAGTTCGTGCCTTACACACGATTTTTAAAAATTCAGCAATGCAACGTGTCTGCGTTGTGGTGTTAACCGACACTTTTCTAATGGTTCTGATATGTGGGTAGGTCCACCGTGAAATTAGAGCTGTAATGACGTTAAGCATACTCTAATTATCTGTCGCTTCCAGGACCTATTTAGCTTTCGTTGTTATTGTCGCTCTTGTGTTTTTCGTTAGGTTTTGTCGGCCGCAATAATGCAACTAGTGGTCGATCATGAAATTCTCATCTTGGATCGCACTGACTAAGGTCGATGACTCATTTTAATTTCATTATAGCACCGCATGACGATGCGCTATCATCATTCCCGTATTAATTTTTCAAAGTGATGCTTTATAGCTTTATAGTGATGCTTTCAATGGCAATTCTATTGCATAAAGTTTTCACACGAAACCGAAAAAAACATTTTTGGACAAAAAGTTTTCGAAAACTAATTTTGGAGAATAACCGGTTGAAAACATAAATCTTTACAAACATTGACATTGTTCCCGAGAAAAGAAAATAATTTTATTTTTATATCAAATATTCCGTTGGGATAGTGGAAAGTTTACCCGAAAGTCTGTCGTTAAAAGCGAATAAAATAGGAAAGTTTTGGCTTAACAAAAACACAGGCGATAAAGAAAGCTAAGAAATTTAGACTAGTTAACCTGAGAAAAACAAGCTTTTCGAAGATCGGTCTGCCAAACATTTGGACATACAAGATGTGTAGAGTGTCGAGGAAACGAACCATACGAAAGTCGGTATGGTGGTTATTCTCCAAAATGTGCAAACTGCAACGAAAAGCATCATATGTTACCTTTTTGGGCTAGCTTGTGTTCCCTCACGGAATCCGGTGCGGAAACGCCTTCTCACAACCTTCAAGAAACGTATGTGACCAGTTTTAGAGGTCTTACTCCTCTTAGCAATGATGGACCAGTTTTTTTGAACGCAACTTGGAGGCCGGGTATCCACATTGCGAACAAGTGGGCTTTTGGATGTGGTGCATAAAAACTTGATATACCTTTCGTCAGCCGAACCTTCAACAAAATTAAATCTGCGAAGCGAATTCAATTGCAATTGCAAGTCATTGCAACCAGACTGGGACACGAATGTCCAAATTTTCTATGACACTGACACTTTTTTTCGCCGATAAATACTTACTTAGGATATAAGTATTTATATACAGTCCGACGTAAACGTGGACCTCAACCAAAATTACTTTTCGATTTTTGACCAAGTCTATGTCGCAAAACAAAGGATCCTTCATCCGATTTTGTTACGGTCGATGCTTTAGGTCGTTAAAGTTTGGCTTGCATGATCAGGGTCTTATACATTACCTAAGTTAGCTTAGGTAAGAAAATCAATTATATATTGAGATGGATAATACATGCAGAGAATCGAACTTCATATTGCTGGAAGTCGGAATTGTTTGTAAGCCATCAAAGAATGTGCGGCATCCTTGAATATCTTTTTCGAGCATAATGTGAAATTTTCAAAACATATTCTGGCGGAAATATCTACATTTCTCTTTTGTGTTATAGCTTGCAACCGATTGGCTTTGAACCAAGACAATCAGAATGACTTAAATAAATTTGTTACTAACTGGTTTTGCAATTAACAAAATATTCTTATGACACCCGAACTCACTTGCCAGCTATAAGCAGCATGTAAAAGGAAGGTTAAAGGCACCGAATTCCATGATTGTGCAGAGATTATCTTTTTTTTTGGATCTGATGTAAGATTATAAATATCTGTAAGGATTTTGTCCGTCAACATGTTGAACTAAGTAATTTCAGTTGTACTGTTGTCGGGATTGACCTTGATTCTTAACAACCATTCCTCCTTAATCAGTTCGGTCCTTATCTTTCTGCCTCTGGTTGTGCTCTTTAAGTTGGTTAAACTGGTTTCTACTATCTACAATCTGACTGGAAATATAATAATCTTCGGGCTGAAGTATAGGTGTCTATTACATGCCGTAGTCGTGGTTGAATATTCATCTACGAAGGTCAAAACGACAAAGGATTTCTTCAAATGCTTTTGATACGGTCCATGATTCTACGTAGAGATATTTAGAGTAATTTTAATGACTACTTAGCAGTTCTAATAAGAGCTTCAGAGTCTTAAGTCTACAAACTGTTACTACTCTAAAGTTATTGCTGTCGATTGTAATTTGCTCGTCGGTGTTGGGTGTCACGTCTTGTTGGAAGCTTTGGCATCGTTTCCCCGCTGCGGTGGCAATTCTTAAAGTTTGATCGATGCTGTCAATCTGTCCTAGCGAGGTATCCGTCGTAGCGGACAATTTTCCGAAACGCATACTTCGTCGAAGGTACAAATTTCATTCGAGGTATGTGTCATCGGAGAAAAAATCACTTCACTACAATTCGTAAATAAATTTCGCATGTAGCTGTCAAAAATTGCACGAAAAATGCACCTGAACGTAGTTCAACGCAACTTGCCAGCAATTCGCGAAGAATTTGTGTCGGAGGAAATTGGAAAAAAAATTGCATTTAGCTGTCAAAAATTGCACGAAAAATGCACCTGAACGTATTTCAACGCAACTCGCTAGCATGCGTTACAAAATGTCGGAGAAATATTTGGGACAGCTTTTCGGAAGAATACCTCGAAGCTAAAATCCTCCGAATCGGACAAAATCGGAGAATTTGCCCCTCCGACGGATACATCGCTAGGGCTGAAAATCGTTGACATCTAGTACAAGGAGTTAAGCACAATCCTATCCAAAACAATTTTGAAGAATTCACATATTATTCATGAACTTGCCTAAATTATTTTTTGTATCGAATTTGAGGTCGTTGCATGATAGATCATGGTCCTCTTATGATGGGTGAGTCTGGGAACAAAAACTACACAGGACTCTGTATAGCTCGGACCTGTAACCGCTATAGCGTTTGGGTCTCGATGTATTCTTTTTTCAAACCAGTGTTTTCAAGATGATAAACGAGGGAAACCTAACATCAGTTGCGGTCCTTTTTATGTCAATGTCACCAATGTTATTCTACATCTGATGTTTGATGGATGATTAATTCAGAGATTAAGTAAGAATATGTGCTCTGCAAAAATCTGGGTGGTGCTTCTCCGGTCGGCTGCAACGAGAAAATGTTCTAGGACGTTGTTATCTGCTCGAAATGCTCGGGCATACAGGATACCAAATCTGGAAGCGTATCTTTTATCTTCCGCAATTGACAGTTTCTTGATCGAAAGATTGCCTTGCCTTTGTATGGATAGGAAATGTTCCACATTTTGTGTGCTGGCTATTGTTGTGTTCTTTAAACTCTGTTTTTTGATAATTCTGATTAAGATGCATCCCCTTCCTATCGCCAAGCAAGATTTGAAAATCCTACTTTGGCAGCTGGTCATGAATTTTATCGAAGAGCCAGTAGAACCAGTCCCTAGTAATTGAGTTGTTCCTTCATCGGAACAGTTTTTTTTATGCGGATTATCACAGAGCGTTCGCTGGATTCGTCGAAGGATTTGATTTTTTTCGCTTATTACAAAAGCTACATCCGAAAAGTTGCTGATTTTGTTTGCTATAACTATAGCAAGAGTCAGTTTCCCATCCTCCTTTTGTCCGGCTTAGGTGTCCCACATACACCTTTTCACTTTAGGGATTTTAAAATTCAAGATTCTGACATCTTTAGAACGTTCGTCAAGATTCGGTCATTTTCAATATTTTTAGTTGGTTGTGATACCAATGTGTTCAGGTGTTTGTGTTAATCATGGTGGAATTACATTGCCTGATACTGCTCAGGCCCAATTAAGTTGTTGACGCAATGTTTCAACGAAGAGTAGGTAGTCTAAAATGGCATCTTGGTTCCTTGCTGATTAAGCAAAAGTAAATGGTTTTCCAATCATGGTTATATTATAGTTCGGTGTAGTATAAATGTTCCTCATATTTTTTTTCGCAACTCGACTGTATTTATTTATATTTCCGCAATGGTTCTAATAATAACCTAAATTCTTAACATCCTTCAATGTGCCTCTACCAATCTTATCTGAAATCGTCATTTCACTAATAAAAATACGAACTTAATATATAATGATAGAAAAACTTGTCGGTTGTCATGTCTTAAAAGGAAATACACAACCGCTTTAATAAACACCTACACATACCATTAAAAATTGGAATTCCGGTTCATTGAATGGGGAACAACCTTATTAAGGTCACCAGAGCTCACATCTCACTACAAACCCATAGACCAACTTCATGAACGCTTACTTAGCGATCTGCCCATTTTACAAACTTGTAATGCTACCCTGTTACACGTTCTCGTATACGTTCCTTTCATATCTGAGTGCCAGCAGCTTAGCATGCCCGAGACATCAACTTGGCAATGAAATATGACTGAAAAAAAAAAAACACTCAACAACCAAACGTTTATCGAATACTAAGTCCAGTGGTGATAAAACAAAAACCCACTAGCCGCACTCTACGACTCTGGAAACGAGCCAAATACTCGAAGCTTCTAATTAGTTTCTCAACTAAGTAGTGAAATGGAAGAAACAAGATGTCCCCAACTCATTTACAGTCGCGAGCTGTGACCACAAATTTAAGGAGTTCCACAGCCACACGATTTCTGTGCTTTAGAATAAAACTATTTGGATTTACGTAGTTGTCGAGAAAATAGATTCATAAATACTTAAAGAACGATACTCAAAATAACAATATTCAGAGGAATATGTGCAAGTGGTCACGATTCGAGACGAAACTCCAATCGATCGCCAACCCCGTAGCGTACATCACAGTCCTACTTAATATCCACTGCACATCAGGTAATTGACATTTTGTAAGAATTTAATCCGTCAATTTCATGAATCAACGCAGCGCCAAACTTCGAGGGTTTTCAACTGTCCGAGTTGGCGAAGAGAACAGTGCTCTGGCATTGAGCTTTGGAAGTGCTTCCTAAATACTAACCGACGCGCTCTGCGGTTGTGGTTGTGGGCACTCTTCTTTGCACTCTGATAATCTTTTTCGTTCGGATATTTTTTTAATTTAATGACAACGATTTATATGCACAGCGTGGAGCAGCTGTTATGTCCATTAACAACCACAATTGTATGTGGGGTTTTGGTTTTTTTTTTGTCTTTAAGTCTGTCTAGTTAGTAGCATTGGCGGATTTCCGATCGTTTTACTTAGTTTATCTGTGGGAATAGTAATATAAGCCCATGTGTGTGCATAAACGCACTTAACGCCTAATAGAATTCTTAGTAGCGATTATGTGGTTAGTTGTAAAATCATAATTAGCTTATGGGGACAACCAGCTTGCTCGTGACATTTTAACTTTCTAATTCTAATTCTAATTCTATCGCAAGATGCTAGTCGGCTGGGGCATTTGTGTCGACATTGGATAGAGGTGTGAAAGTGAAAACCTTTCACTTTCTTTCAAAGACTCTGATATAACATTGTTTGCTGGGGTTTTCTCAAGCGGATTCGCATTGGAGGCCTTGGTTGACCATTTTTCATAAAGGTCTCGTCGGGTGGGTTTGAGACATTCCTTTATGAGACTCTATAAATAATTACATAATTAGTGAACATTTTTCCATAAATTTAAGGCAATATGTTGAACACCTCAAAGCATAACAAGTGAGAAACAAACGTTCCATTGACAAATTAATCATGGTGATGGACCTTACCCCAGGTAAAGAATACCTACATACCTTTTCAGCTTACAATTCAGAAGGAGGTTATTTGTCGACCTCGACTTTTAAAATGTCATTTAATGGCGATTGTTATATAAGTAGGGGGTGTTGATCTTGGGAGCTCGGGACAACATTTATCACAACTTTCAACTGTGATAAATGTTTCAACACCAATATTATTTATCAATTAGATCATTAACATGATTCAGATAATAAACTACCTACCTGTACAGCGGTAACTATCTTATAGAAACCTATAATCTTTAAAGATCATCTGGGTAAAATAAAAAATATCGTAGGATGCTTATTATACCTAATGCAAGGAGCATGCATTAGCAGAGAAATGTAAGGTGTAGTTGCTATTCAAGCTAATTAAGTTTTTCTATGTTTCCACGGCGGTATCGAGCTACACCTACCTAAGTTCATACCAATATATATACATTACGTGCCAGCCCTGTTTTTGTTTCTTTTTCAAAAGCGAGCAGTCTTCCCTTTAGATTGTGCATTGAGCTTGGTAGCAGCTCTTTCGTTAGCTTCCGTATTCACATATAGCGTTGCGACTTATAGACCACTATATTTGGTGCGTGCACCTGTCAAAATGTAATTTCATGTTGATAATGCAGTAAGTACCTCTACTGTTCTTTGTCGTTTTATTCTGTTGGTATGTGCTTATAAAGGGGAATACAGAATACAATTAAATGCACTGGTACGTTTTCTACAAAGGTCTGGAGTTTTTCGAAAAAAAATTATTACACACTTGGATTTCAACATTGGTGTTACATGTTTCATATTCTAAATTGTACTTGCAACAAGGAAATCGTTTATATCAATGTTGTCTGCTTGGAATACTCCGGCATCCGAAATCCTGTATATGCTCAGAGAATTTATCAAAAATTTGTTATGGTTTCACATATGTATGTTATGGGGTAGGGTACGTAAAACTTTATGAACGAAATATGTTATTTAGACACTTTTTTCAAAATTCCTAGAATGTTTTTTTTTTTAATGTACACTTGTTCTGCTGGAGCAACCAAGAGTACGATCACCCAATTTCAACCAATTAGTAACGTACGGGTGGACAGACGAACAGAAAAAAAAATTATTTCAGGGCTAAACAACTAACAACGGACAACTGAAACCGAAACTTTGTTTTTCTTTATTTTTGAAATTGCTTATATCTTTTTTTATATCAATACACCACACTATTTTTTTTTTATTTCTTAAAATCTTTTTATTTTCATATAATATATCGATATTATTTGTTTTTTTTTGTACTGAAATTCAACTTTTTCATTTTGCAGTTTTGCATTTGTTCGTACCGAAACCTTAAACTTTTGTTTTCCATCGTTGTAAATTCTCTTTGCCGAAGTTTGTAGACTTAACTTTTCCTACATGTTCGTTCTTTTGTTTCTGTTTCTGTACCAATTTCAAAACTGAACAGAAAAATGAAAACATAAAACAATGTTTCGGTTTCGGTTGCTTGGTGGGTTTGGCCCTTTATGGGATATGTCATAACAACGAACAGAATTTTTATAATTTTCAATAGACCGATTGAAGAATCGATTAAAAATAATTCGATTTTATCGACAGAATTTTAATAATTTTCAAGAGATAAATGTGACCGTTCATTGAATTTTATCGACGAATGATCTATAGACGAAATGTTCATAGTATTATTCTCAAATTATATTTTATCAAAAGTTAAAATTTTTGAATTTATTTAAAATGTACAAAAAAAACAATTTTAAACTAAAAATTACGTGGGTTATACGTGAACACAATATTAAAAAATATGTAATTTAAATTCCATTGAAGTAACTATGTCTGAATTTCATTTAATGCATCTTCGAGCCGCTCGAATTTGATCTCGCAATTAGTTTCAATATTAAGAAAAGCAATCGATACCCAATAGTTATTTAAACGACGATGCAGCAAATGTAAACCAATCAGAAATCGATGGCGGCGACACGTTTTTTTTTAGAATTTGAACACTCACTTTCACTTTTTCAACCAAACCGGTTAAATTCAATAGCACCATTAGCTACGAAAACTTTGTTTGTGTCTTCAACGCTGTTCTTCTATAACGAACAAAATTGACATGAATCAAGAGAAATATTTTTTTATAGATTAAAATTTGAATGAATTTTCGACCGATTGAAATTATTTTTTTGTGTTTTGTACCGAAAACAGGTTTTTTTCCCAAAAAATTACCCTGAAAAAGTGGCTGTGGCAAACACCATTGTGTTGACGAAACAAAGATATTCAGAACGTCTAAATATCCTGCTCAGACACTTTCTCAAATTTCCTTACGGTTTGACCAAAAATAAAGTTTTTCTGAAAATTGGTCACACACTCACAACACACACTTATACGTTTTCCAATTTTAACCAAACTTCACAAAAACCATATATACCCCAATACCAAGGATGTGCGAATGTTTGGTTAAAATCTGTAAATGCGTTTAGGTGTGAATCGGCGACAAACATTTTAAGACTCAATTTTTTATATACATAGATTTAGTTGTAAGTACAACCGCAGGAAGTCAAGTAAACTAGAACCATTTCTGGGCGCCAAGACTTGGGTGTGATCACTAATTTGAATTGGAATCCAGCCAGACGTAGATTAAATGAATCTTTGTCTTAATTTAAAGCATGTCAATACAAATAGACCAGCAGATCATCGGCATCATCGGTCCATTTTTCTTCCAAGACGACCATGGAATAACCGTAACCGTCAACGGCGAACGATATCGAGCCAGTTGTCTGAGTTGAACTTGGTTAACATTTGGTTTCATTAAGATGGAGCTACATGCCACACAGCTCGTGAAACAATAGAAATGTTGAAGAATGAATTGGGTAAGCCGCTTATCTCTCGAAATGGCCCTTTCAGTTGGCCGCCAAGATTATGCGATTTAACGTCTCTTGATTGTTTCTTGTTGGGTTATGTGAATTCGTTAGTCTATGTGGACAAGCCGAACATAACACGCGTAATTCGTGGAATACAGGCCGAAATTCTCGAGAAAATGACGCAAAATTTGAACTTCCAAATGGACCATTTGCAACGGAGCCGCGGACAACATTCACATGAAGTTTTCTCTAAAACGTAAATGGCAAATTGTTGCAAATTTGAGTGTTTTATTCGATTTAAAAAAAAATACGCTTAAAAAATCATCCGTTAGTACCGCGTCAAGTCAACTTGAATCATTTCTAGGTGCCAAGCCTTGGATGCAGTCATTCATTTGAATTGGTATCGACGATTAATTGAATCTTCGTCTTAGCCTGTCAACACAAATAGGTTAGTCGATTTTCCGCATACCTATTTGTTCCCTAGTGAAGCCTAACTTAAATTGTGTCCTAAAAACACAGTCTTCCAGATACCACGGGCCTAAGACCATTGGGACGCGCTTCTCAAATAATGTTATCTTTTCGCATTACACGTTTGTCCGAAATTTATATGTTTTTTACCTTTGTATACTAGTGTATACTTTGTATACGTGTTTACTAGTTATTTTCAATTGTTCAAATTGACAATTGGCATTGTCTTATTAAACTTCCTTATGTCATGTCTTTATTATCTGAACGCACATGTCAATTATACCATTCAACTACCACTACGTACGTGAAACTTGACTATGCGTAAACGACAGCTCTGTACGTACCTACATTTGTAAACGAGATGTAACATCCGCTGATTAATATAATTCCAAATTCAAATTCCTAAAAATGTATACTCGCGCACGCCACCTTAAAAGAATTCCCTGAAATTCGGGGAAACCCGCATATAATGACGTTTGATGCAGGACGTGAGGAGTGAATACATATTTGTAAAGAACATGCAAAACACAAAAGTGTATGACGCGAGGATTAAAATTATAATAAATCAATCGGATTCTTGTATACACATTGATGGAAATCAAAGAATATGAATATACCGTTTTTGTGATTCCAATGACGTAGTTTGGCTACCTTAAACAGATACCCTGTAGGCGTGTCTTGCTTACAGAATCATTCAAATGCTAAAGGCAGATCTCACCCTTATACATGGATATCTAAAAACATTAATATACATACATCGAAACGGGTATTCAAAAAAAAAAAACATTAACGTACGATGTCAGAAAGTCTCATTTTTAAGCGACTTTACACGCTATCATGGAATATATTTTCCTTTAGTATAGAATTCGTAGATATGCGTCTTAGATAAAGCGTTTTCTGAATTCTTCAAAGCTAAACATTTTTGTAAACATAGATAATATTGACAACATATCATATCATATCAATATCAATTTTTAATTAGACAACTAATTTACTATTTCCTTTAGTCATAGAGTATACAGATGGGGCTATGTATAGTAATAGTTGGGGGTATAGGATAATGTCCGCCACGTTGTCCGAATGATCGGTTCGTATAAATGTGGATGAATTTATAAATAGGTACACTGCCCATTTTCGGGGTTTTCAACAGGGACGCTACAAAAGTTGAGCGACAGGGACAGCAAACGACGCCACATTTCTTTCCACTCTTTTTTAACATTTCTCTTCAGTAAGGTTTGCCATTTCATGATGGAAAGATATACGATCCAACAACGAGTAGAAATTATTAAAATTTACAACCGAAATTCGGAGTCAGTGGCGTCAACGTTAAGAGCGCTACGTTCAATTTATGGTCGTCATAATCGTCCTAGCAGATCAACAATTGAGCGTCTAGTGGAAAAATTTGAATCCACAGGCACAGTACAAAATGTTCCAGTGCCAGTGAGACAAATAAGTGCCCGTAGTGTCGAGAATATTGCTGCCGCTGAGGCTTAAGTTGAAGAAAGCCCAAATGTGTCTCTCACACGTCGTTCTCAAGCGTTGGGCATCTCTGTGACGTCGTTGTGGCAAATTTTGCGAAAAGATCTTGGCCCACATCCTTACAAGATTAAATTGACGCAAGAACTGAAGCCGCTTAACCACCAGAAGCGTCGTATGCTAATGAATTGGGCTGAGCAACAACTTGAAAATGATTCGGATTTTCATCGAAAAATCATCTTCAGCGATGAGGCTCATTTCTGGCTGAATGCGGTATTGGTCAGGCAGCAATCCACACGTACTCCATGAGTCATCATTGCATCCCGAAAAAATTACGGTTTGGTGTGGTTTATGGGCAGGCGGCGTCATCGGGATGTACTTCTTCCGTGATGATCAAGACCGGCACGTTACTGTAAATGGGAATCGCTACCGGTCAATGATAACCGAATATTTTCGGCCTCAATTGGATGATATGGACTTGGAAGACAGGTGGTTCCAACAGGACGGCGCCACAAGCCACACAGCGAATGCCACAATCAATTTATTGGAAAACAAGTTTGGAGAACGTGTTATCTCACGAAATGGTCCAGTCGCGTGGCCGCCTCGGTAGTGCGATTTGACGTCGTTAGACTATTTCCTGTGAGGCTACGTCAAGTCTATGGTCTATGCCAACAAGCCACCGACGATTGATGAACTTCGTACGAATATCGAACGTGGCCATGCAAAAGAAATCGAGTTCCATACATAATGGCATCGAACGTACTTTCACAGGAATAAAGAATTTCATTGATATCCAAAACCGTTTTTGTTTTATTTAAAAAAAAAACGTTTGTAGCTCTCTTATTGAAAAACCCTTTATCTAGGCGTTGGTGATCGTGGCCTTCTTTGACTTAAAACAAAAAACCCAAAGAAAAAAGTCCAATGGCGTTAAATCGCAAAATTTGGATAGCCAACGGCCGATTACACGATTAGGAAATGACTCATGCAGTAATTCAATTATTTCTTTGGCGGTATGACAAGTGGAATCATCTTGTTGAAACCACACGTGGTCACATCCATATCTTGTAATTTAGGCACTAACAACATAACATAACATAATTTTGTGAATTATGGAACACCCGATATAATTGGACAGGCCACCAGTGAAATACTTAAATTTAAATATAGGCACAACAGTTTTTTTGTATCACATTATTCATATACGTATCCACATGTACTTCTTCAACTAATAGCGGGCCCTACTTTTTTATGAAGAACTGCAAGTTTTAATTAAGCTTGACAGTACTCGAATAATTTTTCAAATCATATAGCGGTGGAAGGATAAATAAGAAACATTATTTGGTGTTGCTACAATTAAAAATGTAACCTAGGACTTTAATCACGTAAGAATAAAATATCCGAATGACGTTGTTTTGACGAAGATTATAATCGAAAGATGTTAGACATTATATCTTGCATTTTTTCGAACTGTACTCTTCATAGCCACATTGCCATAAACCTCGTCCATATTTTTTGTGCTAAAATAAAGCAAAATATATCAATAATTCGGCGGATAGCATGTTTAGGTTGGCAATTGTATTAAAGTCTATAAAATTGATAAAATCCCAGTTTGAGCAACTGAACATTAAATTGTAGCTAGCTAAAACACCCTGTTGAGTCAAAACGGAGTAGATATCTTGCTTAAACTTCTTACTTCACGTCTCCTTAATTTCAAAACTTCACTTGATGATTCATAGTGTAAAATACAAATTTGTATCCCCTTTTGGTATGGCGCTTCTTCATTTTCTTTATTTACTCTCAGAATGTATTGGTCAGACGAATATATCTCATTTACTTATCATTCAAAATTCCAAGAAATCAAATTATCGCGTATTTTGTCAATCGATTTTATTATTTTTGTAATGTTTGAACTTCTTGTTATTCTTTTGTTCAATGGTGTTCTCACAAAAAAATGACTTGTACAATCAATAAGTTGGATAAGAACAACTTGTTTGATGAAAAGCTGATATTTATTGTAGCGAAAAGCCAGAGCGGGAATTTCTTTTCCTATAGGGTACCGTGTTTTTTGTTTTTTTTTTTTGCTGCATTTATCATCTATCGATGTTGTTACTGTTACTGTTTAGTGCGGATTTCAGGCCGGTTGGCGCTTAGTCATGTTTTCGCATTTCTTCGAAAACGACATTACCCCCACATATAATATTTTCATCATGAATGATTTTAGGATAGGGACCTCAATTTCACGAATTTTGTGAATTCTATATTACCATTGACGCGTCATTATTGAAAAACCCGACTTTAAGCAAACGTCTAATTTTAGGATGCTATGGTTGTCAGAATTTCTCCAATATCCTGTCAGAATGTAATATTTTTTTCTGACAACTTAAGATTTCAAATTGTCGGTACGCATGGTTGATGAACGTTCACGAAAAATTGGTTCAGACTCTTTGCAGTTAATAGAATATTTTTTTTAGTTGATGTAAAAATAATAATGGACCAAAAATAGCTACTTGCGACGATCCTGACCTCTTAAATATAGAAGGGCTGCGTGTTTCAAGCACCTGACAATATGAGAAAATCAAAAAAGGGCGACAATAATCTGGAAATGTCACAGTGTTTACACGAGGTGAAAAGGTATAGGTGACTGACAGTTTTATTGTCAAATGATCATCCAAAAATTGGAGTTTACACGGTTGTTAAACATTTGGTGATACGTATATGCAGTCTAGAGACTTCTAATTCAGAGTTCCAGTTTAATAAAATGGAAATGAAACCACATTTGTAAAGGGTGATCCCAATAAAAGTGCCCTGGCATTTTTTTTAAATAATAAAAAAAAAACAATGCATTGAGAACAATCTTTATTGGAGGTGTTTTTTTTAGTCCATGCCATTTGATTTGTAAAGATAATTTCATTAAAATATTGCCCACGACTAACTCTTATATAGTCGATAAAGTGGGTCCAAATTCGGACCACGCTTTCAAGCACAACGACCGTTATTCCATGAATAACACGAGGCATATTGGCTTTCAAAGCTTCAATCGTTTCGGTTTTTTCGACGTAAACAAGAGATTTCACATTAAAATAATCCGAAATCCATCAAACTTTTCCCTCAACAAAGCAATTGATTCGTTAGCTGTTAAATCTTAAAGCCAGCTAAACCAATATCTTGAATTTAGCACAACAAATATGTATTGATCTGTAGCGATTCCCATTGATAGTAACACGCGTTCCTTCCGCATTTTAAAAGAAATACGGTCTGATAATACCTCCTACTCATAAACCGCACATAGCATTTTTGGGGTTGAATTGGTAGCTGTTGGATTGCCTCTGGATGCTCATCGAGCAGCTAAAACCCATTGTTCTAAAAAAATGGATGGATTTGAAGCTGAAATACTGATGAAATACTGAACACAAACGCGATATAAAAAGCCAGTCGACAAATAGTAACAGTTACTGTAACTGTAATTTTTGTTGAGTTTACTATATAATGGATTATTATATAGTAAACTCAACAAAAATTTGATATGTCTTGCAAGTCTAAATAAACAAGCCTGATATGTCTTTAAATGTTTATATAAGTCAATCAAATAATCAAATTTTTGATATGCACTTGTAGATTATAATATGCGAAACTGTACTAATTAGGATAAGGTTCAACTCCCTTATTGATCCAACTGATTGACACATCCCAAAATCATCACCCTATCTGACTCACAAGCCGGAATATTCTTAGCCTGACGTAATCAATCAATCAATCGTCAGAACAAATTTAAATTAGATTTGCGACAGTAGCTAATTAATTGTTATTAATCGCTTCACTTAAATACCTTGCAACAATTTACACCACACGAACTCGCATCCATAAAGAGAGACGTTAGCGGTTCTTTGAATCCTTACTCAATATGTGATTTGACCAAACCTGCTCTTTTTTAGCGTGGCTCAGTCGGGCTATAAAAAGACCGCTGAACTCTAAATTTATCCAATTTTGCATATTTTTATGCACATCCAAAGTTATTCTTAGAATACTGCTGCAGCAAGATTGACGCACTCGGTTTTGTACCGGCACTGAATCGGAGCAGATAAAAATAAGTCCCGCTTGCGGAAACTGTCATCAAAAAAGGTCAGCGCTCTACAACAGGATTTCTGTAATACTGAGCGTTGGAGTCCTTTATGTGAAATTTCCGGTTCTCGGGTCATAATGACTCAGTCACGATCACGAGATGTCATTAACACAAACAAGCGCGAAATGTGTGAATTAATTTAGATTGAGATTAGGCAGGCCCAGCCTTTGTCAGTTGACACCTCTAAGCTACACACTTGACTGCTTTTACGATGCACTCTTCGGTTTTGATATTGACTACCGGCTTGCGGTGGTCGGCCGGCGGTACGATTTGCGATGTTTTAGTGGTTTTTGTGGTCAATAAGACGAACCTACGTAAGTGGCAGTGCTAGCGAATGCCGAGCACGTATCCCAAAAAGCCATAACAGCCGTGATATGATAGATAGATGTTTGTACTTATATCTGGGACCTGTCGTCGCCGCTGTTTACAATTTGCTCATTTCACCAAGAAAGCTTTTATTTTTGCTCCGGCATACTCAGAGGTTTAAGCTTTGGTGTGTCGGTTTGCTTTAGGCCGATGGCAGGTGTCATGTTTTTCATTTTTGTTCGTCGTTTCCACGCCTTTGTGTGATTGTGAGTATTCATACGTATATGGTCAGACAAAACAAATTAATGTGTTGTTTTTGTTCTCGTTCTCATTCTTGTCCTCTCAGTTCTACAGTGCTGGGGTTGGGGGATTCTCGCCGATCCAATAAAACATTAACATTTCGGCTGCTTTTAGCTTAGTCTCACATTTCATACGATCCCACTCATACGGAAGATCGCGCGCAAGTAAGCACTCACGTACCAAGCGAAAGAAGTTGATTTGATATATCGCGTTTTATTTCTAAAACAGTGCGTTGTTCTGTCAAAGTTCCTTTTGCTGCTAAGCATCACTAGTGCCATTGTCCAAACTGTCTAATTCTCATAGAAACAAAACTAGTGAACCATGTCGTCAGGGTTTGTGTTTGAGTATTTAACAAAAGTTGTAATCGTCGATAAAACCGATAACAAGCCAAAGTCGGCCAACAAAAAGTAAAAGGATTTTAACTGAAATCATAAGTGTTAATAAAACAATTTTAGTTATGTTTAACAAGTATATTGGAAAGATTACCAATAGTATCAGCACGGTACATTTTGTGCAGCATAAACTTAAGAACAAACAAAGTTCGATGGAGTGCAGGAAACCTGTCAAATGTGATGAAAAGAGAACTAGTCATAGTAATAGTGAGAGTTCTGTGGATTCGGACGAGGAACACAATCGGATGAATCAAATTATAACTAAAGATTGTGCTGGTAATATGTTAACTACGCCGCTTTTGATGCTGCCAGCTGCGCAGATCATCATATCGACTGCTTTGGCGGAGTTGCGAAGGACGTTGTTTTTTTATCCGTTAGTATTATTTTTGTTTCGTTATTTTATTTTTAAATAAAAGGTGTTTATTTTTTTAAGAAAACTAAAAATAAGTCAAAATTATTTGAGTTAAACAAAAAATACGCAAAATCATATTCATATACATATCTATAAAATTAAATTCTCCGCATAAGTGTTTTAAGTGCTCAATGTAACAAACAATACAAAATTTTCAGAAACGTTACATTTTGTTTTCTTGAATAAATAATAAAAATAACTTTGTTCAACTAAAATATGTACCTAATGTATTCTTATCTAACATGTGTCGGTATTTTAGTGTACTATTGTTGGAGCGGTTCTCTAACAGAAATTCTTGTATGCACATAACTAAATTTTTATTCAAGGAACTCTTATTTAAATATGTTGTACATCAAACTTTCCCAATGTTCTATTTCCTAAAAAGTTTAAGCATTAAGAGTATCTACTAAGCATTCATTTTTATTTAATTTAAAAAAAATCAACTTAAACTAGAAAAAAAGGCTTAAATCTAACTTATCATTAACAGTTTTCTTATTTAAATATTCTTACTTACTAGCCCTACAAGGACACTCTAAAAAAATCTCTAACAAAAAGTAGCTTTCTCCTAACTCTTTCCAAATTGTCTGGATTATTCACCTCCACCGTTTTACGAAATTTTGATTTCAGTCGATCCCCGTCTTGTGTCATCTTGGGATAATCTACTCCGTAACACAAGCACTTAGTTATGAATTTGTGGTTTTCCGGAGTTCCTGGATAACTCACTTTCACTTTCTTCCTTGAAAATTACTTACAGACAATTTTTCAGTGCTATGTAATTCGAGTCTCAAGATTGAACTTAACTAGAGAAACATGAATTAACAAAATTTTTGTATTATAATGAGCACCTTAATCATCAATTAGAGAAGGCCAGAGCGGCTTAAAAGCCTATTTTATTCTACTACCTAACATCCGATGTGAAGATCATTTGCTACCAAGCATTCGTTCGTCTAATTCTGGCTTATGCGAGTCCTGTGTGGTGGAACATTAATCCATCGTATATAAAAAAGCTACGAGTGTTCGAGCGCAAATGTCTCAAAGCTGCATGCAGATGTAAAGGAGCGCACATTCCGATTTAAGACACTACATCTCAAACAAAAGAATTTCGGATGCTTCCGGTGAGTCTTTAATTGACAATGTCGTACTGGACCTTGTAAGGAATCACTTTGCTCGTTCGACAAGTTCAAACGCAAACGAGTTAATCGCTGGATTATTATATCCGAATCCTAGGTACTTCACAAATGTTTTAGAAAGTGGATACATTCCGCCAGAGGCATTCCTGTTTCTGGATGCATATGGCTACTTAAAAGCCTCAACGAACGTCCCAATAAAATACCATGCTGCGAGGAGAGCAATAGATAAAAGCATCCTTTACGAACCTTTTGAGTCGGGGGTGAGAATACTGATCGAATAAGATACTGCACTAGCATACTTGAATGAGATAAAAGTAACACTAATAGGTTCAATAGAGGCAAATACTGGTGCTAGACTGGACTGAAGCCGAAACTCAGGCTAAGTAAAAATCGGCCCTGTCATGCGATTTTTGATATAACGAAAACTGGGAAAACTAAGCGTTGTGCTTACTTTTTACTAGTTAGCCGATGCAATAAAGACCACATGACAAGGCCAAGATAGGTTCATAAAGGTTTAGATAGATTTAGATAGGTTTAGATAGTTAAAGTGAGTCTTAAAAGTTCTAGTTTTATATAATTAAAAAAAAATTGCGACTGTCTTCTAATAGGTTTTACTCACATTTTCCAATTTTAAAATAAAATACACAACCATAATAAAAAAAATTACAGAATATCAAAATTTACCTATACATAGCTACAAAAAAAAAAACAATATAAAAAAATATATTGCGAACCATAACTTTTTGCAACTGTTCATATATTGTATAGCTTTTAATTTTATTGAGGCTGTTAATTATTAAATGATATATATTATATGAATAAATAAACGTTTTTTTTTTTTTTGAAAACTTAACTCAGAGTTAATGCAGAAACTTTTGTGAGTTAGCTCTAGATTTAATAATCTGATTTAACTCAGAGCTAACTCAGGATTCAGGCCTTATGGTGATGTTCGTTTGAGATACGGTTTCGCTAGAACATCCGAATTTTGCACAGGCATTAACTTGCAAACGTCTACAGCTTTCTTGTGATATTTGATGCGTATTGCTGACAACCAAAACACATACTATAACAACAAAATATACTGGGCATTACTTTTGTTTTTAACCACAGTAAAAAGTGCCTTGTGATTCAACATTAAAAAACCCAATGTAACACTATTTTACCTAACTGTGTTTGGTAACGATGAAATGATCCACCCCACAAAATCACAGTTTAGATTTTTAACTAAAACAGTCCGAACTTGGTTATTTTATTTTATTTACAATGGTCTAATTTATTAATCTATAATTTAGGATTACAAATTGCAATTTGCAAACAACATCGGGTGACAACTTGAATGTCATCTATTATAAGCCCAGGCACTTTCAGGGACATTGTCTTCTGGGTTTTTATCCTGATTTCCTCAACAAATCTGTTCATTTGTCATGATTTATAATATATGCACCATTAATAGTTACTTTTAATTGTTATAATTATAACTATATCTTAACATACTTTGTTTGTCAATATAATGAATTTGTTTCTTTTCCTATCGTTGGTGTTGGGTACTCCGTTAACCATAAAAAATTCAACCTTTGTCTGATGTTCTTTGTGAATCATTTATATGATTTCTAATACGTTTTGGGAAACAATAATATCTGACAAAACTAGGCCTCAAACCTACCTTGTCCACTCATTTGTGTTTGCGTAGATATATTTTGAAAATGAACCCTAACAAGTGATGACCACACCTCAATTGATTACAGGTCAATACCTTCTTAATTTTTCCGCTCAAAAGAAAATATAGATGTCTGCCAAAATATTTCTGCCGACGACTTTATTTAGTAAAACTAATCAAATGAATATTCCGACTTTCGAGTCTTTGTAAAAACAAGGTCAAGGCACGCCAATTTAAATGCATCATTACTTTTATAACAATGTAAGTACGTGCTTACATTTGGCGTACCCACTCATATTGTTAAATAATTAGTAAAACAAAGGATTGGATAAAAGGATGCGTTTGGAGAATATTGAAATCAAAAGCTTTTAACACAATTTATAAAAAGCTACAAATAAACAATTACTTTATTTTAACGACACTGGAAATAATGAAATACACATATATATATACGTGCTAAGGAAATGTGCAAATGATTTGTTTTTTAGAAATAGGGGTTCCTATACGTAAGTCGTATAAAGACTAAATGGGCCTTATCATCAGTAAACGTAATTATAACTTTTGAGATTGACAATAATTGGGCAATTATCTAGGTGTATTAAAACGCGGGTATTGCCAATGTCGTTCAGTTATTATATATAATATTGCCGATCGAATATTTATGGGGGTACTTCATTCCACTTAAATTGTTAAATTAAATAGTAGGGAGTTATTGTAAAAAAATATTTGTACTTTATTCTACTGAAAATTGCAAAATGCCAAAGTTTCTTTAGTTTAAGCCAATCGAATACACAGGTTTTTAAGTACCCAAGGACTTGCACAATTCATTTCTGCGAGTGTGCTTTTTGCACAATAGCTGGACCTCCTGTTTTATGTTGAAACTTGTCACTGTCCCTAAAACTTAACTCTCTCATTTCCTTTTATGCCATAATATTATCGCATATGTACGTCTGTCGTCAATTTAAGAATTGTTCCACATTGTTCGGGTAACTTTAATAAAATCCCAAAAAAGGGAAATTCGGAAAACGTACATCGATTACGTCGTATTGCTCTCCGCCCTCATTTTTTTTAAACACTTTGGCCTAGAGGCTGTCAGAGATTTGTTGGATCAGAATAACCGGAGTTGTTTGCTGTCCATATGACTCATATAGAAGACAACAACTTGATCACCCAGATGTATTGTCTGTGACTTGGTTGTTAGCTAGTTTCATAAAAAGATCTAAAATGACTTTCTACCACAAAGATTGGTGTCTTAAAAGTATATTTGAATAAAATGTAAATTTACAAAATGCTGGCCTCTTATTGTCGTCTGATGAAAATTGTGTTGTTTTGGAATGATGTTTTAATAAAAACGATGAAATTTCAAAATGACACAATTCAGAAAATGTTGCCTTAAATTTCCATTATCTCTATGCGTCATTAAATCCGGCCTTTCACCGGACCCATCAAAGATTGGTAGTCAGACACATGACTACCTTTAGACTTTAACCCAGACTGAGTGTTGAAATTGACGAACGGTAAATTGTTTTATCGCCATTCAATTTCAGCAAGAGTCAAGCAGGTGAACCACCACCAACAAATGGAAATAATTTATGAAAAATGTTCTGTTTCTGAAAATTTCCGCTTGTTGTTTTGTTACCGATGCTAAATATGACAAATATGCTCTACACTTCTTGAGTGATGCCAGAGTTTGTGGCTTGTTCACATAAACCCGGTATGTGATCCTGCGAGCCATTGTAAATCGCCTTTATAAAAAAAAAATGGTACAAAGATCACCATGGTTCCTCTTTTATTATTATCAGATGCCTCCAGCCACAGAACCGCAACTTTTGTTAACGTATTTTGTTTATAAACTTTTCTCAGGTGAGGTGAACTTATAACGCACCAGTAGTGCCCTGAGATGAAGCTCGCAGATATTTATAGACTTTGCTCTTGAATTGCTGAAAATTGTATATTCGTGAAAATACATCTTCTTGAAGTTTGTTCCGTTCTCTTCTATCCACAGTGAATGCACGTTGCCGTCACATCAATGACAAATTGTTCTTCAGTACCATCGTGGACATTGTCAAATGGTACACTTAAAGCACAAGCGGATTACCTCGATAGCGGTGTTTATATTAAAAAATAATATTTTATATATTTTTTTTAATATTTTTTTGTTTGTGCATCCATGACTTTGTGGTGTGTGTGCGAAATTATTAAGGGATAAACCCAGCTTCAGTGACCCGGGATTATCCTGAAGACTATTATTTATATGTGTTACTTCCTTAATATCAAACGTTTTTGCCAACGAGTTTGCGTACAAGTGATATTAAATTAAATTTGATTTTGGATATGTTATCCTAATGTATGGCACTTGTATGCATGTTCAGAGAATATCTTAATTTTCCCAAATACATACCAAACTTTATCTCTTATAAGAAACCCTGTATAATTTTCAAAATAATCTCTTGATCGCAGTTACCAGTTCATGTGAACAGAGTTTTAGAGTTAAAAGTCCAGGTGATGTATTATTTATTCTGAGATCCGAGATGGATCAGTCAAATATTTCCAAACCATCAATTAGTTTAAAAGTACTTATCAACCATGCGAGAACGACTTTAAAACTATAACATCTTTGATGTGTTCATATATAATCTCTCTCAGATTAATTATTGTCGGAATCTGTAGCCTGTCTAATGGCAGTGTTTACAAACCAATTGCATTATAATTTATGTGAGCACCTCACAACACGTGAATTGTATGTTATTGAAACTTACACAACAACTACTGGTAACATGAAGGGCATAGTGCTTCCCAGAGTATCATGTGCTTTTTGGTGAGGTAGTGCGACTGCAATGTATTAACATTCCTTGTCTTTGCCAAATGTTTGAAATGTTTTCCATAGAGTTTTGAAAAACCACTTAGGTGGGGGACAGGTTGGCGCATTCGGAGATCAGCAGTATCGTAAAAACTAAGAATCAATTAATTACAATAGCGAACTCACCCATATGCATGTTTTTTAGTAGGGAGAGGATTTTAAAGATCCAGTGAGAAGGTTATTTATGGTACATCACCCCATCGAGATGTAGAAAGTAGTATGTAGTGGGTTTTTACAAAGATTTCCACAATGCGCTGATTTAACATACATTTTTCCACAAAAATTTGTAACATTGAATTTGCATTTTCCTGAATTTAAAAAAATAGCAAAATGCACAAAATGTGTACAGGTGTAAACAAAAAAAATTATACAACACATTTCTTTGGTTTTTTTTTCATGTTCACACACCTGGATCGATTATGAGTAATTGTGGGATACCTATGTTATTGTTTTAAATATTCTAATTAACTTAAAATTAGTTTAAATCAAGCCACTTTTGTCGATAATGCTGATATTAGTCGGCTGACCATCTAGTACGTGATTACCCGTGTAAAGAACCCCCATTGTTGCAGTCACGAAGCTAACAACTAAATTAACAATGCGCAACCCAAAAGTGCAGTAGCCGTCTTTCCTTTCTTCCAAAACTAGACTGAGACTATGATTGGAGTCATGTGTGCTGTCAATTAGGCTAGACATGTAGACGGCAATTTATCGCTAAGAAATGCTAAAATTCGCCTAATAAGTGCGCACAAGTTCACACAATTCAATGCCAACAAAAATGAGTCAAACGCGCGTAAGGAAAATTATCCACTTTTTTTAAATGAATATGTTAAATTAAAAAAAAAAGTTAACCCTAATAACCATAACAACAACAAGTAAGATTCTTATCCAATTAGCACTTGATATTCCATATCTCTGCAATGTCAATTGGAAGGTACTTGTTGTGCTATAATACTTGTATGTGCGACAAGTGAGTAATTCGAGTGACTATACCGCGAACGTAGTAGTGCTTATTTAGCTGGGTGTTGTATGTATTTATTAACAACTTAACAAACATAAGTGGTGTTAATAAACAAATTACATTTTTCATTTTCGACATCACTCTAATATCGTCCGAAAATTGAGCGAATAAAGCGCGTGATTAAAGGGCAGTGCCATTAGTGATTTTTTTTTATTTTAATTTGTACACGATTAAAGGATTAGTGTATGAGTTTTTGCACAAACGGGCGATTGGTAGAAAAGATATAAGTTGGATGTTGGGAACTGTCGTAGTGAGGACTTGCTGTTTTTTTTTTCAGTTCGATTAGATATAGAAATTTTTACAAATTGGTGTTGTCTATTGCCAAGTATCATCCACTTTACTTTTATTATTTGTATTTCTTCGAGTTGTTGTTCTATGGCTGTAATCACAAAAATCCACTTAAGAGTCGAACATATTACCACTTCACTCAATTCCCAATTTCCCAATTTAATAAAGTTCATAAAATCTGGCGCAAATACGCATTTTATAAGTAAAAAAAGTTATAATTGAATAATTGGTATTTAACAATTATTCAATTATATTTTTATCGTTACCGACATCGTGGTCATCACATTCATCGTGGTATATTTCCCCATTTCCAAAAGTGTCAGGAATATATTAAATTAAATTTCGCTTTGAATGTGTTGATTTTTGATTGAGACTTTTCTGTTGTCAAAGATTTATTAACGCCAGGAAATGCGCGTTCTAAACATTAATACCTGTGAACCAGTAAATATTTTCGGTGTTTTGGAAGTTTCAACAATGCATAATGATTCTGTCCAGCGTTTCGGAATGAAAACGTTGTCGCCTTTGCAGAAATGGCAAATCCCGAAAGTGATACGATTTACGATTTTGTGTTCACTGCTCCCCTCTTCCCGTTTTGATTGGACATTTTTTTATTTTCTCAAAGCCGAAATTAAAGAATAAACCTATGACACGGCTACAATCCACCGTGCGGATCGTTGAACACCCTATCACATCCCCAATGAAATATTTAATGGGTGCCTTCCGAATTTCAGTTTTACCAAGTTAACTTTGCCGGTGCACTACTCTCATTGGTCAATCGACCATTTTCATCACGTGAAATTTGAGGAGAAATGACTTACGAAAGGAGATGAAAATGTTCACATGGGACTTCAGATATGAGTGAATCAGCTAATTTTCTACGACCTGTTATGAAGATGTTTTTTATTATATTTAATTTTTTTTCTGATAAAGAATAATATTCTGAATAGATAAAAATAAATAGAAACCTCAAAAAGTTAAGTGTGACTTAAAACTGAATGGTAACGAAATAAAGAAAATCTGCCCCAGCGAGGTATTCGTCGGAGCGGATAATTTTCCGCAACGCATACTTCTTTGGAGGTTAAAATTGCATTCGAGGTATGTGTCATCGGAAAAAAAATCACTTCACTACGATTCGTAAATAATTTCCGTGAAGGATTTGTGTCGGATGAAATCGGAAAGAAAATTGCACTTAGCTGCCAAAAATTGAAGATACGGAAGAATACCTTGACGCTAAAATTCTCCGAATCGTATTAAATCGTAGAACTTTCCGTACCGACTTGTCAACACATCTTGTTCCGATAGTATCTAAATCTTTTTTGGTTCGACAAAAACGACGTTATTCTTAATTTCATAAGCTATGGGGTAGGGTATACAAATGTATTTTGTAAGTAAATGGCTTTTAAATGTGGGATTGTGTTAAAAGGATCCAAAGACGAAATGTTTATATTGACATTATGGAAGTATTTGCATTTACATTTTTTTCGAAATTCTTAAAAATTTTACCGAAAATGTTTATTGATAAAAACGCCCCCAAAAAGTCAGATTGGCAGACAACTTTGTAAAGACAAATTATAGATATTCAGACATTTTCCCAAAATTCCGTAACGTTTGGCCAAAAACAAAGTTTTTCTAAAAAGTGACCGTGGGCGGCTTATAAATTGTTTAACCCTTTTTCGTACGCCAACGGTTTCGCAAAGTTTCGCATTCAAGTTTATTCAAAATTACACTTTGACCTGTTGCCACAAATCATTCGTTGCGAACGTCGTAAGAAAAATGGTTCTGAAAAAATTCTCACAAGATATGCTTTGCCTGTCGAAAAAAAAATGGAGAGATGGGATCAGTAGTAAAAATTAAAACGGTGCAATCCCCAAAATCGAAACTCTCCCATTTCAACGAAAAGTATCCATCCTTAGATTTTTTTAACAAGCTAAACTATTAAAATACATTCACGTATATTGGGGATAGAACAAAACATATATTTCAAACTTCCGGGCTGTCATCCTCTGATAGTTTTAATATTCTTACCACCCGAAATATAGCGTAAAGAAAAAAGGGGACAAATTAACGAAACCTAATATTTACCTAGTTTATTTGTTTACATATTTCCAAGTACGTGAACGGTTTAGCAAAGTTTCACATCAGCTTTATTTAAAATTACTCTTGAAAATGAGTACATAAGCGTGCTCTACTCAGAGTTTGCACACAAAGCTCTAATCTCATATTGCAAAACCGCTGAATATGTGAATATTGAATTCCTTAAAGAAAAAAAAAAACAATTTCCATATGAGAGCTAATTTTTATTTAATTTGGTCCTTTACAATTTGTTTGGACTAGTTTTTAACATCAATCAAGTGGCAAACAAAATAGCGATGTATTTTCTATTCCCAAAATACTGCAATTTCGCTAATTAGCTAATTTGTGGAATATCGAAAACAGTTCTGGCAATCTCGTTTAATAATCACAAGAGCTCGTAGCTTAATAGCCACTTGAGTCATTTTCCTCTTTTCTTGCGATAGAAATCCTTGCGTTATTTCAATAACATCTTAAGATCCAACTTTAAAATGATTTTCAATGTTGTTATGGACATTCCCAATTGGCCCGAACGACGACGAGCTGAGACAGACGCATCATTTGCAACATTCTGGCACACAGTTTCTACCCTCGTCAGTGGGAATATTAAGATGAGCATCTCTTCTATGACGATTGGCCACTGATGATGGCTGTGGGAGCTGATCTTGAATTGAAATATTGGCGATATTTTTGCTGCTTGATAATAATTGACAAATGACAAGAATAGAAAAAAAACAAGAATTTTAAAGTGTTGTTGTGTATTGTATGTTATACTGTAATGAAAGAAAAGACACAACATAATATGAACCTATGTAAAAATAGTTAAGCTTTCATTATCTCTATTTGGCGGCCCTGAATCCTCATTACTTTTTTGGGCAACCCTCTTTTCTGCCAGATAGGGTGACCGGATAGATTCAATAAATAAAATTACCATCATAAGCAACTACAGTCTTCTTTATTTTTTTTTTGTCTAAACTTCAGAATTCAAAAAATTTACCTCAGACATTCTTGTGAAAAATATAGATTGTGAGGGGTACTCATTAAAAATGATGATATTTCGTATCATTGTGATATTAGTAACCATATGTCAGTTTGCGTAGACTTTGTATGGTTCCAAAAAAGTAAATTGGCTTAAACTCAAAATACGATCTTAAGGTCATCTCAGGATATTTCCTTTGTATTAAAAAAAAAAAGAATCATTCCATTCAATTCAAGTCAACGATTTTGATTCTAAAATTGAGTTTCGATGTTGAGGTCTATATCGTTATAGAACTTAGCCGATGATTGGTGGGTTGATGAGGTAGTCTTTGGGCGTCGCGTCGTCCTCATCGCACTCAGGTCCATATAGACCAATTGTGATGCCCGTTGGGGGTCCACGTCTGATGTTGGTTCCTTCATTATCCCGTTACTGTCCATTGTTGTTACTCCCTTTCCAGCCATCCGGATGTTGTTGCAAACTTGAAAAGATTTGAGACAGGGATTTCGGATAGATCCGTGAGGTCATGGAAAAAGTATTTTCCTAAGATCCTCGTTCTTAATTTGCTGAGGCCTGGGCAGTGGCACAGAAAGCGGAGGGTATCCTCGCAAGTTTCTTCATTACCGCAGCCTCTACAGAGGTCATCATCAGTAGAATCGATACAGATTTCCTGTTTCTTCGAGTAGCTTATGGGTTCTGCCTTTGTCATACTCAGGCCACATCCTTTTTGGAAGTTTCACAGGTGGGGAGGGAATACCACCTGTTTTTGGCAATATTCAGTGTTTTCTGCCCCATCCGATATTTGAGATCACATAGTGGTGGTTTGACAGACTGGTCTGCCTGGTCAATGCTGGAGGCAGATCCTTTTCTCGCCAGCTCATCAACAATTTCATTGCCCTGTATTCCCAGCAGAGATTAACATTATGTTGGACGCCAAGAATCTTTAGCTCTTCACGACAAGTCTTCCCAAGTTTAGATTTTATTTCGACAGCGGAGATGGCATTAATTGCAGCCTGATTATCAATAAAGATGGTGATATCACCTGGTGGTATCGCCAGCATTGAAGTCGATTTAGCTGCTTCTGCTACTGCCAATATCTTCGTCCTGGAACACATTGGTGTACTCAGGGAGAGGAAAAGTGATGTTTAGCTTAAGTGTCTCTGAAAACACTCCAGCTCCAACGCCTACATCCATTTTTGAACTATCCGTGTAGATGGATATGGTTTTTTCCCAGTTCGTTCCTCTCCCACTCACTCCTCTCTCGTAGTTAAGTTGACTTGGTTTTCCGTGTGGAGTTAAAAAAATGGTTATAAAATGTTTGGATTATCCTTTGTTTTTTTAGTTGACTTTAGTTGTTTACTTTTTTTAGTTGACTCCCATGGAACATTGTTGGCATATTCCAAGAATATCCTCTCTTACGTACGCGTATCCCCTGACTAAGTAACCAACAAGAACCCTGAACAGATTGTGAGTTGAATCCTAAATTTAAAGAATGCCATTCAAAGTTTCATAAGAATTAAATCGGTGTAATAACCATCCCACATTACGTCCATTAGTGACCTAATACGGATGAGCCTTATTCGATTTTATTAGAATTTCCTCAGAATTCTATTAGCTGTCAACCCGATCTGCGTCATTACTCACTCAAAGTAAATCCCATTTTCTTTGAATTTTGGGTGCCCAATAAAACACAAATCTATTACTTCCTACTAACAATTATCGCACTATCTACAGCCTTTGTTGGCCAAAACTGCTGGCCCCAGATATTTTCCACCACCCTCTATAGCGGCGATTGGTATGCACAAAGCGTACTTTCAAATGACTAAAGTTAATGACTGTCCGGGCCGTATTACCCCCTTATGTGTCACGCATTAAGTCATCCCATTAATAACGCTCATCCCGAGTAACGCTTAAACAGTGGCTCTGACGAAAACGTCGTATGCAAAATTGTATTTGATTGCCATCCCCCCACCCATTTTGTCGTTCGTCTCAAAAACAAGTTCTCTCTCCTCTCGCGTTGATTTGTTATTGTTTACTGGAGATACTATTACCTTACTTTACCTCAAGTGCATACGAATGTAAACCAGACTACGTAAGTGGGGAAGTAAGCGCGCGGAGAGTTGCAATCGCAACTAATTTTCTCCATTTTAACCGATCAGCGTGCGGAAAAACACCTTCTAGTTGGGGCAACAGCGATCAATCGACGCCGCGATCTTGTACACTGCGAATGTTGTTCTAGACTTGTGCTCCTCCGTAGATACATTTTACACTAAACAAAAAAAAATTTTAGCACGACAACAACTAATCATAGTCTGTATTATTTCTTTGTGCAGATGGTTTCACGGGAACCTATCCGGTAAGGAAGCTGAAAAACTGATTTTAGAACGCGGAAAGAATGGTTCGTTTCTGGTGAGGGAATCGCAGAGTAAACCCGGTGACTTTGTACTTTCCGTGCGGACAGATGACAAAGTAACGCATGTAATGATCCGATGGCAAGTGAGTATTGAGGTTTATTTTTAAACTTATTCGTTCGATTTGGTTACCTTCCAAGCTGGTTGTGTTTGTTTCCTTAAGTGGAAAACTTGTGCATAGAGTTTGTCTGTTTGTTTGCCAGTCAGTGTGTTAGGCTGTGTCCCCGTTGTTGGCGAGTTTCGCATTCACGTTGACCTTGAGGGAGGCATAAGTCCGTGCGCGCAGTATGTTTGCGTCAGTCGGGCAGTCATTCGTTTTTGTATCTCAATGTTGCATAAAACGATGGACATATCTACTGCATTGTTAGTGGGTACGTTTGTGTGGATAAAGCTTGGATTCGTAACATGTTTTCGACGACGGTAGATGTGTAGTTAATATTGTCTTTGTCTGTATAGGATAAGAAATACGATGTTGGCGGTGGAGAACCCTTCGCGACGCTTAGTGAACTAATCGAGCACTACAAACGGAATCCCATGGTTGAGACGTGCGGCACTGTGGTTCACTTGAGGCAACCGTTTAATGCAACACGGATCGCAGCAGCTGGCATCAATGCTAGGGTGGACCAGTTGGTTAAGGTGAGTTGTTCATTTAAGATACTTTTAATTTTTCGAGCTTTAAGAACATGATGGTAGCGATTTGAAAAAGAGTAAGGTTTTGATATTCAAATATAGAGGTTAAGTTAAATCTTAGTCCAGCCAAGGCTACGTGTGTTAATCCAGTTCAGTGAAAATTAAATTCGACTGAAGCTATAAAGGCCTTTGCAGACTTGCTGAAGCTTAGAGAAAGTCTTTCACCGGTCTTACCCTTTAGATTATTCGAAACGACGAAACACAATCGCACCTGATGGCGAAAATGGCGATATGCAAAAGATGACAAGAATATTGCGGATTTATATTTTCCGAGCAGTAATCATGTGATAGACAATCATTAACTATGATTTAATAAACAGACAGAACTGTTAAGAATTAACAAAAAATTTCCTAACCAATGTCAAGTGGGAGTGCTTATGACTTTGAAACCCTTAAAATCTTCAAAAGTACAATAAATCGTACAGATCAATATCGCTACTACCATGAAAGGGAAATTTTTCTTGCTTGTTAGATCCCTACTTTATATTGAAATTCGAAGACCAAAATTACTAATAGGTTCTTCTATTTATAGGGTGGTTTCTGGGAAGAGTTTGAATCGCTACAGCAACAAGACAGCAGAGACACCTTCTCACGTCGTGAGGGTTACAAGAACGAGAACCGCAACAAAAATCGCTACAAGAACATTCTTCCATGTAAGTTCATTGATTCCTCCTAATTGCTTGCCTCATACTTAATAGCATTCTGTCTTCAAAATGTTAGATGACCACACAAGAGTGAAGCTCGCTGATGTGGACCGCAGTATTGCCGGCGCCGAATACATAAATGCCAATTACATTCGCTTACCCACCGACGGTGATTTGAACAACATGAGTTCGTCATCGGAAAGCCTAAATACGGTCTCGTCATGTCCGGCATGTACCGCCGCACAAATGCAAAAGAGCTGTCAAAATTGTCAAATATTGAATAAGACATGCGTACAATGTGCCATGAAGACGGCAATCCTGCCGTACAGTAACTGTACCACCTGTAACAAAAAATCCGACACAATGCACAAGCACAAGCGGAGTGAGTCGTTGACATCGTCCAAAAAGGACGAACGTGAGATGTTCAAGACATATATCGCCACTCAGGGATGTTTGCAGAATACGGTTCAGGATTTCTGGAACATGATTTGGCAAGAAAACACTCGTGTTATTGTCATGACCACCAAAGAATTTGAAAGGGGTAACAATACATCTAATGGTCTCCTTGGTTTCTGTTTTAACTTAAAAGTTATTTTTTTAGGTAAAAACAAATGCGCAAAATATTGGCCCAGTGAAGGTAACGCCAAGGAATGGGGCAATGTCAAGATTACGTGCTTGTCAGAGAGTTCTACCAGTGATTATACGTTGCGCGAATTTTTGTTCTCGTGGCGTGGCAAACCGGAACGGCGCATCTTTCATTATCATTTCCAAGTGTGGCCGGATCATGGCGTACCCGCTGACCCAGGTTGTGTTTTGAATTTTCTACAGGATGTCAACACGAAACAGAGCCAGCTTACACAGGCGGGAGAGAAACCCGTAAGTTATGTTCCAATGACCAGCTGCATAAATTTACTGTCGTTCTTCTACTTTTCAAACAATTAACTTTATATCCACATTTTCAGGGACCGATTTGTGTGCACTGCTCGGCTGGTATTGGCCGAACGGGAACATTTATTGTCATCGACATGATTTTGGATCAAATCGATAGAGAGGGTAAATTAAAATCAATTACACTTGCACATCAGTGCTTTATAGTGTTTTTTTTTTCAGGGTTGGATACTGAAATCGACATTCAACGCACAATCCAGATGGTTCGTTCGCAGCGTTCTGGTCTAGTACAAACTGAAGCACAATACAAATTTGTATACTACGCTGTCCAGCACTATATTCAGACTTTGATACAAAGGAAGCGAGCCGAAGAGCAGAGCTTGCAAGTGGGCAGAGAATACACTAATATCAAGTGAGTATTAATTTTCATAAAATAAGTCGTTTGATCGTCTTGTTATTGGATATTATTTCTGTGGCAATATTGACCCCGCAAAAAGCCTAAAACGGCAATTTGAGAACCTTCTGAATGCATTTTTATACTCGCTGTAGTTGAGGTAGTAAACAAAACTTAGGTGTTGTTACTTTCAGGATTTGAACCAGGAACCTCTGTTTAGTAATGTCAAGCTATTAATCACTAGCTTAATGCACCCTTATTTTCATTTCTTATAAACCACTACAGTCCGGAATGAAACTGGGACCCAACCAACACGCCTCTCCAATTATCCCCGGTCCTAATTGCCTCCAGTTGCGCACTCCAAGTTGTATGAGGTCGGTTTCTACTTGTGCGCGCCACTTAAGGCGAGGTCTTCCTCTACTGCGTCCGACGTCTGGCTAGGAATCGAAGACTGCGAGCCGGAGTATTGGTGTTCATTCGTTCTACATGTCCTAGCCATCTTAAACGTCCAATGCGAAGTTTTTTTGACCAGGGGCATGTCGCTGTACAGCTCGTATGGTTCTTGGTTAAATCTTCGTCTCCATAGCCCGTCAACGCAAACCGGACCGAAGACTTTTCGAAGAAGGATTTCTTCATCCGCTTCTGAGACGGTTCATGCTTCAGCACCGTAGAGCAGGACTGGGATGATCAGGCCTTCTCAGCGGTTGGCAAGAGTAATTCTTCGTTTAATTTCTGACGAGACGTTTTTGTTACAGTTAATAGCGGAGCCGAGATAGACAAAGTCCCGTACTACCTCATAGTTATATCTGTCAATGGTGACGTTCAGTCCAATTCGTCGATGTTGTGTTCCCTTTCGTATTGACAGCATATATTTCGTCTTGCCCTCATTTACTGCTAAGCTCATTTTTGCGGCTTCCTTCTTCTCTATACTAGCAAACGTGGCTATGAAATCACGTTGAGTCCTTCCAATGATGTCAATATCGTCGGCGTATGCTAGTAGTTGCTCCGATTTTTGGAAAATTGTGCCTCTGGTGTTGGTTGGTAAGTTTTTCACAATCCTCTCAAATATCAAATTGAAGAAGACACATGACAGCGCATCGCCTCGCCTAAATCCTTTTTTGGTATCGAATGTGTCGGTGAGGTCGTTTCCGACCTACATCCTACACAAACAGACAAGTTTGGACGGTATTCCAAAACTAGACATGGCTCTGTATAGTTCGTCTCTATAACTGATGTCGTATGCGGCTTTGAAATCGATGAATGGGTGGTGGGTATCGATTTGGATTTCTTGGGTTTTATTCCAGGATCTGCCGAAGTGTGAAAATTTGAGCTGTTGTGGACTTTCCTGGCCTAAAATCACACTGATAAGGGCCAATCAGGTTGTTGGCAAACGGTTTCAGCCGTTCACATATTACGGCAGATAGGATCTTCTAGGCGGTGTTGATGAGACATATGCCTCTTTAGTTGGCGCAGTTTAGAGGGTCTCCTTTTTTGTGGATCGGGCAAACGATGCTGAGGTTCCATTCTTCAGGCATACTTTCTTCCGACCAGATTTGGCTTATGAGTTGGTTGGTGTTTAGTCAAGCCATCTCCGCCGGCTTTATAAAGCTCGGCGGGAAGGCCGTAATTTCCGGCAGCTTTATTAAATTTGAGTTTAGATATTGCTACCCTCAGTTCACTCAGGTCGGGTGGTTGGCAGTGTTCGCTGTTTATTGGTTCGTTCTGCCTAATGGCGGAATGTTGTTCGTCATCTCCGTTTAATAGTCTGCAGAAGTGGTTCCTCCATTTCCCCAGCATCGACTGTGTCTCAACTACGATATTTCCTTGTTCATCTCGACAGGATTCTGGTCGAGCTTTGTATACTTGGCTTTGACGTTTTACACTTTGGTAAAGCTTGCGAACATCGCTCCTCTCTATATCCTCGATCGCTGGCTTTTCTTGTTCTTTTTTCTTCTTCCTGGAGACCGCCATGTCCTCTTATGGATATTGAGGTAAGGAAACCGTGTGCTGGCTATAGTGGCATTTCGTTCAGGAGCGAAGTCAATTAGCCTAAGTCCGTTACCAGACGTGTTGTCGTGTAGGCTATGTTTTCCGACAATACTGCTAATTATGTCTTCTCTTTCTACCTTTGCGTTAAAATCTCTTAGCACGATTTGAACATCGTACTTCGGTAGTCGCTCATAGGTTTTGTCAAGGACCTCATAGAAGCAATCCTTAGCTATATAATCTTTTTCCTCCGTTCGGGCGTGAGCGCATATAAGGCTTAAGTTGGCGGATTATTAAATGCATTCGCTAATGTCTTGGAAACATAAGACTTCTTGCCTAAGTCTGGCACTTATAGCAAATCGCTGTTTCTACTCACTATAACACGTTCCGTGGAAGATGTCATAGTTTTTGATCCTCTTTTTGCCCGACCCATCCCACCATATTTCCTGGATGGCAGTAAAGTCTGCTTTATAGCAGTTTAGGGCTTCCTCTAGTTGTTCGCTTGCACCTCTCCTGTTTAATGTTCTCACATTCCTGGTGCAGATACGAACGTCGTTGTCCTTTTTTCGTTTAGCTGGGTCGTCAACAATAAAATCAGTGGGTAGTTAACCCAAAGCACAACCCGCAACCTGCAGGGCTAGTTCCAATTTATTAGATACCCCTAGGACACCGGGCCATCAGTATCCACTACGGGATTGAGCGCTGCCGTTGTCCTTTCGGTTCATCCGCCAGCATTTCTGTTCAAGGGCCTGATTTACACTTGAAATTCCGAGGCAACCTGTTGTAGAAATATGTCGAAACAGCTAGTCTAGGTTCGCCTGGGACAGCAGGCTGGGTATTCACTCCGTGCCATTCTGACCTGGATGTGTATAGTATTGCTTTTTTTCGTCGTGTTATCAACACTCGCGCTTATCGTTTAGCAAGTCAAATCCAAATTCAAAATAAGCACTTGATGTGTAGTCAGAGTTGCAACCACTGGCCATTTCCAAGTTAAAGGCAATTAGAGTCTACCCTCGTTGGATAACAGCCAACCAGTCATCGCTTCTCCTTGCATAAAAATGGTCCTAAAAATAAAATTTCCAAAATCTGCATTACTAATAAATGGCATCGAAGAAACCCGAAAGCTTTCGGTATATAGATTCGTGTGTTTTGACACAAATGTGAAATGCTGTTGCTCAACATGCTTTCACTTGGCATTATAGTTTACATTCGTTATCGCTAATTTCCTTTACGCCTTCATTGTGCCAAAATGTATGCGGTCCTTTTCTCTGAAAATGCGTTTTTGTATGTTTCTTCTCCAGTATCTTTGATTTGCAGTTATAGTTCAATAATTTTGTTGTGAAATGATCTTAATTCCTATTTCTTGAACCCACAATCAGTGTGAACTTCATGTCAACACGTTCTGCCTGCACTCTGATGAACATTTTTCTTTCCTATTGTAGAAAAAAGTCTAAATCTAAGGTGACTCTTGTCTGAACTTAGCTATGATTCAAAGTAATTTAGAAATATTTCCTTGCTCATGAGCTTATTCTAATGCTGTAACATTAAACGTCCGTTCTTATATTAAATTTCTTTTTCAATCTTTTAGGTATACAGGTGAAATTGGCAGCGATTCTCAGAGATCTCCATTGCCACCAGCAATTTCCAGCCTAAGTTTAGGCAACAAAAATGACAATATGCCAAATTCATTAAAGCACCAGCAACAAAACTTACCACCACAACCAGCACCAAAACAACCAATGCGCTATCCAGTCAACGAAGCGAATATGATCGCCAACAAACAGCAACAACAACTGCAGCAAAACAACGATTCGTCAGCTGCAGCTATTGCAGCATCGAATGCAACCAATCAACACCACCATCACCATCAAACAGGTAAGCAGTCCCTGTCTCCCAGGCCCGGTTTACTCAAATTGTTCACTCCAATAATTTTTCAGCCTACGAAAACATTCCCAAAGACATGAGGCCACCGCCTCCGACACCACCGCGTAAAACATGACAGTTAAATTTTTAGAATGAACATATACTTCTTTTTGATACGAAACTATTAAGAGAAATCAACTGAAAAGTAAAAGCCACTGATCGGAAAAAAATAATCAAACAAAAGTTTAATTTTGTTTCTTTAAAAAGAATCCCATTTTCATATTTGTATCCCCATGAATTTTTTTTTGTTTTGACAAAATCCCCTAAAATTTGAGCACATCCATTTAAAAAAAAAACTTTTCAAAAGCTGCTCCTCCAAAACATTTACAACGTTGTCCTTGTTTACTGTATTTTGTTTGTTTTAAGATTTATAGATTTATATATATAAACGCTCCATAGGGATAAAATCCAATTGGCTGTAATAAGTGTAACGTAGTTTTACCTGCAAAAAATAAAAAAAAACATAAAACTATTAAATTTAGAATTAAACATGTTTGTCTTAAATATAAACAAAGTAGAGGTGATCTAGGTGTCTATTTTACGTCGAGGCATCTCTTTTATGTTTGCTCGTATCATTTATGGTGTTGTGTTTGTGGGAAACCCTCAAAGTCTAGAACCGGGATAGCGATAGTTAATTGAAGATTGCAAAAGTTTGTGTTTCTTTCGGTGTATACATATAGCACTTACTTCGAAGCTCAAGTGACGAAAATTTTGAACTATGCAACACTCAGATGGCTTTTAAATTTCACATTGAAAGCTCGTGGCATGCGTTAGCTAATACAGCACCATTTAGTGCCATCACAGACAATTCGAAGTGCAAAAGTTATCCACCAGTTGCGTAGAAAAAAAACATCTCATCATCCAAAGAACCATGAAAAGTGCTTTCAAGAAAAGCGAATAATTTCAATCGCTTTTTTTTTGCGAAATCAAATTTCAAATAACTATCATCCATTTTCTGGTTGACTGTACCGGATGCAACCACTAATTTATGGCACTTCAGATAAATAAAAATGGCAATGATTATAAAAATATCTCTCTTCGTCAAAAGTGCCTTAATCCATTCGGATTATAACTGAGAGAATGTGTTATGGCTAATTGAAGGACTTTGGATAATTAAATTTTGTTAAAAAAAATCAAACAATAGATCACATAAGGAAATCGAACAAATTAGGTGAGTGGCCCTCCTTAAATATCGACCAACTGTCTTTCACCTTTTGTATAAGCGTATTCCTTATACGAATCGTGAATTTTTCTCACCTTTCTCAGCAGAATCAGTGGAACAGTATTCTCAACAGAGGGAAAAAACGGTTTCCTTACTTTGTAGATTATATTGTGATGAATTTCCTTCATAAAACATACAAAATAACTGTTGTACTACGATAAAAGATTGAGGTTCCTTTTTCAACGAAATCAGAATTTACCACAAAGTTTTAAAAAAAGTAATTTATAAGCTCTGTCATACCTTGTTCTGCCTCCCAAGTGGTGTAAGAGCCTTACTGGGTTTTGCCTGTCTTTTGAAACTGGTTAGCAGTTCAGACCTGCTAGCAGATCATTTTCTTTTCTATGCATCCGTAATACTCTACTATAGTCTGTTCAACATAAATTTGCAGTACAGAGAAGATAGGGATGTTTGCCTCTCATTGGCACTCTTTTGTTTTCCGTAATGTGCTATTCTAACAAAAGTTCTGACAGGGTTAGTATTTCAAGTAAGCAAAAATCTGAAAAAATATTACCATTAAGAACTTTTTACAAAGCTCTTAAACCAAAAGCTTCTCAACAGAAACCCAAGGAAAAAAACTAATCGCGTAACCAAACAGAAGCGATGGTAACTCTGAATGCACATTTTTTGTTGGGGTCGTTTATAGCCACAACCAATCAGTGAACACTCAGATGTGCGCTTAGTAAGACTTGTGAATTAACGTCGGATGCAATAGGAGTTCTCTGGCGGGTAAGCATTTTTTTATGGGGGTTTCTTTAATTTAGTATGTTGCAAAAATTACACCATACTTCCCCATAAGACGTGTACTGCCGATTTATGTTGAACAGACTATAGATTATATGTGGGAGATTCTGCTTTGGTAGGAACAAGTCTCCAGGTACTTCGTTCCATCAACGTTAGGTAGCATTTAGTCGGAGCCTGCACCTCTGCCGATGTAGATACTTAGGAAATGTAATACCCTACTAAATGAATTTTTCTTGAATTTTTTATGGCTAATCTTGAGATGAGATTAGATTTTTTCAAGGGAAACAATTAGTATCATGAAGTAATAAGATAGAAGCAGAAAATGAACTCCCAATCAATCAATCCTTGCCTCGAGATTGTCCATATAAAATATTTTACAACTCTGTAATTAATACCAACCAACAGTCCAACCATTTGTCTGACTAAACGTACTATTCTCTTCATGCTATTCTCATTGAAAAAAGTTGCTAATCTAGCTAAATAAAAAATCCAAAACGAACAAAAAATCCCAAGGCCAGTAGTAAGCATGATTCCATTTTTATAATTACAGAAAATGGTCATCTTACTTATTTACTTAAGCGGCGCTACTCCCTGAAATGGATCTGAACAACACTCATGCGAAAAAGAGAACCTCTGTTCAATCAGAGCTTCGGTATTCAGAGCTGTCCTCAGGCTAACAATCGAGGGGAGTTTAAGGTCTCCTCGCCTCTTCCAAAGGCGAAGAAAATACACACCTCAGAGCCTAGATTGCAGGTAAGGACTACCTAAGTCAGAGAGAAATGTAGAAGCGAAATAAATAGGCGTTTACGCATCTTAAATGTTTTACCTCAGTACGAAAGTTTGAAGACTTTGAAAGGTCGCCTAGTTCGAGAAACATTTTTGATAGATTTGTTTGATGTATTAAAATAATGAGATTCAAAAATGAGTTGTGAATTTTTAAATTCTCACGAAAAAATTATTTTTTGAGAAAAAAAAGAAGATCGGCTGGGTTTGATATGTGTTTATGAAAGGTGTGTTAGTAGAGTCATTAACTGATGTCTCTCGAAGCCCTTGAATTACTCGATATTGTTGCGTTAAAACGCGAAATTGTTTAACAAATTTCAATGATGGCGCTTATATGCAGAACGTAGATAAATTTTAAAGTGAAATTCCGTCAAAAGATACCAACACTGATCACAATGTAACAAGGGATTGGTCACCTAATTTTGCGTCACCCAAATCGAAGACGAATATTAAAATATACCCCGCCAATGATCCTAGAAACATCTTCTACAATACTTAAAAAAATTATATATATAGCATCGCATACATTTTTGTAGCTTTAAATGTCCTTAGAGATTCAATACAAAAAAAAATGGAAACACGATTTAAAGTTCAATTAAATTTATTTGTTTTGACAATTGACAAATGAACAAAAATAATGAGATATGAAAAAAATATATAATCTTTACTATTTTCACCAGATTTCTTAATTTTAATTTTAACAAAACAAAAGTATGTATAATTATTACAATTAGTTTGTAAGCAGCACCAATTGTGATTTTTGATAAACAAAACAAAAAAGTATATTAAAAGTAAACGAAGAAAATTGCATTATTTTTTTTAATCGTAGCCATATGAGATTTTATTTTTAAATTTAACAAATTTGAGAATTTAAATTAAGTTATTTTTTTTTCTTTTGTAATGTTATACGATGATGTATTATTATTATAAATATTAATTATTATATTGTATACAGAGAACAATTGACAGATGATGAAATGAATTATTATTAAATAATATTATGATTATTAAAACAATATTTTGTATTTAAAACGAGAAAAGAATAAAAACAATTATTAAAATGTAAACACAAGAAACAAAAAAAAAACACAATATACACCTCCATCAAGAGGAAATGAAATGGAAAAAAATTAAAGAGAAAAAATAATAATAATAAAACATTTTCGTAGTCGATATGTGTTACTTCATGAATACAGTTGTTTATTATTTTTTATTTCTGGACTACAGGTGTTCGTTGGAAACATGGAAACGTAAGTTTAACGAGAATTGTTTGTGACTTTGCATACTGTGAAATAAATTTCGGCTTGTTAACAAATCAAATCAATAATATGAATACACATTTAGCCTCAATGACAACGCCCCCTTTTGACAATTCCATTTGGGGTTTTTCAATAAAAACAAATTGTTGTGACCATTGTTGTGACAATGCAACTTCATCCCTGACATAAATAAAATTCGGTATGCACATAAACTAAGAGTTGCTCCTTAAAATGGCATAAGACTCATTCTGTTAATCGAATCAAAATCTGAAATGCTAAATGATTCCGCTTAAAAAAAATGAAAACAGCCTTCTTGACCACGCCCACTTTATGAAATTCCAATTTGTCATCACTAAATTGAAGATCAGATTTACCTCTATCACCCCACCAAATTTCAACAAAATCCTTTCAGCCGTTACCGAGATATTAGCCCAATTGTAAAATCGAAAGGTTATCAGCTGCTTGCTACTATTTCTGAACGCCTGGTGTTTCGTAAAAATCGCGTTTTCAGCGGCAGAATTTCGTACGCGGTTTCTGTATTTTTCTTTGAGACGTTAAAACTCGAGAACTACTGAGTGGATTTTAATGCAATTTGGCAGGTAGATGGATTTTAAGGTGCTCTATCGGATTATGCTCTTTGAATACCGTTATTGCATGATGGGGTAGGAGTTTTTTAATAAAAACAAATTGTTTTGACCATTTCTTTCACTACAGTGCAACTACATCCCTGACATAACTGAAATTCGGTATGGACATAAACTAAGAGTTGCTCCTTAAAATGGCATCAGACTCATTCTGTTAATCGAATCAAAATCTGAAATGCTAAATGATTCCGCTCAAATTAAAATAAAAACCGCCTCCTTGACCACGCCCACTTTATGAAATTTCAATTGGTCATCACTAAATTGAAGATCAGCTTTACATCTAGCACCCCCCCCCCCCCCAAATTTCAACAAAATCCGTCCAGCCGTTACCGAGATATTAGACCATTTGTAAAATCGAAAGGTTATCAGCTGCTTGCTACTGTTTCTGATGGCCTGGTGTTTCGTAGAAATTGCGTTTTCGGCAGCACAATTTCGTAAGCGATTTCTGTATTTTTCTTTGAGACGTTACAGCTCGAGAACTACTGAGTGGATTTTAATGCAATTTGGCAGGTAGATGGATTTTAAGGTGCTCTATCGGATTATGCTCTTTGAATACCGTTATTGCATGATGGGGTAGGGGTTTTTTAATAAAAACAAATTGTTTTGACCATTTCTTTCACTACAGTGCAACTACATCCCTGACATAGCTGAAATTCGGCAGGAGTATAAACTAAAAGCTGCTCCTTAAAATGGCATAAGACTCATTCTGTTAATCGAATCAAAATCTGAAATGCTAAATGATTCCGCTTAAATTGAAATAAGAACAGCCTCCTTGACTACACCCCCTCTTTATTAAAAACCCAATTGGTCATCACTAAATTGAAGATCAGATTTACCCCTATCACCCCACCAAATTTCAACAAAATCCGTCCAGCCGTTACCGATATATTAGCCCATTTGTAAAATCGAAAGGTTATCGGCAGCTTGCTACTATTTCTGATCGCCTGGTGTTTCGTAAAAATTGCGTTTTCGGTGCAAAATTTGTATGCGATTTCTGTATTTTTCTTTGAGACGTTACAGCTCGAGAACTACTGAGTGGATTTTAATGCAATTTGGCAGGTAGATGGATTTTAAGGTGCTCTATCGGATTATGCTCTTTGAATACCGTTATTGCATGATGGGGTAGGAGTTTTTTAATAAAAACAAATTGTTTTGACCATTTCTTTCACTACAGTGCAACTACATCCCTGACATAACTGAAATTCGGTATGGACATAAACTAAGAGTTGCTCCTTAAAATGGCATCAGACTCATTCTGTTAATCGAATCAAAATCTGAAATGCTAAATGATTCCGCTCAAATTAAAATAAAAACCGCCTCCTTGAAGACGCCCACTTTATGAAATTTCAATTGGTCATCACTAAATTGAAGATCAGCTTTACATCTAGCACCCCCCCCAAATTTCAACAAAATCCGTCCAGCCGTTACCGAGATATTAGACCATTTGTAAAATCGAAAGGTTATCAGCTGCTTGCTACTGTTTCTGATGGCCTGGTGTTTCGTAGAAATTGCGTTTTCGGCAGCACAATTTCGTAAGCGATTTCTGTATTTTTCTTTGAGACGTTACAGCTCGAGAACTACTGAGTGGATTTTAATGCAATTTGGCAGGTAGATGGATTTTAAGGTGCTCTATCGGATTATGCTCTTTGAATACCGTTATTGCATGATGGGGTAGGGGTTTTTTAATAAAAACAAATTGTTTTGACCATTTCTTTCACTACAGTGCAACTACATCCCTGACATAACTGAAATTCGGTATGGACATAAACTAAGAGTTGCTCCTTAAAATGGCATAAGACTCATTCTGTTAATCGAATCAAAATTTGAAATGCTAAATGATTCCGCTTAAATTGAAATAAGAACAGCCTCCTTGACTACACCCCCTCTTTATTAAAAACCCAATTGGTCATCACTAAATTGAAGATCAGATTTACCTCTATCACCCCACCAAATTTCAACAAAATCCGTCCAGCCGTTACCGATATATTAGCCCATTTGTAAAATCGAAAGGTTATCGGCAGCTTGCTACTATTTCTGATCGCCTGGTGTTTCGTAAAAATTGCGTTTTCGGTGCAAAATTTGTATGCGATTTCTGTATTTTTCTTTGAGACGTTACAGCTCGAGAACTACTGAGTGGATTTTAATGCAATTTGGCAGGTAGATGGATTTTAAGGTGCTCTATCGGATTATGCTCTTTGAATACCGTTATTGCATGATGGGGTAGGAGTTTTTTAATAAAAACAAATTGTTTTGACCATTTCTTTCACTACAGTGCAACTACATCCCTGACATAACTGAAATTCGGTATGGACATAAACTAAGAGTTGCTCCTTAAAATGGCATCAGACTCATTCTGTTAATCGAATCAAAATCTGAAATGCTAAATGATTCCGCTCAAATTAAAATAAAAACCGCCTCCTTGACCACGCCCACTTTATGAAATTTCAATTGGTCATCACTAAATTGAAGATCAGCTTTACATCTAGCACCCCCCCCAAATTTCAACAAAATCCGTCCAGCCGTTACCGAGATATTAGACCATTTGTAAAATCGAAAGGTTATCAGCTGCTTGCTACTGTTTCTGATTGCCTGGTGTTTTTTAAAAATTGCGTTTTCGGTGAAAAAATTGTATGCGATTTCTGTATTTTTCTTTGAGACGTTAGAACTCGAGAACCGCTGATTGGATTTTAATGCAAGTTGACAGGTAGATGGATTTTAAAGTGCTCTGTCGGATTATGCTCTTTAAATACCGTTATTGCATGATGGGGTAGGGGGTTTTTAATAAAAACAAATCGTTTTAACTATTTCTTTCACTACAGTGCAACTACATCCCCGAGATTACTGAGTTTCGGTAGGGGTATATACTAAGAGTTTCTCCTTAAAATGGCATAAGAGTCACTCCGTTAATCGAATTAAAAAACTGAAATGCTAAATTATTCCGCTTTAATTGAAATGAAAACAGCCTCCTTGACTACACCCCCTCTTTATTAAAACCCCAATTGGTCATCACTAAATTGAAGATCAGATTTACCTCTATCACCCCACCAAATTTCAACAAAATCCGTCCAGCCGTTACTGAGATATTAGCCCATTTGTAAAATCGGAAGGTTATCAGCAGCTTGCTAGTATTTCTGATCGCCTGGTGTTTTAAAAAAAACGGTTTTCGGTATGTAACAAATTATAACAACGGAATTCATAACATTTTCGATGGCATTAAACTAAATTGTAATTGTAAGTTAGAGTATGCAATAAAATATGTGGCAGTCATATTCCAAATTATTCTCTCCCCACGGCTGAGTATTCGTGGTGAACTTAGAATGCGCCAAATGTAGGTGTGCTTTTTTAGGTGCCCCTTTAATGTCTTGCCGCCTAATTGCTCTCTATATTTTCATCCACAAATATTCCAATACTGATGCATTTAATTTTTCCAATAAACAGTTGCTGCAACAAATATATTATTAAGATATTTAAATATAAATATATGTTAGATATATATAAATATATTTATAAGCCCAATTCTCAATTTGATTTTTTGCCAATGATCTTTGATTGAAAAGTTTATACATTTTCTTGATGCTAGTTTTATTGACAATACAAAATATCTGCCCTTGTTGTCAATACTAATTATCTTGCTTTGTTTTGTGCACATTCATAGCGACATAATAACCAGAAAAAAATTGATTTGATATCTACAAACTCATTTAAATAATCGATTTAGTTATGATCTAATCTGTTCACTTTAATCAGAAAAGAATAATCAAATAGGTAAACAGAGAAATAATTTTTATAAACCAAACGAACTTATCGCTACGTACTGGGTGATATAAGGCACTGTCTAAACCAAAAAGTTTCACACATTAGCTCCATATAGCTATTATCTTTAAACACATTTGCAATTGCTTTAGTATGCCGGCGAGTAGTACCTACATTAGCTGCTTAGGCTTTCAGTACTCGTCGACTTCACAATGGGTCTGGTTTTCATTTTCATTGTAGTCCTCGTTTGCGTACGAATTGTTTGGAGTAAATTTAAGCTCTTTCGATGTGGCAATTGTATTCCCGGTCCATGGACTATTCCATTGATTGGCAGTGTTCAATTCATGTCACAGATCCGTCCAGACGGTAAGATGATCTTTGGAATTATCAAGATGATTTTTTTAAAAAACTATAACTAGCGCTCTTCGTTATGGTCGAGCAATTGCGACAGACTTACCGCAGTACATTTCGTATCTGGCTGGGTACACAGTTGTGGGTCTTCCTACACAGTTCTGAGGAGACGCGAGAAGCTCTAAATGAATCTTCGTTAGTGAGAGCAGATACATTCCAATTGCTGAGTCCTTTGATTGGAAATGGATTGCTAATAAGTGAAGGTAAGAAGTTTTAAGTGCGTAAGTAATAAGGCAGGCATGTATATATATTGCTTAAGGGAAACACTGGCATACTCATCGGCGTGCAATGGGACCTGCTTTTCATCCAAATGTGTTGGCAAGTTTTACGAGCAGAATTCATTTCCACGCAGAAATATTTGTGGAGAAAGTATTGAAGAGGAGTCAAGTTGACGTTGGGGATTACATCTTTCCGTGCATTTTAGATACTATATGCGGTTAGTTGAATACTTAAATACTTAAATGAGTACAAGTTATTTGAATTCTACAGATACATCAATGGGAAAGAATCTAAGAACACAAGAAGATGATGATTCGCCGTACACAAAAGCTTTTCATGAGTAAGTGAATTGCAGAATTGAATTATTTTGGGACAATCAAGTAAAAAATTAAAAAAAAAAACAGCCACCAAAACGCAATTGAGTGAAATAGTGTAAAATTGAGTGTAAAGTAATTGCCATTTGGCTTTTGCATTACGTGTGTAAGCTTTTACCTGGCTTTACTTGATTGTTTTTTATAGATATTACGATACATAGGATCTGTAATCCAGAAAAAGTAAAAACGAAGTATTTACTACACTACTACAGATGCTTACAAAGCTACAAGTGCAGGAATTATTTGCGGGAAGCTGACTCGGGTCAAAAATGATTTGCATTAACCCTGTTGTTGATATCTGTGATCCTCATGAGATCCTCACATGTGCCTACGTAACTATTTGTAAAACGGAAGACCGATAGGTTTTCTTGATAATGTCAACGTGTTTGTTTTTCTTATTTCCAGCAACTTGTGTCTCAATGTGTAGTCCGGGTACTCATTTCGACGTACGTCGCTTTTTATTTTCATTTTGTATATGTCTTGGCAATAGCAGCATATGTGGCCTTGGCAAAGTTACCCAAAGAACCACGAGCCGAGGTGTAACAATCCTCCTTCTTGCGGATATTCTCCTTCACTATCGTCAATGACTATCGTTTTGAAATTTACGGAATGAGTACCCTGATTTTTGTCGTTACTGTATGTAGATAATTAAAATTCAAAAATAATTCTGGTATGTACAACTGTTAAACTTCTTTTACCAGAACCAGTCACCTCCTCTTTAAACGAATGGTGAATCCACTACTATTCTACGATTTTATTTACCACCGGACTGCATCGTACAAACGCCTTCAAAACGCTATCAACATCATTCACAATCTGACGGATGAAGTCATCATGGAACAAGCTGAGTACATTAATTCTTTTGGCAACGAATTATCTGGTAAACATAACCGATCGCTACTACATTTGCTGTTATCAGCTAAAATCGGTGGTCACCCATTGCACATCGAGGAGATTAAGGACGAAGTGAACACATTTTTATTCGCTGTAAGTACTTCACATATCATATCCGACTCGCACATTAACACTTTCTCTCCTCTTGTAGGGTGTTGATACCACCACAGCAGCAATGAGCTTTATCCTTTATTGCCTGGCAAAGTACCCCGACTGTCAAGATAAACTGTTAAAAGAAATTTCTTCTAACCCTGTCGACCCTCCAGATATCAATGGAATGAAATATCTGGACATGTTCATTAAGGAATGCCTGCGTTTTTACACAATTGTTCCTTTGACTGGTCGGCAAGTCACACAGGACATACAAATCGGTGACTTAAACCTATGTCAGGGTACGACGCTTTGGATTAATATGTATGGCCTGGCTCATGATGAGGAGTATTTCCCCGAACCAAATCGATTCCATCCAGAGAGATTTTCAAAGGATGCGCCAGAAGTTCCAATGTTTGCTTTCATACCATTCTCTGGTGGGCAACATTCGTGTATTGGGCGAAAGTATGCGATGCTTATAATGAAGATTGTGACTGTAAAGACATTAATGAAGGCTAGACTTAAATTGAGGAATCCATCAGAGGAACTTATTTTAATGACCGAAATGGTATTAAAGTCGAAAAATGGAATTCATTTAATTTTTGAGAAGCGAAATGGGCTGTAGTAAAAAATGTTTTTGTTTTAGAGATTAAATTGATTTTTTTTTTAAATTTTGCAATGCGTTCGTCAGTTAGTTTGGATCTTTTGTGTTGTTCTGACATTTGTTGTTTCTACACTTCATTTACCTTACATGAACTGATATATGAAATGTAGATGTAGCTTGAATGTTAAATGGAAAAGTGGAACTCGTATATACAATCGCACCTTAACATAGACAATGAGGCTATTCGTAACCATGAGAAATAGTCTTCGGAAGAGTACTGCCAATCCCTTTAAAACTCTTTTAAACTAAGGAAGGTCGAAGACCCACTTAACCTTTATAAATATAATACATTAGGCGGATGGAAACTGGGCAGAAACATCACCTGAATCGGTTGCATAGAAACGCCACCAGAATTTGTTAACTCAACCTGCATCTAAGCAAATCTATCACAAGAAAGGCATTTTGGATCTTTCCCTAAAAATCATGGGTTCGGGCTATTTGGCACCTGTAACATCGTGGCTAATGCAAATTTTAAGAAGCTACATCTGAACATGTCTCAGGCAGACAGATATGAATCCGTAAAATAATGCAGTCTCACCAACCTAACTTCCCTTATATTAAAGACCCCCGGAGCGAATTTTTGACATTCATACATGTGCTTAGAATTCTAAATAAATAACATGACAGCTGTCCTTATCATAGCAAGCATACCTAAACGGCAGGTAGACAAGACTGGTTCATGTAATTGGTTTATCATTAGTTGATAGGTTCTAAAAATCCCTTTATTACAAAGACTACAGCGCATTTCTTAATATAACTATAATGAGTTTCATTAATGTAAAAACTGATAGCATAACATAACAGGGGTATTTTTGGCTACGATGTAGAATCATACAGACAATACGAAACAAGAGCAGTTTAACGAGATGCGCTGACAAAGGCACGTGTCGGGGAAGGTTCTTGCCATGATCTACGAGCTCCTGGGCAGAACTTGTGAGCTTTTTTACCTCGCTGCGGAATGGAATTATATACGATTTATGAACATCGATATCCATAAGGGGAAATGGCGGTCTCCATCTCCAGATCAACGTAAGGGCAAATTGATTACATTGCGATAGAGAAGAGGCACGCATACAGTATTTTGGATGTCCGAAAATTCCGAGGGGCTTAAATTTACTCAAGACACTATTTTGTTGCAGAAAAGGAAAGAATGCGGATATCCATGACAAATGCGAAATATGTACTGTGAAAAACAATTTAATGTCGAAAAACTGCAATCGCAAGATATCGTCAAAGCTAATGATGTCAACAGGTCATTAGATCAGCCGCAGCTGATGCGCTAGGTTTCTCACGCCCATCATTGGTAAGCCCCTGGATTAATGAGGACTAAAAGGCAACGCTTCAGGTGAAGACGAGAGCTGTCAAAGAGGTTTATAGGCAAAAGAGAAGAGAAGAAGAACCGGCATTTCAGAAAGAAGAAAAAGAGAGAGGCATATATCTTTAATCGTCCATCATGCCGAGATCAACAAGGAAAGATCGTAGTTGAATCACAGTCAACGCCGAGAGTATCGGAAAACCACTTCTGTGGTTATTGACAACAGCGAAAACTACCAATCACCCATCCTAAATGGTAATCTCAGTCCTGTTCTACGGCGCTGAAGCATGTCCCTTAGGCTAAAATTTCGTCAATAAAAAATTGCGTATACGTTTGAATTGACGTGCTATGGAAACGAAAGTTCAACAACGACCTTTAGAAAGCTATACAGCGACATTTACATGGTAAAAGATGTTTGCGTTTAAGATGGCTAGGACATGTTAATCGAGTGGACATAATACTCCAGCCTTATGAGTATTTGTCTACCAGTAGAAGCAATAAAGGAAGAATTCACCGTAAGTGGTGTGCACACGCACAAACCGACATCATCCAACTTAAAGTGCGCAAAGGAGATAACTATTTAAAGATCTACCCTGACTGTAAGGCACTTAGGTAAGTAAGATAGTACGTCAGCCCTGTGGTTTTATCCTTTTATCAAGATGCAAAACCTTAATATCCACTTGCGAACAATACAACAAAAATACTAACTAAAGCCAAGGGAATAACACCCATGCAACGATTCAACATAAATTACGTGTCAACGAGTTTCATGCATGACTGCAATTGTAAGCACTTCCCATTTCAATTACAACCTCAAAATCACCGAAATAAAAATCCACTTCTACTAATGTTTAACAATTTCTTTCATTTAATACAACAATTACGAATATTTACATCACATAAGCATACACATCTACATTTATAAAAAAATAAATCTACTTAAACAAATGACAAAACCTTTGACACTATCATACACGGCTGAGACAGACTTCGCTTGAACGTTCGTCCGATACGTTTTCGCCGACTACGCTCATCGTAATTAGACCTGGAAAACAATTTATGAAGAACTTTTCCAACTGTAAAAATATTCACAAAATTACACAAAAAAAAACACTTGTTGGTCAATTGACAATAAACAAATAGAAACGTCAAGAACTTGGCATCACTTACTCGAAGATTTTGCTACTATGGTCGATAAGTAGTTTTAGACAATCGGCATAGACTTCACTCTCCTTCAGGACAACGTGAATATCCTGGTAGCGCACCTCACCCGTCACTGTGTGGAAGATCGTGGGCGTTATGGAGATTGCCAGCACCTCCGAAGAGACGTTTTGCAGTGGAACTTTTGTCAACCGATGGAAATGCGAAAAGATGTAATTCAAGGTGTCACGGTTCGTCTCCGGCAGCATTTTCACTAAATTCTGGAGTATTTCAATCTTTTTCGTCATCGGTTTGTGCACTAAAAGGACACGAGGACATTAGTAGTAGGACATTAGTGTCAGAAAATTAATGCATTTTCGTACACCACTGATTGGATGGTCCAATGAAAGTCTTGATTTCAGTCGTCTTTACGAGGGGACTTTTGATTTCGCGAAGAAACAACTTTAGTAGCCCCGTAAGGGTGTGTATGTCGTTTACCTTCTTCAGTGATTCATAGTCATTCGAGTCAATGCTGAAGCGGAGTGCTTGAATTTTTGTATAATCACCGGATGTGCGGTATAACCCTTCGACTGAATGTGGTGATTTTTTAAACTGCTCTTCGATCAGATCCACGCAATCGACGACAATTTTAGGAATTGTTGTGTAGACTTCATGCTTTAGGGTCAGCTCTAGCTCTGTATCGAAGCAGGGTTCATCTGGAGAGGGAGGTACTTAAATACTGTTCCCACTTAACATAACGTCACGAGTACTTACCGTGGAAAATATTGTTCTTCTTGAGAGTATCGATTGTAGGTCGCTGTTTCCACCAGTTGGACAGCTTTAATTTGGACACAAGTCTCGATGTGGAACTGGTGTGCTTGCGATTCCTCTCCGGCGTTACGGGTGTTTGGAAGTCTAGTTTTTTCGTCAGCTCTACGACCTTTATCTCGAGGCCCTTTTTGTACGCTTTGTCATCGGCGCATTGTTTCTCGAGAAAGGCAATTTTTCTCGTGAGCTCTTGAATCTTTTGAACACAACTTCCATCGCACTGGCGGATGTCTCGCTGGCTGGAACTCTTGGACAGGTTCTGTTTGCGGGATTCCTCGGTGTAAAGCTGTGGATCGGTGAGGTCTTTGCGACTTCCGCCGCGGTCCCGAAAACAGTTCATGATTGTTTTGTTGCGACGTTCAACTGAAGTCGGATACATAGTCGATAGGGGTACGTTCGTCAGTTGGCTTATCGCATTGGGCGCAGCACATAAGTGCTAATGTTGTTGTTGTTTACTTATTTATTTATTTTTTTGTATCGTTATTAGGTTTTTTTGCCAACAAAAAACTGCAAGAAAACCCGTGGGTCTCGGTGAATGATTGTAGTGCTACACCCAAGTCTGACTGAAAGTACAAGCTAACTATGCATACACTATGGGAGTACATACACAGTTGACGGCTTGATATCTTATCGGGGCAGGCGTATAAGTGTGTGTAGTCGCCGTCGACCACTACGGGGACATGGGATAGTGTAGTGAGTTGCGTAGCGTTATAAATAGTGATATGAGTGATAGGGGGCACAATGGCAGGGGTGTGTATGAGAAATGATATCGATAAGCATTGGATATTGCGGTCGTGTTTGAATAGTATGCGACTGATAAGACTCGGTACCGGTATATGGTATGCATACCGTTATAAGGTGATATGCCGGACTGGTGTATATAGGTCATAGGTGATTCAAATCAAACAAAGTGCTTGATCAATATTAAGTGACAGATGACCTATCCGTTGTGCTCTTGATTTATGTAAGAATGGGATAACGAACATATACTAGAATATATGTCTACTGCATACTGTTCGGAATGTTTTCAATGAGTAATGCAAGTAAAGGAATAAAATGTCCGTTTATGTATGTATATGTACCACCGAACAATGAACTTTTAACGAATAAGTACATACTCGGTGTTGTATTATAAAATTGGCTTTAAAAACATATGAGTACTCTGCAAACTGCTCTGTCTAATACCCTATCCCATACCCATCTATTATTTTCTCGAATACATAAGGAAGGCTTACATTTCATTTGAATTTAATTTCATAAAAATTGTAATAAAAATAAAATGATTGTGTTTGCATGAAATTGAAGGCTTTAATTAGCATCGAGATAAGAGTCCGATTTGGGTCAAATAAGCTCCGCTTTGTTCGTAAACTTGTTGCCAATTTTAAGGTAATTCCATTTCGCCTCTCTCGTAGAACTCTTTATAGGCAGTAATAGAAGCTCTGTACAATAAGGTACATATCCCAACCAAGCTCCCGGTACTTCTGGCGAGTCATTATTTGGCACAAAATGCTTTTTCTATTGGCCGGTTCTGTGTGATTGCTTCCTTCAGATCAGCTTATAGTAGATGATTTCCTGCCAATCCCACTAAACAGACAGTTAAACCTTCCTAGCTTGGTAACCTTTTAGTTGGCTTTCCGCGGTTCGACCACTATGGTTTTTTCTTAAGGTTGTCGTAAGCGATCTACTTGCGATCTCACCATTAACAGTCTATTATCGCCGTTCATTCGCTTCAGAAACAATTCGATTTTTTTTTTGCGATTCACAGATGTAAATTCGGTCAATGAGGTACTCTGCGATAATTTGTAGGCACTTTTATCACCATCCACAGTATATTATCGCCATTCATCCGCTTCAAAAACGGGTCGATTTTTTTTTTGCGATTCACAGATGAAAATTCGGTTCATGAGATATTTTTCCTTAAATCGTGGTTAACTTCGTGACACCCACACTGGGCAATCGAAACAGTGCTTACATCGGGTAAGACTCGACATTTTCGATAATTTAATCGAAAATTGGCTTTAAAGCATCTTTGACTTCGAAATTTCCGGAACGGAATCGACGAAACCACAAGTTTTCGTAATTGGATACGTTAGTAAATCAGGACTATAAATACAATTAACTTTTTTTTTACCGCCTGGTTTGCTTTTTTTAGCCTTTTTTCGAATATTTACTGAAAAATTTGTCTTTGCTGGTGTCTTTGACGCGCGCTCAAACAAAATTGATTCAGCTAATCACAAAACTGTGAGACAAGTTTTTTTTCAAGTTCGAAATCTCACCGTCTCTAATGGCACTTAGTGCAATCTGATAGGAAGTATATCTAGTATCTGCAACGCAAGATAAAGATTATACTAATGCCATCTGTTGAAAGTATAATAAATTTCTTTTTACTAAACCTGTTTATGTTTTCAACAAAAACTCTCAGACATTTTTATTTTATGAAAAAGCCCATAAATAGAGAGATTGTGTACTATCATTTTCGTTGAATGATTGTCCAAATATGATTTTCAAATTTGTCATACAGTTTTTTTAAATATTTCATTGCAATTTTGACTAAACATGTTATACAGACTATTTTTTTGTTTAATTCCTTACAATTTGACCAAAACCAATTTTTGTTTTTCTAGAAAATGTTTTTACACTTGTATCTACTGATTCACTTAACAAGAGACATGAGCCCGTTAAATGAACTCTTTCTTACTTAACGGCCTTCCAAATTTCGAATTTAAGGTTTCTGCATGAAACAAGGCCAATTTAAGTTCGTTTCGGAGACATGAGCCCGTTAAATGAACTCTTTCTTACTTAACGGCCTTCCAAATTTCGAATTTAAGGTTTCTGCATGAAACAAGGCCAATTTAAGTTCGTTTCGGTTTTCCTTGTCGTCTCGAAAAAGAAGATTGATGGCGTTGACAGTTGTTGTGTTCCATTGGGCGAAAAATTGATTTTTTTTTCATATCAGATCAATTTTGCTCATCTGGATTTTTTGGCAGATTTACCCCATTTTGAAGTAACGCCTAATAATCACTAGAGTGATTTTCGTTTTGATTTAAGATTATTTCGGTTGTGAAAAACGAATCACCACTTCTTGAAATAACTTGTTGTGTTGGCGTTAAAAATTTTTCAATCGTGTCACGATATCGCTCCCCATTCACAGTTACCGTTACGTCGTTTTCATTTTCAAAGAAGTAAAAACCAATGATTCCTCCTGACCAAATTGCACACCAGACTGTAACTTTTAATGGATTCAAAGGTGACTGATGAAATTTGAGGGCTTTCCATTACCCAGAACCGACTATTCTGTTTATTCACATATCCATTCAAACGCAAATGTGCCTCGTAACTCATTATGGTTTTTTAATGAAAATCGGTGTTGTTATGGGCTAGCTGTAAAATCCTATTGGCATATGTACAGCGGCGTAAATGGTCTTGTGGAAGAACCTCTTGTGTTAACTGAATCTTAAATGGAAACAAATGCAAATCCTTGTGCAAAATTGGCTCCTGAGCACCGCGTCGAATTGAGGTTGACGGATTGTTTTGAACACTTCCTTGAGCAGCAGTACGTTGTAGGTCATGCTTGGGCCTATCACCTACTGACCCTCTTTCTTCGACAGATAAATAGTGCGTTTTGTTGAAACGTTGTTTCTCCCAAAAATTTCACGTAACTTTCTCATCGTCACAGTAATCGATGATTGATTTTGATAAAATGTTTAAACGCTACGTGTCTACTCCACGACTGCCAAATATAAACTGTCAAGACTAATGTTTACCAAAATGGCGGCAAAGTAGTATACCTTCCCGCTGGACACCCTGTATTAACCATTAAAACTGTAGTATAGTACGATGTGAAATATAAATTAAACTAAAAATAAACAACCTGTGTTACTGGAAACTTGACAGCTACACCGACACTAACTTCAAAGACACGAATTTACAACAATACAACCACAGAAAAAAAATCAATCTGAAATCATGTTCCATTGGTAACAAAACAGATCAAATTTCAGATCAAAATTTAGATTTACCAATGGAAATCGCCATGAGATTCATTGTTGCCGAGCCAATGTAGTCGACGTGTTTTTACTTTCTGTGCTACATCAACATCTTAGTACAGCTCATAAGGCTCAATATTGCGCCCAATATTCGAAGCCCACCCTTCGTTAGTATTGCGTTTTCATAAAATAACGTAATTAGCAACTTTTTTAAACATTTTTATAAATGAAAAACAAATTTACCTCGTTGAAATCACTGAATTGATTTGTTTTCCAGGCAGGATTACGATGTTTTGTATTTCAAATAGGATGAGGATATTATACACAATTTTCCATGTACAATCATAGAACTTTGTCGTTGGCAATTATTATATTTTTTAACATTTTTGCTAACTTTAAGCTATGCTTATCAAAATTCAATATCATGACGATTTAAAATGTCTATATTGATAAGAAAAAAGCTGGTTGATATAACAATCAGTTTGACGTTGTTTATACCCAAATTCGTTAAATTCCACACATGTTAATTACTCATAATATGACAAATTTTCTTTTTTATTACTAGAGGGAGACTATGACTTTTATTTTTTTTAACACTCGACAACTAATAAGGCTGCAATACGTTGACCCAATCGTATAAGACCCTAAATCAACCTTTTAGCTTGCTTGCAATATGGAAAAATGATTGCTATAGAAATATCGATGAATGGATCAAATCAAAAAACTAAACAAGCGTATATATCGGCTCTCTCCTTCACCTATTACTGCCAAAACCTGGGGTTTGCCCAAACCAACATAATGTATGTTTTTTAGTCACTCCTACTTTTTGTAATAGTAAAAACATGTTGTGAAGAGATTTAAAAAAAGGTTTCGAATAAAATATTCAGATTTTTTGAATATTTTGAACCACACCCATTTATTATAGTAGTTTAAAAAATATTGAAGTATAAAAGAAATTCGAAAACATTTTTGTTCAACACATTTAAACAATACTATCCTGTAAATGTAATTTTATAAACTGTTCACATTTGGTAACGTTTTCTTGAAAAAATGTTTGTTATGATAAATCCAAAGAAATTCGGTAAAATGTTTAAAAATGTTATAGACTCCATGACAAAACTTTGCACCCTATGCGATAGGGTAAAAGAAATATCGACGAATATATTGACATATGCTTTATGCTTTAAAAGAATGAAATAATGGGTGCATTATTGTGATGAGGAAGTAAAGCTCAAATACGCTTTACAACAACTATTATTAAGTTCAAATAATTTTGAATTCTCTTTGTCTGGTAATTCGTACGTGAGCTTTTTTTTACTAAGCTTTACAAACCCAACAACTTTTAAAATTGCTTGTTTGCTTTTAATCGTCTACTAAAATGTTTGTGGATGCCGGTTTTTTTACACTATCCCTAAAAAGTATACCTGAAAACGATTTAACCATCTGTAAAAACAACCGCCATCCACAAACATTTTAGTAGACGATTAAAAGCAAAGAAGATAGAGGTTAGTAATTTATAAACAATTTAATACGATATGACAGCAACCATAGACTTCAACATGACTAAATTGTTAACGTGTACCTACATAGCTACACATTATTCAAAGCACATAGGAGTCAAAAACTAGTGAGGGTTTTTTTTTAATCAACAAACCACTATTTATGTCAACAATGGCATTCATGTTTGGAACACCAGTCAACTGCCTTAGTCTGTTCAAATATTGCATTTAAGGTCTTCGAATAATTGAATGAAATATATGCTTCGGTATAATGTGAAATCAAAAAGTCGAGTAAGGGCTCATGTATTTTAAAAGAAAAAAATAAAAAGGAAAATGTATTGGATTTCGGAAACATTAACTGTAACGGTCTCTTTACCGCCATCATCGAGAAAATGATATCACCAGCTCAAGAACTATTTCACACACTAATAGAATAAACCATCTCAGCTGCAAATTTCATTTCCGATAATTCCATTTTTTTAAATGCAGGTTCGAAGAGGATATTAAAATGAATCAAAAAAATGTTTCTTAATTTTTAAATATATATTAAAGCTGTTTTAGGTTTTTGTTTTATATTTACAAATATGCGTGCATTTCTGGAGAGGATATTAAAATTTGATAAACAATTTTTGCTGAATTTCTAAACGTTTTAGAGCTGTTTCGGGAACATTTAAAAATTCAAATGCTGCCCACGACTAACTCTTATATGGTAGATTCTGTGGGTCCGAGAGTGGTTGAAAATGAGCCGTAATTTCATACACATCGGTCGGTATACCATGAATAACATGTGTATTGTTGTCTTCCAAAGCTTTAATTGTTTCGAGTCGACGTTAACAAGAGATTTCACAAATCGCAATAGAAAGTAATCCAATGTAATCAAATCACAAGATCTTGGTAGCCAATCAACAGGACCATTTCTTGAAAGGATGTTTGTATTGGAGGTTTCCAGGTGATTCGTTAGCTATATGCCATGTAGAATCATACTGTTGTAACCACAAGTCAGCTGCACCATTATCTTGCATTTTCGGCAACAACAGTTACACGCGATCCTTTCGCATTTAAAAAAAAATACGGTGTCCATGAACCGCACCAAACAGCGCATTTTTGGGGTTGGATTGCCTCAAGCTGTTTAACACCCCAAATACAGTTTATTAACGTAGCCGTTTAACCAAAAATTAACTTTATCACTAAAAACAAATTTTGTTAAGAAAAAAATTACCAATTTGAAGGTTTTTCAAGGTACACAAACCGAAGTTGAAACGCCTTGCTCTTTTGTCGAAATTTTCCATTGCCATTTTAGTGGTCGCAAGAGACCGCCAAGACTTTCGCGCAACGCGTATCCCTTAACATTTCGATTAATACCATACCACCAGCATTAAACGGCGAACAACATTCTGCTGTCAGGCAGAACGAACCATTCAATATTGGAAACGACTGCGAAAACTGCCAACCACCCGACCTGAATGGTGAAGAGAGGATATCAATATCTAAACTCAAGCTTAATAAGGCTGCCGGAAATGCCGGCCTTGGTAACTTGGTAAATAACATCTATCAACTCATAAGCCAAATCTGATCGGATGAAAGTACGCCTGAAGAATGGAACCTCGTCATCGTTTGCCCGATCCACAAAAAAGGAGACATTCTAAACTGCGCCAACTACAGAGGCATAAGTTTCCTCAACATCGCCTACAAGATCCTATCTGCCGTAATATGTGCACGATTGAAAACGTTTACCAACAACCTTATCGGCCCTTATCAGTGTGCTTTTAGGCCAGAAAAGTCTACAGCCGATCAAATTTTCACAATTCGTTAGACCCTGGAAACAACCTTAGAAGTCCAAATCGATACCCACCACCATCACACATTCATCGATTTCAAAGCCGCATATGACAGAATTTATAGAAACGAACTGTACGGCGCCATGTCTAGTTTTGGTATACCACCCAAACTCGTCCGTTTGTGTGGGATGACGACGGAGAATTCTCGCTGCTCCATCAGGGTCGGAACCGACTTCACCGGACCGTTTGCTATTATAGAGAAGGAAGCGGCAAACATAGGTTTAGCGGTAAATTAGGGCAAGACAAAGTATCGACGACGAATCGATGAATCGACGAATTTTACAGAACGTCACCATTGACAGATATACCTTTGAGGTAGTACGGGACTTTTCTATCTCGGCTCTGCTATTAACTCTGAAAACAATATCTCGTCAGAAATTAAACTAAGAATTACTCTTGCCAAACGCTGTTTTTCACGGTAAGAAGGCCATTCATTAGTAAAACCCTCACTCGAACTACTAAGGGGATCTTATATAAGACCCTAATCATCCCAGTCCTGCTCTACGGCGCTGAAGCATGGACCCTCTCAAAAGCGGATGAAGAAATCCTTGGTCGATTTGAGAGGAAAATTCTTCGAAAATTCTTCGCTCCCGCTTGCGTTGACGGGCTATGGAGACGAAGATTCAACAAGAAATATACGAGCTGTACAGCGACATGCCCCTGGTGAAAAAAAACTCCTCATTGGACTTCTAAGATGGCTAGGACATGTAGAATGAATGGACACCAATACTCCGGCTCGAAGAGCCTTGATTCCCAGTCAGCCGTCGGAATCAGTAGAGGAAGACCTCGCCTTCAGTGGCGCGCAGAAGTAGAAACTGACCTGACCTGACCAACTTGGAGTGCGCAACTGGAGGAAATTAGCTAAGAACCGAGCTAATTGGAGAGGCATGTTGGTTGAGTCCCAGGTTCATTCCGGTCTGTAGCGCAACTTTAGTAAGTTTACCAAAAATTAACTTGATCACTAAAAACAAATTTTGGTATAAAAAAAATTAAGCAATTTAAATGTGTTAAAAGGTACACAACCCACAGTTAAAATGCCTTGCTCTTTTGTCGAAATTTTGAATTTTAGTGGTCAATGCATTGTACTATTAAGCGTTGGCTTTTTGGATGAAGTTCCGAAAGTGACAGCACCAAACTTTAATTTTTTTTTTAAAATATTGTTCAACAGCGAAAACGCGGTGTTTATTTTTGGTAAAGGACTCTAAGGCCCTGTTTTTCAGTGCTAAGTATATTTTGAGTTAAATTAGATCTTTTAATCTAACTATAGTTAAGTCGCCACAGTTGGTAAGTCAACTCGGTCACTTGAGCGATTGCCATCTGCCAGTTCATGTCCCGATTATCAACTGCACGGAGCAAGGTCTATATCCCTATCATTGGCCATAGTTTGAACGTATTTGCCATCATCAGGAATTGCAAAAGACGTAATATGATGGTAAGTACCATGGTAAGTACCATCGTAAGTACCATGGTAAGTACCATCACACTATTCTCTTCGCACTTTCTGACAGTAAAAATTAAATTAAAATGTAAGATCCTAAATAGCAAAAATAAAGAGAAAATAACAAATCTTGTTGAAATTTTAAGGAAACGATATTTCCCAAACAACACGTCATGTGGAAGAAGAGAACACAGCAACATTTTTTTTCCACAACACAACTAGTAAGCATCGTAAATCCTGGAACAAATTTTGAAACATTTCCCTCGTACACGGTTTTTTGGCATCAGATGTTATGCATATGTTGACGAAGGGTGTTTTCATAAACGTCGAAAATCTTTGCTAGTCCAATCGTCTTTCTTTTTTATTACAAACATCTTAAGCAGTATTGTCGGAAAACATAGCCTACACGACACACGTCTGGTAGCGGACTTAGGACAATTGACTTCGCTACGGAACGAAATGCCACTATAGCCAGCACACAGTTTCTTCACCTCGATATCCATAAGGGGACATGGCGGTCTCCAGATCAACGAACGGTCAATCAAATTGATCACATAGCGATAGACAAGAGGCACACATCCAGTATTTTGGATGTCCGAACATTCCGAGAAGCTAACATCGACTCAGATCACTACCTTGTTAGAATGCGGATATCCACCACGCCAAAACAATCCAGAAACACTGTAAAAAAAATTTAATGTCGAAAGACTGCAATCACAAGAGACCGCCAAGACCTTTGCGCAACGCGTATCCCTTAACTTCTCGATTAACACCATACCACCAGCATCGAATGTCGAAGAACTATGGCAACGATGCCAACAAGCCATAAGATCAGCCGCAACTGATGTGCTAGGTTTCTCGCGCCCACCAGCAAGAAACCCCTGGTTTGATGAGGAATGCCGACAGATGCTCGCAGCCAAAAACGAGGCCTACAAGGCTAAGCTGCAGGTGAAGACGAGAGCTCTATAGGCAGCGAAGAAAGGAAGAACACCGGCTTTCTGGAAAGAAGAAAAAAGAGCAAGAAAAGCGCGCGATCGAGGATATAGAGAGGTGCCACTCCAGGAAAGATGTTCGCTATAGTTTTACCAAAGTGTAAAACGTCAAAGCCAAGGATACAAGGCTAGATCAGAATCCTGTCGAGATGAACAAGGAAATATCGTAGTTGAGACACAGTCGATGCTGAGGATATGGACGAAACACTTCTGCAGACTATTAAACGGCGATAAAGAACAATATTCCGCTGTCAGGCAGAACGAACCATTCAATATTGGCAACGACAGCGAAAGCTGCCAACCACCCGACCTGAGTGAAGTGAAGATAGCAATATATAAACTGAAGCTTAATAGGGCTGCCGGAAACGACGGCCTTCCCGCCTTGGTAAGTAACATCCACCAACTCATATGCCGAATCTGGTCGGAAAAAGTATGCCTGAAGAATGGAACCTCAGCATCGTTCGTTCGATCCACAAAAAAGAAGACCCTCTAAACTGCGCCAACTACAGAGGCATAAGTCTCCTCAACATCGCCAACAAAATTCTATCTGCCGTAATATGTGAACGCCTGAAACCGTTTATAAACAACCTGATCGGCCCTTATCAGTGTGGTTTTAGGCCAGGAAAGTCCACAACCGATCAAATCTTCACACTTCGGCAGATCCTGGAAAAACCCAAGAAGTCCAAATCGATACCCACCACCTATTCATCGATTTCAAAGCCGCATACGACAGCATTTATAGAAACGAACTATACAGAGCCATGCCTAGTTTTGGTATACCGCCCAAACTCGTCCGTTTGTGTAGGATGACGATGGAGAATTCTCGCTGCTCCATCAGGGTCGAAAACGACTTCACTGACACATTTTGTACCAAAAAAGGATTTAGGTAAGGCGGTGCGCTGTCATGTTACTTCTTAAATCTGATTCTTGAGAGGATTGTGCAAAACTCACGAGCCAACACCAGAGGCATAATTCTCCAAAAATCTGTACAACTGCTAGCATACGCCGACGATATTGACATCATTGGTAGGACCCAGCGTGATGTCATAGCCACGTTTGCTAGTATAGAGAAGGAAGCGAGAAAAATGGGCTAAACAGTAAATGAGGGCAAGACGAAGTATATGCTGTCAACACGAAAGGGCACACAACATCGACGAATTGGACTGAACGTCACCATTGACAGATATAACTTTGAGGTAGTACGGGACTTTATCTATCTCGGCTCCGCTATTAACTCTGACAACAACATCTCGTCAGAAATTAAACGAAGAATTACTCTTGCCAACCGCTGTTTCTTCGGGCTAAGAAGGCAATTCAGTAGTAAAGCCCTCACTCGAACTACTAAGGAGATCTTATATAAGACCCTAATCATCCCAGTTCTGCTCTACGGATCTTGGTCGATTTGAGAGGAAAATTCTTCGAAAAATCTTCGGTCCAGTTGCGGGCTATGGCGACGAAGATTCAACCAAGAACTATACGAGCTATACAGCGACATGCCCCTGGTCAAAAAACTCCGCATTGGACGTTTAAGATGGCTAGGACATTAAAACGAATGGACACCAATACTCCGGCTCGCAGAGTCTTCGATTCCCAGCCAGACGTCGGACGCAGTAGAGGAAGACCTCGCCTTAAGTGGCGCGCACAAGTAGAAACCGACCTCAACCAACTTGGAGTGCGCAACTGGAGGCAGTTAGCTAAGGACCGGGCTAATTGGAGAGGTATGCTGGTTGAGGCCCAGGTTCATTCCGGACTGTAGCGCCACTTAAGTAAGTAAGTAAAATTCACTACTGAGCTTACAGTGTAAATGAAGAATCCACCCAAACGTCTCACTCGCCACCATTTCCTTCTTTGGAATCTTCAAAACCTCGATTAGAATTTTCTTCATCAATGAAATGCACTTCTGAGTTAATGACCTCGTCACAAAGCTAATTTCACATATTTGGGCTGAAAAGGTTTGAGACCCTCCATTACATTCTGGCAAAACAACGGCTTGGTTATGAATTTTTACGTTTAATGCAAGAAATATTCGGTTGATTTCATGCTTTAAATGCACGGTTTATTCAGTCGCACAAATCCTTATTCATAAAACATTTCCTTACACCTAAGATGTCAGGGCGTGCTATTGAGCCATGCTATTGAGAACGGCGCCGAATCGGTTCATTATATTAAAAAAATAATTACAATAAAACATAGGAGAAGGCTATAATCCGCTGTTCCATCCCTATCTATCTATGAAATAAACACCCCTTGAAATAGTCGTGGTTAAAGTGTTTAGCTTGGACCTTATTTGACAGCAGAGATTGTTTTATTTGCAGCCTGACTATCACTAAAGATGGTGATATCATCTGGTGGTATTGCCAGCATTAAGGTCGCTTTGGCTGCCTCTGCCACCCCCAATATCTCCGCCTGGAAGACACTGATGTGCGCAAGGAGACGAAAGGTGCTGTTTAGCTTTATTTTTTTTTGGGAAAACACTCAAGCACCAACTCCTACGTCCATTTTGAAACATCTGTAAAGGTGGATATGGTTTCGGTATCCAGTTCGTTCCTCATCCACTCATCTCTACTTGGAAAGATTTAGGAGAATGACTATCAATGAGTCAAGTCGAAACAGCATGTATTGATACAGCTGAGCCCATTCGACTCGTTCTCTTCTGTGGTCAGACTCTTTAATGTAGGTGGCGATTTTTACATTTTCCCTTTTTTCAGAGTCTAAATAATAGTGTCATTTCCTAGTAGGCATCTGCCCATAAGATAGAGGCTATTCTAAGAAGGCGATAACTAGATGGATGGCTCGCAGAGTCTTCGACCCCCAGCCAGACGTCGGACGCAGTAGAGGAAAACCTCGCTTTAAGTGGCGCGCACAAGTAGAAACCGTCCTCAACCAACTTTGAGTGCGCAACTGTAAGCAGTTTGCTAAGGACCGGGCTAATTGGAGAGGCATTTTGGTTAAGGCCTAGGTTCATTCCGGAATGTAGCGCCACTTAAGTAAGTAAGTAAGTATGACAAAATCAAGCGAAAACGGTGGTGGTCGAATTCCAGTGTGTCGAAATAGCAAGTTCAACGTTGGGAGCACGGAATTTTAGATGTATTGAGGCAGCATTTCCTTACCAGCAGAAGCTTTTTGTACAAAATGTTGGAGAATGATAAGGCAAGGCAGGTGACTGCGTAGTTGACTGCTAAGCCAAACGCTGCGGGTTCAAGCCCCAGCTTCGGCAGCATTTGTTTTCTACGAAAATGGCCAGCTTATCTGAAGCCACCTGTGCGATAATTTGAGACAATATAAATCTGTCTCCTCCTCTGTGCCACGTAGGTTAATGTTATATGTATTTCCTTCTATGTGTCTATATGTCTCTCTCTGTTGGATTAATGTCTTGATCTGTACCAGCCGATGGCCTCAGTCGCCAGTGCTGTTATGTGTCTATAGTTCGATGCATTCATGTGCGAATTATTGTGATGTCAATGTCAATGTCCCTTTACCTTTAAGCTTTATCAATGTATTTTAATAAATCTATATTTTATATCTGATTGAAAACATTTTTTTATTTTTTTTAGTGTTCTTAGCTATGGTACTTTTGGTACACGTTTTCGTCATGATGCAAAATAGATTGACGTGGGAACGCTGAATTTCTTTTCATGGTTTCTTTGATGGTAGGTGCGTTGAATTAATGGGTGAGCCAACAAGTGATGAAATGAAAACACAGAAACGTAGCAGCTCGTAATGCATGTATGTAAAAGATCGATTTATGGATATTACGATAAAGCGTTGCAGAACGGAGTTGAACGGACATTGAACGGCCTAAATTTGGCAATGCACAATATGTACATAAATTGTGGTTAATTTACTTCCCAGGAGTAACTATCGTATAGCTACTGATTAATCTAAGCGGTTTTGTCTTCCTAAACTGATAAGCACAAATGTTGAAGCCAGACAGACAAAAAACAACACTATAAAACATAGAATTAGGTACTGGCGATGAATATCCTGCCTATCTTCAAATCAAAACATGTTCTCACCACACAGGTTTCAGGGGGTGTCCCTAGGGTAAACTACTGAGCGCCTCTTTTACGAACAGTGTCTAAAATCCACCAAAAACTATCTGCAGTGTGAAGCTAGCCAAAGAACAGTTGAAGAAATGCGTTCGTGCAAGTGCATATTCTTCACTTTGAAAACCAATTGTTTTATAAAGCAACCAAGAGCATCGGAAAGAATTGATTGTTTACGACGCCAAGTTTAACGAAAAACATATGAAAAGGCTACAATCTGCTGTGCAGATCGTTTATTACCCTATCCCATATCATCCTTAAAATAAATATCCCCAATTTGTGGACTTTATGGAAATGGAATATTAAAAATTATATTGTCACAACGTTTTGTTCAGAAAGTTTATTTAAAACTTTTATGGTTCCACAACAAACGACGTTTTTCTCCTGCATATGGTATGGGGAATATAAGTTAAAAGACTTTTAGTTTACTTTTAAACAATAAAAATATTTATTAGCACCTTCCGTGCTCTGCTGTTGAAATAGAACTAAACTAAATTAACAGATTTTGAAAATACCTCGAACATAAGCTTTACCTTCGTACTCAAGTGTCATATGCCCACGCGACGAATGTCAGATTTCCGTTCTCACGATTGATATTTTTCATGTGGGAAAATTATTTGCGATATTCGTGGTGTTAACTTATACAAATGATTTTTGTAGGAAAACGCCTCCGAAGATTGGTCGTGGGTTAAAATAATATATGGATAATAATGATTATATTATCATAACCAATAACTTTGCATCAAATGTCGAATACTTTAAAATTGTACAGAAAAAAACTGTTTTTTTTTTAACTGAAAACGCCACCAAAAAGTGAGCGTGGCAAAAATAATTGTATAGACCACAGATATTGCGAAATATGTTGTTCAGACACTCTAACAAAATTCTTAATAGTTTGGCCAAGAACTACGTTTTTTTCAAAATGACGTGTGGTAGTGGGTGGATTTTAAATTTGTTGTACACTTGTTCTGCTGTGAGCAACAACGAGTCGATGCATTTACTTTAAGATATATCCATCGAAATTATTTCTCTATATTACAAACTATGTATCATAACTAATATACCCCTATCGGATAGGGTATATAGGGGTGTTTCGAATAGAGTGGAATTGAATGCTTGCAAAACACAATTCTATCTTCTGTCATCTAAGCGAAACCGAAATTTACAACCATTATCCATAAATGGCAATTGCATCGCGTATATACGCCCCCAAACTTGAGTTCAACGCCCACATCTGGTCAGGTGCAGCAAAAACATCATTGCACCTACTGGATAGGATACAAAAGCGTGCGATAAAACTGATTGCAGATCCAACCTTAACGAACTCTATAGTCTCGTGTGAACATCGTAGGAATATTTGCTGCCCAACACTTTTTACCGCTATTTTAATAGGAAATGCTCAATCGAAATAGCCAGCTGCATTCCGCCCCTTCAAACATTCAACCGTGATACTCGCCATGCCACGAATGCTAATCAATTCATCCTCAAGCCTACCTCCGGACGTACTATGAAACTCAGTCTTTACTCCCCATTACAATTTACAAAAATTTAAAACCAATGCACATCGGTATCTCCTCTTTTCTTCTCCTCAATTTCCTAAATGCGGTGCTGTTTCCAAACACTATAAGGGTATTCATAAACCCTTTAGCGCGTGCTAATTATAAAAAAAAACAATTTTGTATCGAGATTAAATGTATCCAAATGATAAATTGAAGTCTGGAATTCTATCTCGATAATAAAACCACCGCCAGCATGTTTGCAGAAATCGATTTGTTGTGCCACAAACATCGTAGGAAATATTCGGCCAAATTCTAAATGAAAACTCCCCAGATGAAATGTTCCAAATTCCCTTTTCTCTCCCTAAATGAAAAATCCCTGGACTTAGAATATTGAGAAAAGTAAAAAGTACGCATTAATGAAAGAATTCAAATTGATTTGACGCGAATTTCTTCCTGAAACATTAGCTGTAACGTTATTAATTAATAGTTAGTAAGCAATAAATATGTCAAATGATGCAATGTCAATAATTCGAAACAATTGTTCGATTTAACAATCTCACATTCAAAGGGAAAAATGTTTTCCCGGGTAATTCGGAATTAAGCATTTAACTCCCAAGAGAAAACTATTTCAATAATATCATTTCCCCGGGAATATTTAGTATTCTGCTGACTGTCAAATCCGGGTTCGATGTTGTTCCTGAAATTTTCTAACATTGTTGGATTTTTTTCATAAACCATCGACTTAACTTTAACCCATATCACCTGTGCTGCATTTGGTAACATCTTGTTGCAACCATATATTGCTGATGTCAAGTCCATCCAATTATTGCCAAAAATAATCATCCAACTTAGCACTATAGTTAAAACCATTGAACGGTACATCGTGAACAATTTTATTGTTGAAACAGTAAAAAAAAAACGGTAGACACCAAACGGTCTCGTTTTGGGAATGCAAAAGTTTTTGAAGCTCAAATGGGTTCGTAGCTGTCCAGTGAGGCACAATTTGACAAAACCATTAAGCGAAAAATTATCTTTTCTTCAAGTTTTTACAATGTCTGTTTAGAGAAGTTTTAGCTGGCGCTCCGAATGATCCAGAGGCTTATTTTATACAGTAAATTTGATCTTGTTAAGATTCAGACCAAGATCTTAACAGTGCGATTGTCTTACTGACACAGAAACATTAAAAAGTTTCTGATTTTGACTCGATTTTATCCATTAAAGCGCGCGCTATAGTGTATAATGGACTAAGCGATCTTAAAATGCATCTATCGACTCATAATGTCGCCAGTCCGTTTTTAATATTTTTCAATCGACCCCCGTTTGCTATCACCTATAAAAAAAAATTGACTGACGTTTTGACATATTTACGAACCTTTAAACCCAGAAGGTATTAAGGATGAACCTATTACAATATATTCAGCATGTATAGCTATAGTTGAAAAGATGTTTTCTGATTGAATAAGTTTATTATTTGCACCGCAATTTCTATATCTCTTATTAAGGGATAATTGGTGTGAAAAATCGGCCTAATTTCAAGTTCAACAATACTCCTTTCTTTAAATGAAGCCCGGCTGAAGACTCTTCAATGCCTGGACAACTAGTTTTTATTGCTTCCCTTGCCTTTACGATCTCAATTCATGTATTTAGTAAATTATGTATACATTCTTGACATGTATCCTTTGCTGTGCAAAAAAAATAATCCGTTTATAATTTGATTTTTTACAAATTTTTTTTTTATTTACATCTTTTGCAATCTCTTTTATGTGAGCAGGTTTTTTTTTTCTTAAGAATGTACAATATGGCACGCTGATAATTTACTTACACGTCTATAAAATAAACCCCTTATAGTCTACATAAATTCTGTGGTAATACTTATGCTAGTCTAAAGTAATGTTATGGTATGTCTTGTTTGTATGTATTTACAAAGCTGCAATACGCTGCTCTAATTGCTTGAGTTCCTCAGTCAATACAGCTGGAACATCAGCTCCCACTTGGGTTTCGTAGTAAGTAGCGATAGCCTTGACTTCTTCCGTCCAGAAGTCCTTTTCCAGTGAAAATAGTTGATCGACATCTACTGGCGATGGCATTCCAGAGAGATTCAGACCTTCCTTAGTTGGAATACGACCAATTGGTGAGTTAGTAAAGCATTCCTCACCGTTCACACGCTTTAGGACCCATTCTAGAACTCGTGAGTTTTCACCATATCCGGGCCAGAGGAACTTTCCTTCGGTACTCTTGCGGAACCAGTTGACGTGGAAAATTTTTGGTAGTGTACGTCCACTTTTTTCCATGCTTAACCAATGGGACAAGTAGTTGCCAAAGTTGTAGCCGAAGAATGGACGCATTGCGAAAGGATCATGCATTATCATTTTTCCTTTATATTCAGCTGCTGCGGTAGCTTCACTACGCATAGACGAACCGATGAACACACCATGGGCCCATGAGTTCGACTCGTAAATAAGTGGTACACCAGCTGGACGACGACCGCCAAAAAGGATAGCGCTGATTGGCACACCTTCTGGATCCTCCCAGGCTGCATCAATGATTGGACACTGTGATGCGGGGGTACAGAAGCGGGAGTTGGGATGAGCTGCTGGTTTGCCTGAACTCTTGTCCCATGGATTACCCAACCAATCGGTGATTTGAACTCCTTCAGCAAGACTGCTTTCCATTCCTTCCCAGTAGACGCCTCCATCAGAAGTTGAAGCTACGTTTGTGAAGAGGGTATTCTTGAAAACGGTTGCCATTGCGATGGGATTTGTTTCAACTGAAGTGCCAGGAGCTACACCGAAGAATCCATTCTCGGGGTTGATGGCACGCAAGACCCCCTTGTCGTCGAACTTCATCCAAGCGATGTCATCGCCAACACATTCCACTTTGTAGTTTTTCAGTGATGGATTCAACATGGCAAGATTTGTTTTACCACAAGCGGATGGGAAAGCTGCGGTAATGTACCTCTTCACACCTTGGGGATCTGTGATACCTAAGATCAACATGTGCTCGGCAAGCCATCCCTCGCGCTTGGCAATGGTGCTTCCGATTCTCAAAGCAAAACACTTTTTACCCAGAAGAGAGTTACCTCCGTATCCGGAGCCGTAGGATACAATGAGATTTTCTGATGGCTTGTGCAGAATAATGGTTCTCTCGGGGTCGCATGGCCAAGATGACTTCTCTACGACTCCATTTGCAGGAGTTCCGACCGAGTGCATGCACTTCACAAACTCCTCCTTCTTCTTAAGCTCGTCCAGGACGGGTGTACCCATACGGGCCATAATCTTCATCGATGCAACGACGTAAGCCGAATCGGTGACCTCAATACCAATTTTCGACAGTGGCGAGCCAACAGGACCCATTGAGAATGGTACCACATACATAGTGCGGCCCTTCATGCAACCGGGGAACCTCTCTTCTACGGCCTTGTCCATGTCGCTGGGGCAAATCCAGTTTCCCAATGTGCCCTTAACACCTTCCTTCGGTGTGGTAACCGTTTCTTCCCTCAGCTTTGTGCAGATGAAAGTCTTTGACTCGACACGTGCCACATCACCTGGATTTGTCCTCGCCAACCAACAGTTCTCATACTTTGGCAACGGCACAATGGTTCCACTTTCAACAAGTTGCTTCAGCAACATCTTGTTCTCCATCTCGGTACCATCGCAGATATGCACCTGATCAGGCTGGCACAATGCAACAGCCTCCTCTACGAACAGCTTCACATTCGGGGTCAGATTCGACACATCTCCATTCGAAATATTCACCCCACGGATATGGTTATACAGACCAAAGTTCGTCTGGGCTTTGTTCACCTTTGCCAAGCATGATGGCAACCTGCAAATGCAACAAAATCAAAAAATTACATCATATTGCAACCAAACACACACACAATTTCAACGTACACATTGGACTTTTCAATCAACTCGGGCATATTGAGATACTTTTTCTTTTCTTCTAAAAATCACAAAAACGATACACAGTCAGAAATGCACTTTTAATAGGTTGCACTGGCACAGAAGGCAAATATTTTGCGCTCAAATAATTTCCAAAAATTCTATGTTCCTCCAGAGTTTTTTGTCAAAACTTGGTTTTATTTGAAGATCACTGTTTCTATCACTTGATCTTTCCATTTACTCTTGCTGCGAGTAACTGGCTGGCCAAACAGTCTGCAAACGTTTTTATATGCGAATTTCCTCACTCAACAGTAGCGCTCCACTGTATCGCAAAGATAGCAAAAGCAATAACTGCGAGCGTGAGTATTTAGATTATTTCCGTCCGTCCCGTAACCGCTCGTCTAAGGCGCTCGCTCGCACACACCTTCGCAGTGGTATATCGGCTCGCGGATTGGCCAATCTGTGGGGGCTCGCCCAATTCGCAATAAAATTCCACACTGGTGGTAGTAAGTGGTATTAGAACATGTGTTGCCTCTTAATTGCCTTTGCCTCTGTAGACGATGTCGGTTATTGTTTTATTGGACATAGTGCTGACGAAATTTGAAAAAATAGAAAAAATAGAAGAAAATCCTGACCGGCACGCGGGTGACAACAACAAAAATAAACGCAATTTGTTATTGCCATGTCAAAAATAAAGTTTTGTGTGTGTGTGTTCTACTCTTGCTGCTATGGAAATAGTCCAAGTCGAATCCATAGAATAGGCTGGATACCGCCTGTTGGTGAAAAAATCGGGTGATTATAGGTGAATTCAAAGTCAAAGGAACATGGCATTTGGTTGGACTTTATCCAATTTTTATATAAATCGTGGGAATAGACTCGCGTGGCTCTAATGTTTGGAGCGCTAATCGCGCACATTGTGCCCCTAATTAACCTACTCCAATCAGAGCATCAATAAACAGTTGAAAGAAACTTGTTTTGCAGACATTGGTGGGCATAGATACAAATTCCGGTTTGGAATTGCCCTTAAGTGACCATGTCGTGTCGTCGCCAGATCGCTGACAACTTTTAGGAGAAAAATACAAAAAAAAAAATCTAGCACTTGTCATGTGTTTGACTGGATATTCCGGTGTTTCTATCGTGGAGTTTTATTTTTATTATTAGCAAACACCCGCTTTATCTGTGTGCATATTGAGATACACTTCATTTGGGTCGACATTTTGCATACACGGTATTTTTGGCAAAGCACAAACAAAGTGGTAGGTACCTACCGAAATATGATTTGTGTCTATTGTCTCTTCTGACTTTTTTTGTTCAAACGTATCTAGGCTCAATTAAAATTTGATGGAATACGCGCTATCAGAGGGCATCAGCAAAACAATAACATTAGCGATAAGGAGAATATTGCTAGAATAACAAGCTAAATTGGGTTGTATTGGTGACTGGTCACACCCTGTTTACTTGTTTTTTGTTATTTGCCCCTCGAAATTGTTGTAATTTGAAAAACACGACAACAAGACTGTAATAGTGTTGTACCTAGATCATTTTTTCTGCACATGTATACACCTCGAGTACCTACTAATTTGTTTATTGTTCATTGTTATTTATAAATCGATTTAAGCCTTATCACATCGAGACTTACTGATTGTAATGAATGGTTTCAAAGTTTAAATTTCTTCTGGAAACGTTATTTGAGCTTCGATCCCTACTTGGCTGTGTTGTAAATTTTAAAATATTTAAAAAGTTCAAGGAGTTATCAGGCGTAGGAATGACGATTGAATCTTTATCTATGAGCCTGAGATCCACCTACGAGTTCCTCCGATTTACTTTGAATAACTGTTTTTGCTTGGTGCTTCCTGTTAATTTTTATTATGATTGTATTGAGTAGGTACCTACGGAAGATCATGAATGTTATACCAAAGAGTATAGAAGTACATAGAGTGCGCATCTCATACAACGAATATTTTCTATGTGGGGTACTGAACAAAATGTTCGCTGTGATGCGTACTTTATGTAGTTCTATACTCTTTGGTTATACCTACTGAGGCCGGATATTTTAATATTTGCAAAACAGAACTAGTGGCGCTATGGTTTGTGCCCAGCCGTAGCAACACCGAAATGATTTTCACTGGCCCTCCTCTGGTGATGATCTGACAAATCATCATCTAATCTCAACTTAGCCGTTCCGATTCGGCATAAAACAGGAGGTACCGCCATCGTGCAAAGAAGCTAGGCCCTGAGTACTAAATTTATTATTGTTTAGCTAGAAACAATCCAATCAAAAGCAACTTTTGAACTGCATAGTTTTAACACAAGATGACTGGGTGTTTTTGGATTACTATTCTTACAACACTCACCCATCTTCCGGATCGAAACTAACTAGACATCTGCAATAGTGTTCTTTTACTTCCCTAATGCAACAATAGAGTACTGGTGTCAAACACATACCTGTTAGCCATAAATAACTCCAAGCGCAAGTGTTGATCAGTAAGAAAGTCAAATAGAAAAAATATTGCAATTGGAAGCACGATTGGAGGATATAATCTGACATTTGACAGCTAATCACGATTGCAGTTCTAACATTTGTTCAAGACACGTTCGCGTCGCAATATCTTGACTACACAAACGTTTTAAATGCTCAATAAAATCATTTAGAGCTATTGGGGCCTGCTTTTACATGATCAACACGAGGACACATCCTCCTAGTTAACGGTTGTGTTTCAGGTTAGTCACATGTTTAAGTATACAATGCCATTTCATGAGACAAGTCTTCACAAAGCTTATGATTACCAACTACAAATCCAAGCCTCAATGTAGCGACATCTTTGTAAAATTTGTCGGCAGCAGATGAGTATGGAGTGGAAAGCAGTCATTCGCTAAGCGATCGCAAGGATTTAGGCTGGACTAAGAGAAAATCCCACATATTTAAGCTCCTATTGCGTATTTGGACAAATGGTCATATAGGGATTTTAAGGATTCAAATGGCCGTTTGTAAAATAATGGTTATGGTTAAGCCAAAAGGTCAACTGTTGCGATAAGCCCTGGGTCCTCGAGGTGACTAATATATTGAAACCATTCTAGGTTGGAGGTTGTGCTATCGGTTGAAAAATGAAAAGAAAAAAATTTGTGAAGCAACTAAAAGCGTTGACAGTTAATAATTTAACTCTTCATTACCAAGCTTAATAATAAAGGAAAACCGCGTTCGTATCTGGAATCTTTAACGCTTATAGGAAAAGGTGCAGACATTACTAACACGCAACAAATACTATTGGATGAGCCGTAGGGTGATGAAAAGGTATAGCATTGCAATTATTCGGATCTGTTGAATTTCTAGCATAAAACCAAATATGTTATATAAAAATAAAACAAAGAAATAACCAAATTGGAAAATCTTGTTGGAATATCAACGATTTGCATGAACTAAAAAATGAACCGATTAAAGTTACAGGATAGATGCAATAACAATTCCAGGTCATCAGGTCATATGAACAAAAACGATAGTCCATTTAATTATCAAAAAAAAAAAATTCCCAGACACTGCAATCTCTTTATATTACACTGACACACATTATTGTCGTATTTTGCTACGAATCTGGCAAACAGGGACATTCCTCGGGAGAATGCAACACAAATTAAACAAAACATCACTCGAATGACTACGATACACAAAAAATGACGAAACCTACGTAAATACCTATGGACCTATAAAATAAATATTGATGTACGAGTATTGAAGGCTTTTCAAGAATGTTTGGTTCCGGGAACAAATGTCAATGTGATAAGAACTAGTCTGTAGGTCTAAAGGCACGCTCTTCATTAGCACACACGCAGACGACTTTGAAATCTCAAACGAATATTTATTTAAGAAATAAAAAAAAAAACTATTACGAAGGCGCTAAAATTTTAAACTCGGTTATCTTTTAAGTGAAACTTAAATGCGACATGATGAATGGATGACAATTAACATAGTAACACCCAGCTATTGACGCGACATTCAACCCATGGTCGCCTTTGGCTACACCGGTTAAGATTATTTAAGAATAAAGTAAGTGGAGAACTTATTAGTTGAGCAAGTCAAGATGCTAATATTTCACCAATTTCATGGCAGCCACTCTAACAAAAGAAAATGTTGAGTTCGAAAATCTAGAATTTAATTACGCATTTGACTTGGTTTGAAATACTTGGGTGGCAATAGAGGCCAAAACACGTAATGATTACGAAGCTGTTATAGGTAATATAAATAATCTCAAAGGAGGGAAATCTCAAGCTTCACAAAACGACAACAGATAATGGCTACTACCGACCAATAGATTTTGTGGCAACATGTTATACTGTTTTCAGCAGTATAACATGAATTTCCAGCAACCTGGGATCTCCAAATAGTCGAACCGGCAACCATATCGATTTGCTCAATTGCTCAATTGCTCATACATGCAATGCACGCATCCGACATCATTGATGTACACATATTCAGAGGGGCAAAAGAAGACATCGATACTGAACATTTCCTGGTCGCAGCCAAATTTAAAGCGAAGAAATTCAAAGAGAAGAAGCTATGAATGGCAACAAAAAATAAACTTCACCTTGGTCGCCTTATTGAGTATACAAACAACAACAGAGTGAGTTGTGCCCTTATCATTCACTATTATGACCTGATTTTAGGAGAACTTCTTAAAATGTTGCCTGTAATAGCATTAACTATAATCCTCTACAATGTGAATGCAGCAATTAGATTAGAATACTTACCAAGACAATGGAAAGTCGCGGAAGTGATTATGGTTCTCAAATCAGAAAAATCTCCGAATGAAATAAAATCTTACAGACCTATTTCACTTCTTCTAATTATTTCAAAGGTTTTTGAAAGGACATTACTCGGTCGCTTACAACCCATTCTTGATCAGAAACGCCTTTTAACTGACCATTAATTTGGGTTTAGAAGTAAAGATTCGACTGTGGACCAAGTTCATCGAATTGCAAATTGAGAAAGCTTTCGAAGAAAAGAAAATTCGCTCAGCCGTATTTCTTGACGTGTCGCAAGCATTTGACAAGGTTTGGCATAGAGGCATTCAATACAAATTAAGACAAGTTCTGCCTGAAAAATTATATAAAATCCTTGTCTCGTATTTTGAGCCTAGAATCTTCCGTGTGAAACTGGGAAAAGAACATTCGAAGTTTAAAGAAATATTGCCAGGAGCACCCCAAGGAAGCGTCCTTGGACCACTCTTTAACCTCCTATTTACACGTGATATCCCACAAGCAAACGATACAATAGTTGCCACGTTTGCTGAGGATACAGCTATACTGAGAATACAGCTATACTATGGTATGCAACTATGGGGTTGTACCAGTGAATTGAATCTAAACATTCTACAAACTTTTGAAAACAAAATTTTAAGATCATTCGTCAACGCGCCGTGGTGTATAAGGAATGAAGATCTACGCAGAGATCTGAGTATTCTGGCAGTTAAAGATGAATGGAAAAATTTTGCACGCAAACATAAAAAACGTTTATTCGAACCCGTTAACACAACGGTCCTTCAAATTCTTGATGAAACAAATCTATTTCCGGCGTCTTCAAAGAATTATGCCCTTAGATTTGGCCAGATAAAAGCAAACCGCTCTATAAATTGCAGAAAAATCAGGTAAGTTACCTGCAAAACATTCATTACTCGTGATAAAAAAAAAGATAGATAGGTCGCATACTTAGTTGCAATACTAATACAATAAGGGATGTGGTTTTAGTGAGTTAAAGTCTCACACTACTTTGGGCACGTGCTCATCGTGTGCTCAACGAAATGCATCGCACATGATCCAGCGACGGCTTAATACGATTAGTCATCAATTTTTGACAACAGGTTGTCTAGGAATTTCAAGGGTAAGTCAGGCCTCTTGAACATATATGGTGGCGGATGAACCGAAAGGCCAAAGGCAGCGCTCAATCCCGTAGATGGATACTGATAGCCCCATGTCCTAGAGGTATCTAATAAATTGGAACTGGCCTTCCAGGTTGGGGGTTGTGCTTTGGGTTAACTACCCACCCATATAAAAAACTTTATGTTATGAAGAAACCAATAGCCTCGGAAAGGACGGACTTTATTGCTGCAACCCAGCTAAACGAAAAAAGTACAATAACGTTCGTATCTGCACGTGGAATTTGAGAACATTAAACAGGAGAGATGCAAGCGAACAACTAGCTGAAGCCCTAAACTGCTACAAACAAGACATTACTGCCATCCAGGAAATACGATGGGTTGGGACGGGCAAAAAGAGGATGAAAAACTGATACGGACCGTGTTATAGTGAGCAGAAACAGTTACTGGTCGGATGCGGATTTGTTGTAAGTGTGACAACACGACTGGTAACGGACTTGGGCTAATTGACTTCGCTACGGAACAAAATTCCACTATAGCCAGCACACGGTCTCCCAGATCAATGAACAGTCAACCAAATTGATCACATTGCGATAGACAAGAGACACACATCCAGTATTTTGGATGTCCGAACATTGCTAGGAGCTAACATCGACTCGGACCACTACCTTGTTACAGCCAAGGTAAGAGTGCGGATATCCACCACTCCATAACAATCCAGAAATACTGTAAAAAAATCTAATGTCGAAAGACTTAAATCGCAAGAGACCGCCAAGACCTTCGCGCAACGCATTTCCCTTATCCTCTCGATACCACCATAACACCAGCATCGAATGTGCTTGGTTTCTTGCGCCCACCCGTTTGAGAAGGAATGCTTACAGATACTCACAGCCAAGAACGTGGCCTACAAGGCTAAGCTGCAGGTGAAGACGAGAGCTGCCATTGAGCTCTATAGGCAGAGAAGAAGAGAAGAACGCCATCTTTTTAGAAAGAAGAAAAAAGAGCAAGAAAAGCGTGAAATCGAGGACATAGAGAGGTGCCACGCCAGGAACGATGTTCGCAAGTTTTGCCAAAGTGTAAAACGTCAAAGCCAAGGATACAAGGCTCGAACGGAATCTGTCGGGATGAACAAGGCAATATCGTAGTTGAGACACAGTCGATGCTGAGGATATAGAAGAACCACTTCTGCAGACTGTTAAACGGCGATGACGAACAACATTCCGCTGTCAAGCAGAACGAACCATTCAATATTGGAAACGACAGCGAAAATTGCCAACCACCCGACCTGAGTGGTGAAGCGAGGATAGCAATGTATAAACTCAAGTTTAATAAGGCTGCCTGAGATGATGGCCTTCCCGCTGAGCTTTATAAAGCCGGTTATGTATAATTTTTATATAGCAGGTACAGTTAATATAATGGATAAAAGTGAAAAATACGATGTTTGAAGAAAATCGGTCAAGCCGTTTAGGCTGGGGAGACCATTACAGAGCGACGAACCGACAGACGGAATTCCAAAAACCACTTTTTTGAGTTCCGCTATCATCGTAATGTTAGAATATCGAGCTCGAAATTTTTCACGAAAACAATATAATTCTCTTTGTAAGAGAAAGTTAAAAATATGTAAAACATTTTCAACATGCTCGTAGGTACCCAGGGCCGAGCTCTCCCATAACCATTCATGTGTGCGTGTGTACATCTTGCAGGATAGCAGGACACCCTGTTTAATGCCGACTCCGAACGGCGAATTTGATGATTTGTCCCATCATCACGAAAGTGAAAAAACATTTAGCTGTTGCTACGGCTGGGAATCGAACCCAGACCTTCTGCGCGGCAGTTCATCTCACTACCTTTGGTGTACGGTTTTAAGTCCCACTTCTTCACAAAGTTACACAAACATAGTATCACATTTTTATGGGTATCCCAATTCAATTTTATTTTTTATATAAGCTTTTATGACACACAAGTAGTCTAACAGTTCTGTGTCAAAAAATGCAAGCCTTCACTCATCAATAAAATGCTGCTTTAGTTTGCAACAACACTAAACGTATACTTACTTTTGTAATTTAAATAAAACACCCGACATCCGCTAGTAAAACTTTATTTAAAAATCCCTCAACAATACTCCTTCTCCTTTACAATTTGCCAACTTGTTCTTTTAAATGTGCCAATTCCTTGGCTACAGCCTCCGGCAAATGCTGCCCAATTTCAGTCTTAAAGTATTTCTCAATCTCGCTCACTTCCTGCAGCCAAAAGTCTTTTGGTAGCTCAAACAGCTTGCTTAGGTTTGATATATCTAGTCCATCAGTTCGAAGTGCATCATTAGATGGAAGTAGTCCAATAGCAGACTCCTTAGCGCACTCTTCACCCTTAACTCGTCTAAATACCCAATCTAGAACCCTAGAATTTTCTCCAAATCCAGGCCACATAAATTTACCATCTTCACCTTTAAGGAACCAATTCACATGGAAAATCTTAGGAACGGTGCCCCTCTTCTCCATGCTTAGCCAGTGATCAAGATAATTGCCAAAGTTGTAGCCAAAGAATGGCCGCATAGCAAACGGATCGTGCATAATAACTTTCTTAGTGTGCTCTGCAGCTGCAGTAGACTCGCTGCGCATGGATGCACCCAGAAAAACACCATGAGCCCACGAACGAGCTTCGTAAACTAGTGGAATGCCTCTTGGTCTTCGTCCTCCAAACAAAATAGCGCTTATTGGAACTCCGCGTGGATCCTCCCATGCTGGATCAATAATTGGGCACTGAACTGCAGGAGTGCAGAAACGTGAGTTTGCATGAGCAGCTGGGGTCTTGCTACCCTTACTCCAAGGCTTGCCTAACCAGTCTGTAGTTTCTACATCGGATGGGAGATATTTCTCCAAACCTTCCCAGTATACACCACCATCAGAGGTGGATGCAACATTTGTAAAGATGGTATTTTTGAAAATTGTTTGCATTGCAATTGGGTTTGTATCGGGGGAAGTGCCTGGAGCAACTCCAAAGAATCCATTTTCAGGATTTATTGCCCGAAGCTGCCCGCTCTCATCGAATCGCATCCATGCGATGTCATCACCAACACACTCGATCTTGTATCCTGGCAAGGTGGGTGTCATCATAGCCAAATTGGTTTTGCCGCAAGCGGAAGGGAATGCAGCCGCAATGTAAATCTTCTCTTTATTGGGGTTTGTGATGCCCAAAATCAACATATGTTCGGCTAGCCAGCCTTCACGCTTAGCAATGGTGCTTCCAATTCGCAGTGCAAAGCATTTCTTCCCGAGGAGAGAATTTCCACCATACCCTGATCCATATGAAGCAATGAAATTCTCTTCTGGCTTATGCAAAATAATAGTTCGAGCCGGATCACACGGCCACGATGGATATTCCAAAACGCCATTTTCAGGAGAACCAACCGAATGCAGACATTTTACGAATTCAGAGTTCCTTTGCAACTGCTGGACTACATCTTTTCCAATACGCGTCATGATACGCATAGACTCGACCACATATGGAGAGTCGGTGATTTCTATGCCCACCTTGGATAAAGGCGATCCAACGGGTCCCATAGAAAACGGAATAACATGCATTGTTCGGCCCTTCATGCTCGATGGAAAACGTTCATCTATGGCCTTTTGCATGTCTGCCGGGGAAATCCAATTGCCCAATGATCCAGTTACAGCTTCGTCCTTGTTTGTCGTGCAGATAAATGTTTTCGATTCAACTCGGGCCACATCGCCGGGATTAGTTCGCGCCAACCAACAATTATCGTATTTTGTCAATGACGTAAGCGATCCTTGTCTGACAAGACGGTCGATCAGCATCTTTCTTTCGGTGTCACTTCCATCACATATATGCACTTTATCTGGTGAGCATAGTGCTGCAGATTCTTTGACGAATGTTGCAGCATTTTCCGGCAGTTCCGACAAACTGGTGCCAGTATACGCAGTGAGTCGCCTAATTCGATGGATTTGCCAAACGTGTAGAGTCTTAGCAGCTCTGTAAAGAAGAAGAGAAGATTAATTAGGATGAATTTTTGTTGATTTTGTTTTTGTCTTATCATTAAATCTTTTGAGGTATTTATTTATTCCAGGTGTTTGTTTCACTTTTCATTTGACACATTGATGCAATTGTTGCTTACAACAGTTTTTATATGAATCTATTTGGAGTTTTACGAAGACACAATTAGTTAAGCGCACCATATAACTGCCGAATAATAACACGTGAAAGATTTAAAATTCCGAATGCCATGTAGCTTAAAAGTTCCTAAAAGTAGATTTCAACACCAATTTTGTTTGTTATTGCTTTTTTAAAGAAATTTAACACATAGTGATACTTTCTAAAGCAAATCAAAGCGAGCAAAGTGCATCTTTGAAAAAATACCAGTAAAAGTCGAGACCATTTCTCCAATATCAGGACATATTGTGCAGAGAGAAAAGAGTATTGTAAAGGATTTTTTTTTAGATATAGAACTTTGAAATGGAATTAAAACAAAGATGATTTTCTTTAAATTGACATGTAATTTAGTTTGTTCGAAACATAACTTCTGGAATTATAATTTTTATATGATTTTTGGCATGTGACCGCCACGGCTGGCTCGGACGAAGTCTAACCTGGGGTGCATTTTCGATGACTTTTTCCAACATTTGTGGCCGTATATCGGCAATAACGCGGCGAATGTTGTCATCCATGTGGTAAATCCTTTCGGGCTTATCGGAGTAGACTACCAAATTCACATATTCCCACAGAAAAGTGTCGTAAAATCGCACGATCTTGGAGGCCAACCCACAGGACCGAAACGCGAAATTATACGCTCACCGAACGTTTCCTTTAACAAATCAATTGTGGCACGAGCTGTGTGACATGTGTCGCCGTCTTGTTGAAACCACAGCTCCAACACATCATGTGTTTTTCAAATGGTGAACGTAAAATTCAGCAATCATAGCTCTATAGCGGTCATAATTCACTTTAACGTTCTCGCCAGCATCGTTTTTAAAGAAGTACGGACCAATAATTCCACCAACCCATAAAGCACACCAAATAGTCAGAAAAGAAAATTTGCTCAGCCGTATTTCTTGACGTGTCGCAAGCTTTTGACAATGTTTGGCATAGAGGCCTTCAATACAAACAAGTTCTGTCTGAAAAATTATATAAAACCCTCGTGTCGTATGTCGTATCTTGAGCAAAGACTCTTCCGTGTGAAACTTGGAAACGAATATTCGGAGTACAAAGAAATACTGGCAGGAGTACCCCAAGGAAGCGTCCTTTGACCACTCTTGTACCGTACCTCCTATTTACACGGGGTATCCCACAAACAAACGATACAATAGTTGCCACGTTTGCTGACGATATAGCTATACTAGCAATTGGCACAACAATAGAGGAAACAAATATGAAATTACAAAACGCTCTTAACGAGGTTAATAAATGGACAAAATCCTGGCGATGCAAAATTGAAATGGAAGTCGCATGTAAAAAAAAATGCGAAAAACTAAACTAAAATAAGGAAAACTGTGATGCAAGCGCTAAAGCTGGTCTGGACATATGGTATAAAACTATGGAGTGAAACGAATCTAAACATTCCACAAACTTTTAAAAACAAAATGATAAGATCATTCGTCAATGCGCCGTGGTATATAAGGAATGAAGATCTACGCAGAGATCTGGGTATTCGCGCGGTTAAATATGAAACGAAAAATTGTGCATGCAAACATAAAAACGATTATTGGGACACGTTAACACAACGGTCCTCCAAATTCTTGACGAAACAAATTTATTGCGGCGTCTTCAAAGAACTAAGCCCTTAGATTTTTCCCGATAATAACAAACCGCGCTATAAATTGCAAAAAAAGCAGGAACTCTCAAAGGAAAGTTACCTGCCAAACATTCGTTACTCGTGATAAAAAAAATTGCTAGATAAGTCGCATACTTAGTTGCAAGTTTATCAAAATTTTTTATGGTTCGACAAACAAAAACGGTCTTCGCCTGGTTATGCTATGAGGTATAGTATACAAATGGTTTTTGTATGAAAACGCCTCCAAAAAGTGGGCGTGGGTTAAAATGATATATAAAGGAAATGTTTATATTACCATAAGCAATGATTTTGCATCAACATTTTTTTTTTCAAAATATTTAAAGTTTTGTCGAAAAACGTTTTTTACTGAAAACGCCCCCAAAAAGTGGGCGTGGCAAAAACTTTGTATAGACGAAATATAGACATTAGGATTGCCTGGTTATGCCAGGCGAAAAACGGTGTTTTTTGTCGAACCATGAATGATTTTGATAAACAGTCTGAACAATATGTGATGAAAATAACATTTTCTATATTTGATCGCCATAAATCTGACATTATGGGTTGGGATAGGGTACAAAAAGATCCACACAGTGGGTTGTAGCCTTCTCATATGTTTTTATTTATTTATTTAAGCTTAGTTCAAGCTTTGAGCAAGTGGTCATGAAGATTTCCACCAGTCCACGGAAAAAAAAAAGTTTTTGTGGATTAAACGGTGTCTCAACATATACTTGAGGACTATCACCACTCCAAACAAATCAATTTTGTTTATTAACGTATCCTTTCAACCAAAAGTGAGCTTAATCGCTAAGCAAAATTCGCTTATGAATGTTGGGATCAACGGTAATCTTGTTTTGGGCCCATTCACCGAATTTACCCATGGTGATTTTGTGGCACACAAACCAAGATCTTTCCGCAAAATCTTCCTGTGCACGATGGCGGACAGACTGATTCGGGTCTTCGCTACGCTCTTCAGCAGCAATGACTTCTTCTAACCTCTGTACGACGTCTCTGTGGATGCGTATATTATCATTTAGAGTATACATGGTGCGGAAAGGTTCCATCCATCGAATTAATTGCTCTGGTGGACGATTATGTTGACCGTAAAATGGACATAGTGCGCTATATTTATTTCGAACAAAACCATGATTTTCAAAATAAATTCGCACAATTTGAAAGCGTTGGTCAGACGTCAGTCTATTCATATTCAAATGACAAAACAAGCTAAAAATACTATCACTTGACAGCAGACAAAACGGCGGCCAGTTAAAACAGTGTTGTCAACTTAAAGTTCTATACCTCTAGGGGTAGTATAAAAACACATACAATGTAGTGCTAGAGCATGCATCGGTCTAGAGTAATCATAGCACAAACGACACGTTAGACACATTCCCTGTTCCTGCCATCGATAAGTCGATTCTGACATCTGATGAAGTTTGCAGTTTTTAGTGATTAGAATCATTAAACGCAGTTCTTAAAATACACGTAACGTAACGAGTTTTTTACTTTAAAAAAAACCTACACAAGCCCATAGCTTCCCATAGGAATTATTGTAAATTCCGTTTCAGTTTGGTGGAATGGCAAACATTGCTTCACAAAAATAAATCTTGATCAGTGAATAATTAGAAGTTATTTTCTGCGAAAACTGTATTTCAAAATTAAAATATTTTTGTCTGATCATGTTCTAAAATTTATAAGCCTTGTTTTGACACTAACTCGCCAACTGTTGAGTTTATAAAAAAAGCCGCAAGAAGTAAAAAAAAATGTCCAAAGAGGATTTTCAATTATAGCTATGACTGGGCCCTTACAAGCTGTTTTAGAAGTGACAAACATATTAATGTATCAAAATTTCACTGTCAATAAACTCACGAACGATTTTTTTTCAATGATTGACTAATGTGGAAATGAACTTGCAACAAGCCGGTTATTGACATGCACACGAACTGTCAAACTTTGTCATCGTTATTTAATCATTTGAATTTCTTTAAGCTTAAATCAAAATTGTTTTGAGGAAAACTCTCAAGCCCGCCGCTACGAAAAAAAAGCGCAAACAAATGCCCCTAGCTCCACCAGGTACTCCTGTTCTTCCACACACCAAATGTTATTTCTTTCTTTTTTTTTAATTTCCAACATATTATAGTTTTACAAACCAGAGCCAAGTTGAAATGAAATAAAAAAAATACATTTGTTTTGACAGCGAGTTGATCAGCTGTTTTGTGGGACGTGTGGAACACGTGTAGAATAATTGAAAAGGTGTGTTCGTTCCAACAACCTTTAACGAGATGACGTCTGCGAAGTGGTTTTGAGAAGGTTACGACATAACCTACTTGTTTTTGAGAACTGAAAACGTATGGGAAAACTCGGTTTATGATGAAGGTTTCAGGTGTTTTTGTGTAAACTCAGTTTTTGGTTCGGTGTGAATGCCCTATAAGGCACCAATTCAGCCTCTTGATTATTAAGTTAACTCGGGTCGTGTTGTTTCATTAAAAAAAATTGTTATGGTAAAATGAATATTCAAATAAAATTGTGTTTTATTATTTATTCATGTCGTTTAAAAATAAATCAATTTTTGTTATTAAAAAAGTTGAGTACTGGTCCGTTTTAGTACTACATATGTATATAATTATTTCCAGCATTCATCTACACTTGATAAAAGCTAATTTTCATCACATATAATATTAATCTCTAAAGTTATACTAACTTAACCGTTTGTTGATTGACCCGACCAGATATAGTATGAACCTTGGTAAGGTTACCCCAGCTTTGTATACTGCGTGGGGTTAAACCATATTTCCGTTTCAGTATCTTAGCAGCTTTATCAGCTTCATTTGTTATTTCACTACCAACAATGTTGAGCTAGACATTCGCAATTGTGGTGATAAATAAGTTTATTTTTAAAAAAACCAACTTATATCTAGTTTAACAAAAACGATACTAATCTGATAAGATAATTGGCTTAAGTTATTTAGCTCGTTTGTTTGTTCATCTTTGAAAACAAAAGTTTAAAGATTCACTGTCCTAGCAACATAATTAAAGAAAGAAAAAGAAAATGTATAAATAAGGTTTATCAACAGACTCAGACTCGTCATATGCGATTTGGATGTGGGTTAATAATCAATCGCCAAAAACGGCAATAGAGAAAGTATGTATCAAATTCTCTCCATCAACCATTTTCTTGACACAGTTTTTTTTATTTTAAATGACAAAATTAAAAACAGTTTTCAAAAATAAAACAAAAAAACTACGTATCTGTGTAACCCACGAGTCACGAGTCCGATATCAAAATATCCCAAATAAAAATTTCCACAGTCTCCATACGTTTTCACAGATCTGTTGGCAAGTGTGTGCAACCAACATTTAAGTGCGTCACGTATATGAAGTACATGAACTTTATACTACGCAACGTTAACATTGTCTTATAATAAACAAAGCCAAAACCAGATTCAAACTTCCTGCGAATCATGACCATAGACCATGTTCATTGTTCACGCCAACTTTCAATGCAACTAGCGACTGAGCTTGCGGCAGAATATTTATAACCACAGATACAAAATCTAGGTGGTAGATGTGGTATTCCAGGTGTGACTGAATTTTAAAATTGGTTTCATTGAGGCGCAAAATGATAAAAACATTGATGACACTCATTGACAACAATAACTTATATGTTGGTATCTTTATTTTTAGATGAAATCACGAGAATAATCAGCTGGTTTATAAAGTCATTGGAGGCATAAGTGTCGTTAAATTTTTTGTTTTTAAATTTAGAATGAAACCATGATGGCAACAACTACTGTTCGTGTTAGTATAAGTGTTTTAAATGTGTGTGATTTAAAAAAAACGGGAAAGTTCGGAATATGATGCAATGTTTCATCATCTTTTTGCGATGGACAAAATGAGTACATATACCTAGATACCTATCTAGCAAATACATCGCGTCGTCAATCGATTTTTGTTTTTCTTTTGTTGTATCTCTAGCAACATAATAATGTATATGACGTTAGTAACATGTACACATGTGCCCGCCTACAATGCGAGACGTCGACGTATTTGAGGAGGTCGAGAAGCGGATCAAGGCGGATGAGTGACCACAAAATGTTTTTGTTTTAACAGATTTTAAAGCAAGTAATTGCTTTAGAGTAAATTAAAACTGGTTAAGTTTAATTTTGTCACGTTAACAGAAGGACCAATATATCTTTACCAAATTATATCAACATTCTTTCAAAAAATCGAATGGTGTTTTGTTTTATTGTCCGTTTTTTGTGACATAACCTTAATAAACAAACAAAAAGTACGGCAACTCTAGAGGTTAGGTAACTCCACTCCATTTTTTGATGATGAAACATTGCCTTCAATGAAACAAACGTTTAAAGCCGAAAACAAATGTGCTAAATTTTTCCACGAAAAAAAAGGAACACCCAGATTTTAATATAAAAAATTCAGCATAAGTTGCCTTTATTTCTAAATCCAACTGCTAAGTTGAAGCAACTGCATTTATGTCAAAAAAAATTTCTGTGAATGTATTTTGGTTGCAGCACTGCGTGATTTATAAAGCGTGTTCCACTTACGGATTGCGCAGAGATTTTACTCCACTGCCTCTGCTGAGATATTTTAAATAGTGGAGCATTTTCTGTCAAAAAATTGTTTCCTTATATTTCAGCTTACAATAATGACAAATTCAATACATGGTACATATAACAGCAGTGGCCTCTTGGCAGAATGGGCGAAGAGTAAGACTCATAAAAATTTAGTCTCAGCATATTGCAGAAGTGAGGAATCGTGTTTGACTTTTGAGATCTCTCGGTTATCGGAGGGATCCTTAATTGGAACATGCCTAATGAATCCAGAAATTCCACACCTGTGTTTAGGACATAAGGCTGACATTACTCGCAAAGTTTTCATCTGTTTAAAAGGATTGCTAACATGTCGGTAAATCCCAACAAAAAAAATAATTAAATATAATAAAGATAACAACTAAAAAAAATACTGGTAACAAAATTATATGTTTCGCCACATATTGTGAACAATTACAATCAGCATTTCTCATTTTGAGAGATGCCTGACTGGCAAATAGAGAAGTAAGTGAAGAAGATGTGTTATTTCGTTGTTCATAAATAATCCATTTAAAGAACTAAAAAAAAATTATGGCGCAACATGCTCGTTAGTACCCAGGGCCTAGCTTTTTTCTTACAACAATTCATGTGTGGGTGTGTACTTCTTAGCACGATGGCGGGACCTCCTGTTTTATGCCCAATCCAGACGGCTAAGTTGAGATAAGCTTTTTATGACAATTGGTACTACTCGGATGATTTGTCAGATCATCACGAGAGGAGGGCCAATGAAAAAGTCATTTAGGTGTTTCCACAGACCTTCTGCGCTGCAGTTCATCGCGCCACTGGGCCCGTCAAAGAACTATGTGTTATAAAGCAAACTAGCAATGTTTGATCGCCAGCACGGAATTGGAAATTGAAGTTACAGTTTTTTTTATGACGCCATATATTTAATGGTATAATACACATACACAATCATTAGTCATATTGTAACCGACAATATAGGTATATTCAGGGCCATTAGCTAAACATATAAAACTAGATACTTGCTCGTTTTGAGAGAAACATTCTTACGAAATCAATGAGCTATGGTAATAAATAGAAAGAAAAAAATTGATAAGCTGTACAGCGACATGCGTCAGTCATTACAGATGGCAAGGACATGAAGAGCAAATGAACACTAATATGTACTGTTATTATTCTGTGAAACTTCGATTATCCGTCAGGCACCAAACCGAAACCTTGAACAAAAACAAAACGAAAAAAAATGTCACCTATATATAATCTGGGGAAGACAGAGGACAAAATAGGAACAAGGGACAGAACAAAACAACAACAAAATGTGTGTATTAACCAAAAATAGCTAGTTGTCAGCCTCGCAGTTCATTTAATTGAACAAACCAAGACCTCAGTGTCGCAAGTGGTAGGCACTTGGCTCACTAGGCACGGGGTTACAAGTTTAATCCCCGGTTAGGGAATAAAAATAATCATACAGAGAACTGAACGTTCAATTAGCGTCACTATTATATCCGAAATATGTCTGTACACAAGTTGTTGTTGTAATTTCGATCATTCAACGAAAAACAAATTTGCTGGCCGATTGTGACGGATAAACAAAGTTTTACATCTATATGATGTTTGTGTTCAGTATGAATTGCCATTTCATCATTCATATACATTCGCCCGCCGGAACAAATTATCAAATTGTGAAAACTCATTTCCAATATCAGTACTCTGTTAAAAATTGTCATAGAGTTCTTCGATCACATTTTGGTCGTGATAATCATCCAACTGAACGCACTGCTCATAAAAACATCACCATCCGAATTAATTTTACACTATTGGACATTCATCGAACAACCGGGGGTCCCTAATAATGAGAATATTGTTGCAGTAGCAGAGAGTATCCGTGAAGACTGTAATCAATCAATTCGTCGTTAGGGCATATCTTATGTAAAGTTGTGGCTTATTTTGAAGCATGATCATAGTTTAAAAGCTTTCAATAATTGATGACGAATTACTTTGGTTTGCTATTTGGTTTCGGATCGTGGGCCTTAAAACAGCTTCACATTTTATCAAAAAATAGTTATTATCGACGAAGTTGATTTTTCATTAAGCGGTTACGTTAATAAGCGAAATTACCGTATTTGGACCGATGAACAGCCAGATGTAATCCAAAAGTACCAAAGTTTGGTGCGGTTTATGGGCAGGTGTCATCATAACACCGTATTTCTTTAAAATTGCGGATGGAGTCCGTGTTACTGTCAATGGAGATCACTACAGAGCAATGGTCAATGAATTTTTGAAGATTTTAACCGATATGCTCGAAAGAGTAGTTAAAAAATAGGGACACAGAATGGTCCATTTAAGAGTTAATTGTGTGCAACATTTTCTTTAAACATAAAATTGCAAGAACCAAACTTACATCTCAAAAAAAAGTTTCTCAATACATTGATTTTTTTTGTTTAATGAATTAAAAAAAACACATGAGAAGTCTACAATCCACTGTGTGGATCATTTTATATCCCTAAAATGTGGGCTTTATGGCAAAAAATATGAAAATTGACATTGTCGTAACATATTGTTCAGATAGTTCATCAAAACTTTGTATGGTTCGACCAAAAACATCGTTTTTCTCCTGCATATGGTATGGCGTAGGGTATACAAATTTGTTTGTAGAAAAACGCCTCCAAAAAGTGGGCGTGGGTTTAAATGATGTATGTACGAAATATTTGTTTCATCAAACCCAATGATTTTGCATCACAAGTTTTTTTCAAATATATTAAAATTTTTACAAAAAACGTTTTTTACCGAAAACGCCTTCAAAAATTGGGCGCGGCAAAAAACGTTATATGGACAAAATATAGATATTGGGATTTTATTTATGTATGCTGTTCAGTTTTTTTTTTCAAAATTCCGTTTGGCCAACAATAACGTTTTTCTAAAAAGTTGGCGTGGTAGTGGGCGGATTTTGAAAATGTTTACACTTATTCTAAATGCACGTACAAGGATCACATGAACCAAATTTAATTATCCTAGCTCAAAATTTAAGGCCTAAAGACTGGTGACCTACAGACGGAAGGATGTATGGACGTGCAGACAGACATGGCTAAATCGACTCAGCTAGCGATTCTGAGTCGATCCATATACTTTGAGGTATATATAGCTAAATTATTTTCCTATTTTAAAGACTATGTTTCAAAACTTATATATATACCCCTATGGGATAGTTTATAAAAAGGCTGGAAGCTCTTATTGGACCACCCTTTAGAAACCGACCTCAACCAATTAAAAATGCGCCACTGGAGGCAGTCAGCTAGACCCGGGTAAATTGTATTGTAGACTTTAGATTACAAAACAAGTACTTCTGTAATTTTTTGGCGCATAAGGCGCATCTCAATTTTTCTCACAACCATTCATGTGTGTTCGTATACTTCCTGCACGGCCGGCTGCGGGACTTGCAGTTTTATGCCGAATACAGCTGGGAATCCAAATCTGCGCTGCACTTCGACCGCCGACTACAGATCCCGGTTTTGTGTTACATTTTAATCTAATCAACAATCCTGACTCTGAGCGAATTTCGAAAAGTAATTTATAATGGATTAGAGCAAAGAGTATAGAACTTCATGGAGTTCGCATCAGAGTTAAAAATGGTGTAAGCGCTTCAGACGTGGGTGGTAAGTGTGAAGGGGAAATTTATTCGATCGAATGCATCGGCTAAGCTGTTGTTTGAAACTGGGGTAACAATTTGGTCACTGGGTATTAATATCAATACACCACATAGAAAATGTTCGTTGTATGAGATGCGCACTCTCTGTAGTTCTATACTCTTTGATTAGAGCTATCTCGCGAATGGCTGATTGTAGAGTATTCCGTATAAAGTTCTTAAAAGAACTTGATTTGATTTTGAAAAATCGCGGATAAGGAGGATGATCGAGCGTAGAGAAATGTTGAGTACGGGGAAGAGTCGGTGATTTTGACATTTTTGCGTATACAACCTAAAAGAATGTATGTGTAGGTTGGGGGGTAATTAACTCACAGTCCGGGCACAAGGTCGAATGGGCAGAAAGTTGTGTTATTACAAAAGATGTTTCGTAATGAATAAATTATGAATAAGCTAACATTTTGTTAAAATTGGGTCTAAATTATCATTTTAAATTAGAAACTATTCTTCTGTGCAACAGGGAAGTCACCTTGAACCCTTGTTGTTTCTACTTTTGATTAATAATTTACCCACAATGATTATTTTTTTCATTATGTCTGATTGATGATATTCTTACATTGAATGAATGGTGTCGAAAAAAAAACGTCTCCAGCTTGAACATAAATAAAAATTCTCAGATATGTATTGTTCAACGTTTTTTTATGCCGATATTGTTAGAATCAAAGATAGTAGACTACCAGAATCGCGAGTCACTTTAGATTCCTATTTTTGTTTTAACATACATAATATCGATTTTGTTATATCAAAGGCAAACGCTATGTCTTGATTTGTACAGGGTGTCCGCCGGGAAGGTATACTACTTTGTTTGTTTATAATTACTGATTTAATGAAATAGAATGGATTTTATGTTGATAAATGTTTTATTTAATGTCGGCAATTATGTATGGAATACAATATCAGGTAAATGCCCGCCTCTGTTAGTCTCACAAATGTAAGCCCTTTTGAGCACATTTTTCATTACATTCTCACACATTTCACGCGGTAATTCATTATTTTCATCACGAATATTTTGTTTGAGTTGCTCAAGCGTTTCTGGTTTGTTTGCATAAACCTTGCTTTTCAGATATCCCCACAAAAAAGAAGCCCGGAGCAGTCCAATCCGGCGACCGTGGAGGCCAATCAATATCACCATTTCTTGAAATATCTTGTTGTGGAAAGAGGTCTCGCAGTAATTCCATTGTAATCCTGGCTGTATGCAATGTCGCACCGTCTTGTTGATACAAAATGTTAATAAAGCCCAAAGCATGCAGTTGTGGCATTAAAAAGATTTTAATCATATCACGATATCGTTCCCATTCACAGTTACCGTTACGCCGTTTTCATTTTCAAAGACGTAAGGTCCAATGATTCCTCCTGACCAAATTACACACCAGACTGTAATTTTTAATGGATGCAAAGGTGACTGATGAATAATTTGAGGTTTTCGATTGCCCAGAACCGACTATTCTGTTTATTCACATATCCATTCTAGCTAGCTGCAAACATCCTATTGGCATATGTACGCCTGCGTAAATGGTCTTGTGGAAGAAGCTCTTGTGTCAACTGAATCTTAAATAGAAACAAATGCAAATCCTTGTCTAAAATTGTGGCCAAAGTTGTTCTTTGAAGGCCAAGCTCCTGAGAACGGCGTCGAATTGAGGATGAGGTTGATGTTTTGAACACTTCCTCCTTGAGCAGCAGTAATGTTTTCAGCCGATCTTGCAGTACGTTGTGGTCCATTCTTGGGCCTACAGACCCTCTTTCTTCGAAATCATTCACTACACGATAAATAGTGCGTTTTGTTGGCACGCTGTTTCTCCCAAAAAGTTTACGTAACTTTTTCATCGTCACAGTAATAATTGATTTTGATAAAATGTTTAACGATTAAAACACGTTGGTTTATAAAATATTTTCCATAATAAATTTGCCACGTGTCTACTTCACGACTGCCAAATATGAACTGTCAAGACTAATGTTTAAATGGCGGCAAAACAAAGTAGTATACCTTCCCGGTGGAAAGCCTGGACTTAGAAAATCCCCTTAGGATCTTATTACATTAAAATCCATAATCGTAACTATTCGTTCAAATTTGGAATACTGTTGTGTCGTATGGTCTCCTCTTCCAATCAGAAACGATCAGTTTTCGAAGCGCATTTACTTCGAAAACTGAATTGGTCTGATTAAATGGCATGATTCCATGGCAGATAGTGGTTATTACTTGCGTTAAATCTTCTATCTTGTAGAAGAACCTACTATTATATAACATGATAACCACAGACAAATAGTCACTGCGTATGGTGCATTATTCAGATAATTCAGCAATAATCTGGTAACATTCCAGTACTTTGTTTACCCTCAATACTTGTTAGTCTAAGTAAACAATTTTAGTGTTTTTTGTGAAAAATAATAACATTTGAAAACAAAATTATCGAGCTTATCAAAAACATCATACATCGACTAATAATATTTTTGTTTTCCCGGCAACGACAATGTCTTCCCACATGGTGTATTCTACGTTTTTGAAAATCATTTGTACTATAAATGTAGGTTATCCCCACAAGCAAGTTGTGTCAGAACTGATTTCATGCAAAAAGGAAATTCTGTCGAAATTCAAAAATACACTTTTTTGATAAAACTGTCTTATAATTTATTTTGATGTTTCCAATAGAAACAGATGAGTCCAAATTATTTTTAAGCATCCTGAAATAATTTTGATTTTTTTTTAATTAAGATAAAAACAAAGTTTTGTTTTCTATGTATGTGGTAGATAAATAAAATATGTTTGAAACTATATGTGGAAAATTCCAAATTAGCAAAGTTTACATTTTCTGACAACACTAGGTAATTCGGTGAGACATAACACCGCACACAAAGTTCGAGATATTTTTTGATGATAATGTTAAGTAAACAATTTTATTGTTTTTTTTTCTGGAGGAAGAGGAAGGGAGGAGGAGGTCTTATTCTGCATGAACTTAAGCGTGTACGGGTTCAGTTTAGTTTTCCACCCTAGGCGATATGGAGTATCAGAGTCTACGGCTAATCGCGTTCGTCGGACAACGCTATCATTTGCATTATCACTTGGTTTTGGAATTTTTATTCAAAGCAATAAAATTGAAATATAAAAACATTGGATGTGTTGTTTTTGTTTTCCGAATTAAGCGTCATGCTTTGAATAATAAGTTCTCAACGAAGAAATAAAATTCTCGTGTAAAGGCCACATACTGTGCTATGAGGGGCTCGCCTCTGATCAGGGTTATCTGGTATTTCTGACATCACAAGTGGCATCGCTTGACAGACTTGTTTTGTTCGCTCCTCTGTCTCAATGTGGATTGAAGAAGCAAACGAAAAAAAAACAAAGAATCAGAAAAAGAAACAGACCACAAAGAGTAACGTACAAAAACAACAATAAATAAACATATCTTTTTAAAAATAACGCCAATCCGTTTCGTTTTCGTTGCTAACCGCACTCGATTATTGTTAAATGTTCCTAAAGAGATGTGTGTCCGGTTATTGGCAGTGCTTCACTTGTCTATGGCTAGTGTGCTAGTTAGATAGCTCATAGCTCTCGCGCAAAACAGTGGAACCATTTTCACAATGATAACGAATAGTAGCATTGCATATAATTTTGATGACAGTGTTAGCCTAAGTTTTTTTTTAACCATAGGCTGGACCAGCTAGAAAGGTATTCAAAGCTGACAAGATGTGTTTGGTAAACAACTGCATACTATCCCACTTTTTGTTTTGTTCGTTTCAAGGTTGTCGTAGATATTTTTACACAAATCACTACGTATTTAAATGTAGGACATAAGAAAAGTGTCATTGAACTTACCCAGTAACGGACCGCTGCAGTTTTCCAAATATCATTTTGACTTTAAAGGACTCGCAGGTATAAAGACGTGTGTAAATCGATTGACGTAACTGATTTTAAAATAGACTTGTCACCGATACGAACCAATAGGAAAAATTAGATACTTTGTTTGTGCTGTGGATTATTTTGAAATGCAGTGCACTAACTATACCAAGTGTACTTCGTGGATTCAACGGAAAATTGGTACTAAATCGCGCGTACTCTTCCCAACTTACTATTTTTTTTTCTTCGAGTAAATTGCTGTATGCTTGTTATTTTCCTAGTGTTCTTCTTTAATTGAATAATTGAAGTTGAAGCAGAATCAGCTTGACGTTCAGTTTTGGGTGTTTATCTGCATCGGAGGCTCTTAATCGCATTCGTTAAGTGATAAGAAAACATTCTAAATTGGTCGTTGTCGAAGTACTGACGGTGCTGGGAAAGCTGTCATGGGTATTTATGAACAAAACACCATAAAGCAATTAAAGGAAAGCAGACAAACTACTTAGGTAACTAACAGCGCATAGACGAGATAAATAGATAACCATGTTGCATCCATACATGAAAAGGAAATGACGTGCGATGACATTTGATGGATCAATACGGCGGATAGTGTTTATTTAGGTGGCCAATAGTGATAAGGTTCTAAAAATTGAATTTTTCTGATATAACAGGTAGCTGCCCGTTATGTAGAAATTAACAAATTATAACTGTTATCGATAGTCTTATATGTACGCCATTATCGGCCAGGTATGGAAATAATACTTGGCCGATAATGGCGCCTAGAGTAATAAAACGAAAAGTCGCTAAGAAGAAAACTTACAATTCCAAAACTCTGGGAAGGTCCTGTAAGTTTATTTTTTAGGGAGGCTTGGTAATTTGAATAGATAAAAAATTAGGTGTATTTGGGTAGCAATGCAGTAAATCAAAGTTAAATCTCGTCACCAAAACGCAATTCAATAAAAAATCGTAAAATACAGTGTTTTAGTCATCACAAGCAAAGAGGATAGAACTGCATAGAGTACGTATTTCATACAACGAATATTTTTTATTTGGGGTACTGATATTGTGTTCAGATTGGTATCCAGCATCAAACAACAGCATAGCCGACGCAACGATCGACGAAATTTCCCTTCGCACTTAACGCCTTCGTCTGAAACGGCTAAAAAATGTTTAGCTGTGATGCGTACTCTATGCAGTTCTATACTCTTTGTCACTGCTTACTATGATTAAAAACTAAAGTAATTGCTGGGAAAATGTTGTTGGTGTATTACGTTTCCAAACTTTTACTTAGCTTTACCTTATTGCCAAAAAAGTTGTTCAAACACTTTATAAAACGTCCTTACGATTTGACCAAAGACTTTGTTTTTTCTAAAGGCAGCTTAGTAAGGGATTTTTGAAACTTTTTACACTTGAACATTCTACAAAGCATTATCCTATCTCAAAATTGAAGACCCAACAAATTGGTCATAACCATATTTATTTTTAGGCTAAAACTAACTAAAGGGTGATCCAAGTAGAGATACTTTTTTCAATATCCTGTTTTGACAGATCACGTGTGAGTCGTGCCATGCTGTCATGTTATTTTTGTTTAGTATTGTTTGGCATTTCATAAAAGCTTATGCCGACAAACCAGCTTCGATTCAGGCCTTGGAGGAAAACATCACGCGTGTCATTCGCCAGTTACCAGTCGAAATGCTCGAACGAGTGATCGAAAACTGGACTCAACGGATGGACCATCTGCGACGTAGCAACGGCCAACATTTGATGGACATAATCTTCAAAAAATAAAAGCCAAAGAATGTTCTTTCAAATGAAAATAAACATTCTCCATTAAATTTGAATTTTCTGTGTTTTTTTCTTTAAAAAAGTAGGGAACCTCGAAATGGTTCACCCTTTATTAGCAGTAGCGTAGCGAGGGGGTGCAAGGTGGACACAGGCCCCGGGCGGCACTTAGCTAGGGCGGCGATTCGGAGCGGGTAAAATATATCAAATTACCGGCATTAACCCTGCTTCACATTTGATATCCTGATGTAAGTAATTAAAAATTTGCGGCTTCATTTTTGCTTCACTTGCTCGAAAGTAGTATATGTACGAACAACAGTGGACTACATTTCGAAGAGTTAAGTTTATTGACATATCTACATAATATTGGGTCATTCATTTCGTGGTTTCAAGTTGTGAGCGGTGGAACTTGACACCTGGCAAACTCAGATATCAATTGAGTGTTCATAACATTAGTAGAATGTTTGCCATTTACGAATGTGGATCGCTTAACAATGGAACAACAAAATTCATACGTTGCATCTCGCATTACGCGATGATTATGGTCGTCATAATCGACCGACTACGTAAGCAATCGGTGAAATTTTGAAGAAATTTGTAAAGAGTGGAAGCTCGACTAATATCGTGAGGCCTGTGCATCATTGAAATGCACGCTCAGTCGAAAATATGATGCTGAAAGTGCAGTTGTTGCTGATTATTCGAATTTATCGATTTCCCGGAGTTCGGAGAAATTGAAGGTATGGCACACCTCACTATGGCGTGTTTTGCATTTGGATTTGCATCATCATCCCTATAAAGTTGAAATTACCATTCACAACGCCGTGGATACGCTTTTTGGGCGTTGGAACAACAGACAATAAACACCGATTTTTCGAACAACATTTTCTTCAGCTCGATGGGTATGTAAAGAAACAAAATTACCGCAGATGGGGCTCAGCAAACCCACAAGTGATCGACGAGGTGCCGTTGCATCCAGGCAAAGACTGCTTGGTGTGCTCACATCAATTAGTCCGTATTTTTTCGAAGATGGCAATGGGTAGACGGTTACAGTCAATTTAGAGCGATGTGATCGAATGATAGCTGATTTTTTCTAGCCGGCGATTGAAGATTATGACATAGACAATATATGGTTTCAACAAGACGGGGCAATAGGTCACTATGGCTTAAATGCGTGATTAATTGCAAATGACCGTGTTTACCCGATTAGTCCCCGAACTCTAGATGCAATAAAAACTAACATTACTTAAGTTATGGCAGAATCCCCAAAAGAATTAATTGGTCCAAACTTTATAATGAAACAAGCAAACAAAATTAATTAAAATTTAATCTAGCACTTAGACCTCGAATGCCAGCTGCTGTATCGCTGTGTGTTTTTCATTAAGCTTTACTTTCGAAACCGAACAATTAATGGCCTCCTTTATATGTAGGTATAACTGGTTGAAACCGTAGACAACGTTTTTTTAAGTGTGTGAAAAAATTACTAGGAGCGGCATAAGTTGAATCTGCCCCGGGTGGGGCGAGAAATAGATTTTTCAATTTTTCGTGTTTTCTGAAGAAAAAAAATCACTGGTTACGCAAGTTCTCTTTTAAATATTACCGTTAATTATAGTGTAAAGTTTAATTAAAACCGTTAAATAGAATGTACTAGTCGTTTTGGTCCTATAATGCATTAAACAAAAAACCTTTCTGTTTTACCTCAAGAACCTCGTATATCAGGTTTTAAATAAATCAGTTCAGTCGCTTAGGCTCCAGTTGCAGTCTCAGACCGACAGACGGACATAATTGCTGGACCCACGTTGGCTGGCTTTTCCATCGTTATACAAAAATTATTAAAATCTCGAGTTTGATTTTTCCACGAAACCAATACTTGCTCTATAAGGAAATATTGTAGTTAAGACACAGTCGATGCTGAGGATATGTAGACTGTTAGGCAACGACAGCGAAAGCTGCCAACCACCCGACATGAGTGAGGTGAGGATAGCAATATCTTAACTGAAGCTTAATAAGGCTTCCGGAAATGACGGCCTCCACGCTGAGCTCTATATAGATGTTTTGGTAGGACTTTTCGTGATGTGATAGCCACGTTTGATAGTATAGAGAAGGAAGAAGGAAAAATGGGTTTAGAAATAAATGATGGTAAGACGAAGTATATGCTGTCAAAACGAAAGGACACACAGCATCGACGAATTGAACAGAGCATCACCATTGACAGACATAACTTTGAGGTAGTAGGTACTGGACTTTGTCTACCTCGGCTCCTCCGCTATTAACTCTGACAACAACATCTCGTCAGAAATTAAACGAAGAATTCCTTGAATCCAAGCCAGACGTCGGACCGTTAAAGTAACGGACTGAACTAAACCAATTCTGTGAATTTGGTATCCGATTAAAGCTAAAACAAAACAAAGAAGGCATCGATAAAGTTGAGCTCTGAAGGGAAACTTGAAGGTTATAACAACTTACAACAAAAATCTTTGATCCTCGACATGGACAGTTTATCAATACTACAGGACATCTGAAGAAACACCCGACAATAAATGAAAAAAGAAACACAAGATAGTAAAGTAAAGTCTCAGTAACTCTTTTTAGGTAATGCGTTTCAAATCTTCAAAAACGTTTTTGGAGGGATGCGTACGAATGGCCGACAAAAAAATGTCGACTGGACGAATATAAGTTTCATCGACTGTTAAAATGCCAACTGAAGTTTGATCGACACAAAAAATGTTGACAGTTTAAAATCCAGACCATTAAAATGTCGATTGATACGTTGGCGCTTAAAATGTCGACCTTTATCTAAAATAAAACAAGAATTATAGGTTGATAGGATTAAAATAATACTGTTAATTTCAACATTAAAAATTATTCGAGAGTGACTTGTTGATCGATAAATTAAATGCGGCGCCGCATGCATGTGAAAATCATTTACTTTGCCACTGTCGACCTTTTACGAGTCGATATATTCAAAATCAACTTTATAAGGGTTGAAATTTTGATCAGTCGCTATTTTTACCAATTGACTTTTTGAAAGTCGACATTATGACGGTCGATTTTTTTAATAGACCTTTTAAGAACCGAAAAATCGTATCGAACCCGTTTTTGGCATCTTTCGAATGAATAACTGCTCGGTTGTGCTTCTGGATATGAAGTCTACAACATCATTTTAGTATTTTTGAAGTGAGTAAAAGTGAAAGCTATTATGGCCGTACAATACAAATTGCATGTGTTCACACAATTACGGAAGTGGTCGTCCGCAACCACCTTCTATTATAGTTCGGCCTTAAGTCTTTGATTCGCGTATTATTTAAAGATCATATCCCCGATTCACCCCGCAATATACCGGCACTAAGGTAAATAATTGGGTTGGTAATTTAGTAAAAAAAAAGAGGGGGGTGAAATGTTAAATCGTTGCATATGTGTTTTCTTAAGTACCTAAAACTCACGAACCACAAAAATCATCAAAAATAAAGTTTGCACAGATATGGATGCATAAAGTTAAATAATCGCATATTTCTATTTTTTGTATTTCTTCAAATTGTAAATGTAAAAATGCCACTAAATCATCAGCGCAAGGTATATTAAAAATCTTGACGTATAGTCAAGATATACTTGAAACATGGAACAGCTGTAGATAAATTTAATTTGAGTTCGTAATAAAAACATATTCATAGACAAAAATCAATCAACGTCGTCCACATTTGAGTTTCCATAAATAAATTAAATTTTTTTTGCATTGCATTTGACTGAACTAAACTTACATATCGTCGGATTAATAAGAAAACCTCTTAGATAACTCCATATTTGGCAGTAAATTACTTTTTGATGATATCGTATAGCAATTCGGTAGGCGCACTGTTTTGGAAAACCTTGTAGCTCCTTAATAACTTTAAATTTCATAAACAATAATTTTGTTTATATCTCGTAATTCCAATATAGTCAAAGTTCCTGAAAAAAAAAACTAGCAACTTCGACAAGTAACTAAAGAGCAAACATCGTAACTCCGGCTTAAAATAATCGAAATTCGCAACTTCACTATCCAAAGGTATAAAAGCGGTATGAAATATTCAAAAATTAAGCCAATTACCAATTTTCGATTCGGACTTTATACTCCTATACTGGTGGTGCATAATATTTGTGCATTCACCGTCTACTTGTTGTTGTCTTCCATCATATTTGCCGCCCTGTTTCGCCCCGGTATTACACTTATTGCATCCCAAATACCGCTCCCATGGACAACATAGAATGCAATGTGGCATTCTATGGAAATTGCTTGTGGAGACTTCAAATAGTATTCTATGAAAATGTTTTTACTATTTATTGCTTTCTATGGATAGTATGCTATGGGCTGTCATTTCTGCTTAAAGTTGTAAGATTGTTTGAGGTAGTAAGCAATGGAAATACCCACCCTACATTTCATAGCATTCTATCATTATTTCTTACTATGAAAAGTGACACACAGTAAGCTATCAAATGTTGCTCGTGGAGACGCGGTGTTACAACCACCTGTATTCATATTCTTAGGGGGTTAGTTTTGTTTATTTAGGACTTTGACTCGATTGTGTGGGCTCCTACTTTTTTTGTCAAGCGCCCAACTTTCGTAAGGCTTCTAATGAGAGTGGCCGCTGTTTTATGGTCTGACAGTTCCAACCCTGATGTGCTAAGCCATGGTTGTTAATGGTGTTGTTAAAAATAATTTCTTCAACTTATTTAAATACACCATGCTTGAGTTCATGCACATGCCTTACTCCAAAAGAGGTAATAAAGCAAAAACCCAACAAATACAAATGTGTACTGACACATATTTCGGTCTATGGGTAAATAAAATGTCTACATACGAATATATTATGTATGTTTAGTTGTTGGATAAATATAATTTGCTAATTAACTTCTAATCTGTATTTTCAATTTGCACATCTTATTTAAACATACGCATTTTACGTACCTGTATTCTGTTAATACAAAAACAATTTATGCAGTGTGTGTCTATGTCTGGTAAATACCTATATATATATATTTCTTTTGTCAAATTATTAAACCATTATTAGACTTAGTGGCGTGAATGCCAAATTGAATTGTTATCTATTCCACTGTTTCCAACTTTTTTTGGTTCTGTAGGTGTCAGTTTACAAAAAATCCTCTTTAAATTCACTGCCTTAATATTATTAATATCGCCTTAAACGTTTTCCCCTTGATGCTGAAAACGATATAAATAATATCGAAATGTGATTAATCGAACGTTTATTTCGGAATTTCAAGGAGTCGGTATCTATGTAAATAATTATGATTTTCCGTTATTGGCCAAACTCAAAATTCCGTTTGGGGATAGTTGGGCCAAAACTAATTATGTAGAATTGTTGCAAGCAGTAATAGTAGTTTATACATACTTCAAATTTGATTCAATTTGACTAAATATTTTGCGAGAAATTGACAATTTTCTATGTATAGCCTAAATGCAAAAATCCGTTGTATGGATTTTCTCGAAAAAAATGGGTAAGCAGTTTGTTGGAACTAATATGCTTATATTTTTTATATATGAAGTTTCATCGTACCGGTAATAGCATGGCGAAAGCAAACAAAAAAATGGCCTAGAATTATGACCAAAAAAAACGCTGGATACGAAGTTTGAAGAAAATCGGTCAAGCCGTTTAGGCTTTAGTAAGGACAGACGAACCGATTAAAGGAATACCAAAAACCATTTTTTTTTTGTTTTCCACAATCATCGTAATGTTAAAATTAATCAAAATCTCGAGGCCGAAAATTTTTACGAAAAAAATATCTTTCTGTAAGAGAAAGTTAAAAATTAATTAGAGGATTAGACATGCATTTGGACTTTCAAGTCGGAAGTGGATTCTCAGATTTTATACCATTGATATTGGTAAAGTTCAATTTTGCAAGGGTTAATTGTCTGTTGCTTTGGAAATACCAAAGCAACATTTGTTGTATTAATTATTGAAAACAAAAGATCCAAAATTTAAATAAAATATTTATCTACAATTTACCAAACATCAAAATTATTTCCTTTTCTTTGAAGGGTCGGCATATTATTTTTAGATATTATTAGATAGCTTCACTCTTATTTGCAAGTTGTCATACAGAAATAAAAAATCAAAAAAAAATGTACTTAAGGAATAAATGTAACCACAGCTCAATTACATGTTGAATTAGCGCAGTTGCTGCATGCATATTCAATAAACTAAACAAAAATTTAAAAGCGAGGGTGTTATTAACGTCAGCAAGAAAAAATAACCTAGCTTCTCCATTCGATTTTGTGTATTTACAATAACCAAGTTAAGGGCCGCCCAGAATGCGTATCTGTAGCTGGTATCTTGTATCGCTGTCAAACGAGAGATGCAATTTTTCTTGCATGAAGTTGTTTTTTAAAAAGTTGGATTTAACGCAATCATCTTATTTGACTTTTATTAAAAAACAAAAGGGGCTTAGCAACATTTTAAAACACACTATTCATACATCAATACCAAATTTCGAACCAATTGGACTTTCATCCAACAACCACAGTGCGTAGAGCACAGCACGTAGTAATGAGAATGTTTCTGCAGTAGCAAAGATGATTCATGAAGACCGTGATCTTATGAAATTTTTTGGTGTAGATATTTTGAAACGTGATCTTGTTTTAAGAACATATAAAATACAACTCGTACATTAATAAAATTGTCATATCTACGCCGATGAAAATCCAGAGACAATCCAAAAACTACTAATGCAATCCCAAAAATGCACTACACATTTGTTTGGGTTTTATGGGCAGGCGGTCACGCTTTCCAACAGACTACACAACACATATACTAAGCTTCAAGAAAGGCTTCCACATAGGATTTTCTACCAGAGCTCAGTGGAAGAGAAACGAAGTAGTAAGAGATTTCGACACGGTCGTCTACACCAACGGATCTGAGATGAACTGTGGTGTGGGGTCCGGAGTCTACTCGGAATAACCGAAATTATCAATTTCATATCGCCTACCGGATTTTGCCAGCGTATTCCGGGCGGAACTACTTGCTACTCGAGAGGCTTTACGCTACTGGGGCGTGACACTACGGACACACTATCTCATAGATAGCCAAGCGGCCATAAAGGCCATCAACTCGGCTACCATATCCTCCAAACTGGTACAGGAATACCGGAACAAACTTGCCCATTTTGTCGAACGTCTTAGGGTCACACTTCTCTGGGTTCCATGGCACGGTGACATTGAAGGAAACGAGATGCAGACGAGCTGGCCAGGCAAGGCTCAGACTCACTTGCGGCAAGAGCCCGTATCCCGCTAGGTATAGTTAAGGTTCAAATACACTCATACTTCCTGAAATAGGGATATTGCAAGAATTACGGCGACAGTCACGGGGCACTGGGCAATTGGAGACCATGCGGCCGAACTAGGAATCCCATAGAACCCTCAATGAACACAAATGAGAGAGGAACCCTCTCCAATTTCATCTGCATATGTCCGGCACTAGCAAGAGCCAGATTGCATCCGTTAGACCAACCATTTTCGACAACCTTAGCGACGTCTCGGGTAAAAGGATACAAAATCTTATCTGCTTTTTAAGCCTTTACAGGCTGATTCTAGAGACCGACTCTAGAGACACGCGCCGTGGTAACAAAAAAACAAAAAGGAATATAAGTGCTACTTGTGTTCATGTCGAACCGCCACTTCTACATACCTATCTATGGGGGACGGCTCACTTTATTGAGGGAAACGTCCGATGAAAACATCATTTTAAGAAATGGTCCTTTCAATTGGCCACCAATATCGTGTGATTTGACACAACTAGATTACTTTTTATTTGGATATGTGAAATCTCTTATTTACATCGATAAACCGGAAACGATTGAAGCTTTGAAAGCCCACATAACTCATGTTATTCGTGGCATATCGGCCGATATGTTTGAAAGAGGTGTCGACCCACAGAATGGACCATTTAAGAGTTAGTCGTGGGTAACATTTGAATGAAATTATATTTACATAATAAATCACATCAAGCAAACTAACACTTAAGAGAAAGAGTTTCCTCAATATATTGATTATTTATGTTTTTATTTAAACAAAAATCAGCAGCTCTTATCACCCTTTATATAAAAATGTCTGCCTTCAACCATCTACATCCATCAAAGATTTGTCTCCTATGCATCAAATAAGACTTATTTGCTTTATTGACAATAACATTCGAAACTCAGCTTTAGCAAGAAATCTCTGTTTTCATTTGTCAATAGACCAATTTTATCACAAGGCATTTAAGAGACATATTTGGTGAACCAGTGACTCGATCAACGCACCTTTCCAGTTTGGCATAGCTTCGTAGCAAAACCCACTTTCTAATCAGTTTTCTAATGTGTTCATTTCTTAAAGTGAAGACATGATCTACTATTGCGCATATCTGGCTGGAAATCGAAGACTCTGAAGGGAAGACTTCTTAAAAAACTGGGCCTTAGGGATTTTTCGAATATACCGAAGGGATACAAAGTGGAACACGTCAAATGAAATCAATTATACCTACCTAATGCCTAGATATTAAAATATTTTTAAAATGTATAAACCCATAAAAATATAAAAGAATTCATTTTTTTAAATATTGAACAAATCATTTTAATGAATCGCTTATTTATAGTGCATGCAACAGATGCTTGCAATAAGTCAGTTCAAAAATATTATATAGCTATGGGAAATCAAATATGCTTTCATTTTCAGAATTAAATTAAAATCATGGCATAACTATACTTTAGCTGCCTTTCACTTTTTGCACTTTTTTTTTTATTAATCGATTCGTCTCTGCGCACTGATCATTTATATGCTTTAAAAAATTGTCGCTCACGTTTAGTTTAAAAGTTATTAACAAAATAAAATTGCACTTTTTGGGTTATAATCCCATACAAATTGTTTGTAGTTTGACACTTCATTTATTTTTTTTTCTGCTGCGGTGTACGCAGCATTGCCATGTTGAAAAAAACATACCAAATAAAAATAGTTTAACAAAAAGAAATGTTGACTAAGGCGCCTGCCTGACGACTTTAAATACCCTGAGCGGAGCAACGAAGTTGCGTGAGCGTGGACTGTCCACAGAAAGAGAGTTGAAATCCTTTGTTCCCGCGAAGCGGGCCACGCAGAGTACCGCTTAATAGAAAAACTGTTGACTTAGGCGCCTGCCTGACGACTTTAAATACCCTGAGCGGAGCAACGAAGTTGCGTGAGCGTGGACTGTCCACAGAAAGAGAGTTGAAATCCTTTGTTCCCGCGAAGCGGGCCACGCAGAGTACCGCTTAATAGAAAAACTGTTGAATTAGGCGCCTGCCTGACGACTTTAAATACCCTGAGCGGAGCAACGAAGTTGCGTGAGCGTGGACTGTCCACAGAAAGAGAGTTGAAATCCTTTGTTCCCGCGAAGCGGGCCACGCAGAGTACCGGTTAACAGAAAAACTGTTGAGTTAGGATTTAATTTATTTATTATATTATACTAATTTATGATGAATCGTCAGAATCATTAGAACATGGTTCTGGAATTGCTTCTTGCCCGCTGTATAGTTTGCCGGCACATTTAAAAAATTCTTCGAGGGGGTCTAAATTTTCGTTACGGCATTTTTTTAAGATATTTTGATTAGTCATTTTTTATTATTAATTAATGATTGTTAATAATTTTTTTTTAAATTTTTTACATTTTTTACATTTCTTTACATTTTGGGAAATATGTAATATTTTTTTTTCTATCTTGCAATGCTCCATTGGAGTGTTTTTTTTTCATATTTATCATTCAGCTATGTGTGAACTGTCAAAAGTTGGTTGATTTCTATAGGGATTTTTGGAAATTTCATTGTTTAATAACTTTTGAACTAATTGAGAGCGACAAAAAAAAAAATTGCTAAATTTTTAGCTTAATTTAGTGAGTGGAACAAAAAAAAAAAAGTGAAAAAAGTGATTGGAAGCTAAAGTAACAATGTTCCAAAATCATTTGTTTGCAATTTACCATCCAACAAAGTGTGTGCGATCACTGCTTTCGTTTATTCAAAGGGACATCCCACAGCCACGAGCATTATTAGGTAGCTCCTACCAGATCTTCGTCTGTTGACAGACAGAATAACACAAAAAAAATGGTCCAAGATATTTCATGTATTGATTTTATCTAAGCTTATCACATATCTCTAACACCAAAATATTAATAACAAATTAACAAGCCGCCGGCAATAATTGCACAAAAAAACATATTTAGGTAGTAATTAATTTCTGACAGCTGTCACATACATATGTAAGTAGGAAGAAAAAAACGTCAAATAATATTTTGCCCAGAAATTGTTTTTACACTTTTTGAGGTAATTACGCGATGGAATTAATTCGAAATGAAACCAAATTAAAGGTAACAATTTAACTGACAGAAAGAATCACGAATCACCACGCGAGTAAAAATTTGCGACGATTCCTTGAAAAACAAAATTTAACCGAAGAGCACAAAGTACTCAATGGTCACCTGTTGATGCCGGCGTTGCCAACTGCCCTGCCTAAAACTCCATAACATAACACAAAACTAGCACTGCTCTGTGTTGCATTCGTATATCAAAACTAATTCTGTCGTGAACTTCGTTGAAATGTAACAAGTCTAGAAAGTAGTGATGATACCTGTGACAAAGAGAAAGAACTCCTACAAGACTCCACTGACCTAGAGGTTAGAGTTTTGAATTATGGAAAGAACCGTTTGTATTCCGGGTTGCTAAATTTTTGGATAGAGTACCTGTGTTCGGTACACGTTTTGGAGCTGAACGTTAAACATAAGTTGGTATTCAATACCTAGTCGTACTCGTACTTTATTGAGGAAAAAAAAACTAGGCTGGTTAAACGTTGCTGAGTTGGCAATAGAGGTTAGATGTTACCATTTGCAGACATAAAAAGGACGATTTTATGTCTCTAGTACCTATGTCCTACATAATATTTTATTCAACTTGCATCCGTAACAATGTGTCTTTCGACTCGACAAAGTGACCCGAAAATTATGTTGACATCAGTGATGGCTCATAGCTAGCGTTGAACTTGAAGTTATCAAGGAAAAGACAAAGAACATACATAATAGCACTCGTCCGGTTCACGTTTACATAGGTAGTACGTTATACCTATTCTTACTAAATTCTCACATCACCAAATTTTTTAGTAAAATATTTCTATTTTTCTTAAATAAAAGATCTAATATTAATAAAGGGGTTTTAATCCAACCTTGAACAATATGTCACTTTTGATAACTAGAGAATGGCCGTGTTCCGTATTTTAGTTTTACGAAGTTAACTTTGCTGATGCACTATCCTCATTGGTCAATCGATCATTTTTTGTCACATGACATGGTCGATTGACCAATGAGAACAGTGTATCGGCAAAGTTAACTCGGAAAATCCATGATCCGGAACAAGGCCAATTTCATGAATTCATCTCTACGCAGGACGGCGAAAATTAATCCTTGGATGAAATCAAAACTACTAGGGAGTAGGTAGGTAGAAGTGGCGGTTCGGCATGAACCAAAGTATCACTTATGCGCCTTTTTGTTACCACCACTTGTGTGACCTTTATTATGATTGTTGTTGTGGACTTGATACAAGCGGTCTCTATATCCAGCCTGTAAGGTTTAGGAAACTCTTAATATCTTGTATCCTTTTACCCGAGATGTCGCTAAGTTTGTCGAGAATGGTTGGTCTAACGGCCGCAGTCTGGCTCTTGCTAGTTCCGGACATTTGCAGATTAAATGGCAGAGGGTTTTTCTCTCACTTGTGTTCCCACAACTGCGGCATCCAGGGTTGGCCGCATGGTCTCCAATGGGACACTGCCATAATTCTTGCGATATTTGGGCGGGTTCTATTTATTAGATCGTTTGTTCTGTTTTTGTCGTAGGAGGGCCAAATCGTCCTCAATATGACGCAACTTGTTAGCCTTTTCCATTTGGAGTCGGCCTTCTTCAGAAAGTGTGAATGCATCTGTCCCTTAACCGCGCCTAGCGGAATACCAGGGAGTATAAATGTATGTTATTCCGAAATTTGTGACCAACACCAGTATTGGAGAAGATGAAACGATAGCGCCATTATATAAGTAATGAAATAATCTATAGAGATAGCAGCATAAATTTAAAATATTTTTCAGAGTCCGCCCTGAAACAAGAGTTCGTCAACATTCGATTCATTTAATCTCAGGAAAAAAGTCGGTCAACATTCATCGATAAGTTTGGCATTCACTTTCATTCATCAATGTTCGGCAAAAATAATTCCTGCAGTCCACTTAACGGCATGATGCTAAAATCCTCCATACCTTTTTAGGCACTTGGAATATAAGCAGCTTGAAACAAATAACATTGCAGTATGGGGCGACTAAGGGGACATTTAGACAACATTAACAAAAGAGCAATCTAATTATTTATCCCTAGGACAAAAGGGTACATCGAAGTAGCCGAAAGCAGGTGTTCGTCATAGGATTACCTATAACAACAATTGTTCGCTGTTATCCGGTTACCGATTACCAATTCCACCCCTACCAGGTTAAACTTCGACAGTAATTTCCAGGAAAGTAACGAATCTGCACAAAATATCTCGATGCACTTTTTTTCATCGATGCTTACAAAACAAGTTAGTGCTGGTGTCTTCTCCGACAGGCTGAGCCTCAGTCTATCTTTACGTCTTTTTAAACATTAAAGAGTGTTCCAGCGTAACTTATGGCGAACAAAGGTAAAGATAATGAGAAATGTAAAATCTGCAAGGATATTAGCATTTTCTCGCACAGACAAGCGGCCATCACGGGTTCACCTGATATTCATATCACTAAATGCAAAAAACACATACGTGAGAAGTCTCCTCCGCTTCATTGTTAGCACAGTTGGTTTTCCAACAGGTAACAAGGAGAAAGCACAATACACTTAGTAAGGCAATGGGCTAAAAACTGATTTAAGTGCGTCGGCGAATTCGTTGCAACCACTCTAACCTAACATATCCGGGTATTACATTCCTTAGGAATTTAAAGATCCTTTTGTTCATCTATGGCTCTGCAATCGAAACGAAAAAAATTATGATACGCCACCATCAAAGATTCATACTAATCCTCTACTTGAATGTCCGATCCAGTTCTGCGATCGGACAGCTTCAGGGAACATTGTAACAGGCGCATGAAGCTATTCAATTCAGGCAGGTACTTAACCGTTTTAGATAAGATTTGATTTAAGCACAAACTGATTACAAATTGCTGTTAGAACAAATCACTGTTTAATAATTGGCTTGACAGTGATTAATTTCTTAACTTTAAAAATAATATTGTCTGCATGTTTTAGGAATTTCCGTTAAACGCGATTAAATAGAAAATCAAGATTGTAGCAAGTAGTTATGATTATTTACGATTATTCGTATTTAAATAGCACTACTCTTCTCGTGCTTTTTGAAAATCCAGTTTCTTTTGATTAGTTTGTGAATAGTTTACTAGATTTCATTCGTTTTATATGCAGATATACCGAATATATCATGGACAAGTCCTTAAAGATTTTTTTTTTTTCAGTTTGTAAATAAATGTCAGCGAATAGTTGGAATACACGATCATAAAATCTCGTTTTCTTCTAAATACATGTGTCAAAAACAAAACAAAACAAACGAGCCGCTTGACATACATAATACATTTATTTATTCATACATACACATTAAATACGTATTTTTATTTATTTTAAATATATAAATTACAGGGATATAAGGACAGATTAACTCTTCCAATGGAAAATTACTAATTTATGTGTGCCCAATGTTGGGGTTAGGTGTCCGTACTTAATTAAATCTAGTTGCAGATTGGCAGAGTTAATTGTCCCAAAGAAACAAAATAAAAAAAAAACACTAAATAAGAAATACAGAAATGCTTGAGTAATATATAAAGTGTGTGATTAAGTGCGATATACATATACATATTTAGATAACTCTTTAGGATAATTAAAACTGGCTTTCATTCATACAAGTTTGTATGTATCTCTTTGGATAGTCAAGTATAGATATAGATAAGTTTGCGATTTTTTTCTTCCACCGATGTACAGCCGCTTTACTTTGTAGCGTATCCTTTTGGATTTTTGCTCTGCCAACGCCATGTATCCTCGCACATTTCATTAATGCCCCGCTTGGCTTTCCATCCCAACGCCTTGGATGCCAGAGTTGCGTCAGCAAAACTTGTTGCTACATCTCCAGCTCTTCGGGGGACTAGTTCATGGTTTACCGGTTTTCCGGAAGCCTTTTCAAAGGCTTTTACCAACTCGAGCACCGAACAGCCAACTCCTGTTCCCAGATTGTAGGCAAAGAAGCCCGTCTCTTGGGGATCCTTTAACTTATCTAACGCCTTGACATGACCTTCGGCAAGATCAACGATATGGATGTAGTCACGCACACCGGTGCCGTCTTTTGTTGGAAAATCTGTGCCGTACACCTTGAGCATTGGACGACGACCGACTGCTACCTGAGCAATGTATGGCATGAGGTTATTTGGTTCTCCATTTGGATCTTCTCCGATATTGCCGCTTGGATGCGAGCCGACTGGATTAAAGTAGCGCAGAGAAATCACCGACCATCGCTTGAAAAGGCAAAGAGGTGTGTAAATAAAATTGAAAGTTCATCAAACAAAAACAAGGTTGTGTAGATGTTACTATAAGCCTCGTCTCAAAAAAACTGCAAAGATTGGTTCAAAGAATCGTCGAGCTTGTGATTGCCACTGAAAGTAAGTGTTGCAAAATTTAATAGCTTTTGGTTGGAAAAGAAAGAATTGCAAACAAACGGGAGGGAAGGTGGAGTTTTTTTTTGTTAGTAGGAGCAGCACAAACCATTTCAAAATCATTAGTTAATTGCAAACAAAAAAAACTCCCACAGACTTGGCCTTACGATTACTGTTTGAATGAGAACAGGTCGTCAAAGAGTGGTACATGTGATACAAGTTTTGATAAAATAATGGCACGCAACCTATTTAAGGCCGTATCTGATCTTTATGACATTTAGTTTAAAATTGATTAATTATTATACAAATCCGAAAACTAATTACATTCTGTCGTGATCGTGGTAGCAGTTTCAAGTGTTGTAGTAAAAAGTTTTCGATAGAATAATGAAAGAACAAACTTCCGTATCCGTAGTTGAGTTGGTTGTGGACAAGGTTATAATAGGGTTTTGTAGTTTAATACACAGGCGCATTGTCATAGTGAAGATGTCTGCTTTTCAAACTTATGAAGCATTGTCTTACCAGTGATAACGTTTAAATTACGAACTTTTATTTCTTCGATAAGGGTTCAAAGTTTGGAATATAATTGGCATATGTTCGAGGGGTATAACGTGATCAAAAGGGAGGGTAAAATAAGTTGATTTCACCAACTGGAGAAGCTTTAATACCCTACTCTTGGAATGCGTACAATTCAGATTTTATTAATATTCTCATGAATACAAAAAATATACTCGTGTTAGAATAAATAAGATCGTATGAGGATTTTAAAAGAGTGTTGAAACAAATGAGGCATTAGAAGCAGGAGTGGTGTAACGTTCATTTTCTAAATTTTGAATTTACTTTACCATCATGACGAATTAAAATATTTTTTTCGATGCAGAAGTGTTATACTTTTCGCTTTTCAGTTATAATTCAAAATATAAATCAAATCATACGGATTTATTTTTTTGTAAATCCTTTAACCACGCATATTTCAATTGTTGCTGTGGGGTACGCCACTACTGCTCTCAGTGCCTCAAATATTGTCATACAGGGTTGATGTTAGCGTACATGTAGATCATATTATGATCATAATATTTTGCGTCAAAGGTGTCGGCAACAAATCCCTCTGAGTCCGAGACACGTGCTGCTTCCTACTCGCGGAAGATGAGGATTTTATAAGCTCTATTGTGACTAGAGACTAGAGATCATTACACGTCGGAGTAAAAAAACACTGACACAGTAGTGTTACGCTTAATACTATAATTCCGTGGAAAAATGGCCTCATTGTTTTGGGATACAATTAGCATAATTGCTGCCTCGACGGGCTTAGTGGCGCGATGGTTAGTGCGATGAACTGCCACGCAGAAGGTCTGAAGATTCCCAGCCGTAGCAACACCTAAATGATTTTTCAATGGCCTTCCTCTCGTGATGATCTGACATATCATCTGAGTAGTATCGGTTGTCAAGAAAAGCTTTTATCAAATTTGCCGTTCAGAGTTGGCATAAAACAGGAGGTCCAACCATAGTGAAAAAGGTTCACACGTTAAATTTTTTGCTGCCTTATTAACGCACAACGATACTATGAGACCCATAAAAGAAACGCTTAACATTACAAAAAATGAGGGAATGCTCACGGGAGGATTGTATCAAGTCACGGCCTTGGGTTGAGATCATGATTTAAATAAAAAGATATAATAGTCTAGTACACACTTTTTCTTGGTGAAATCTTACAAACATCCAAGAGCCATTAGAAGCTTCTCAAGCTTGTCGTTCAGGAGGTACTCTTTTTTGTGGCAAACATAGCAACTTTGCACCCTCAAATGAATGAAGAAGCTAGGTTTGAGGTCCTGTATGTGCTGTAAATGAAAGATATTCCATTTCATTTGTCACATACTTTCTGAACATGCTTCGGAAGTTGCATTGGACTCAATATCTTACTTAAATCGTGTTAAAATCTGCATTCCGAAGATATAGCTCGAACTTGGCCAATTAAGTGCTTCAAAAAGCAAGCCAGTACGATCCGCCATAGAACAATTTTTCTTGTATGTAGTGCGTCATCTGTATGGCTTTATAATATTTGGTATAACCCAGCGCCTAACTTTTTTCTTATATAAGTATATAACTCTTTCACTATGACGAGACTTACATTTTAATGCAAATTCAAAAGGCCTTTCAACAATAATATCCTGACAAGGGCAAGAAGTTGTAAAGCCCAAACACCAGCGAATGTCAACTGAACTTACACCCGGCATATAATTATTGAGCTTATAACCGACTGGAGTTTTTTCTTACGAAATAATTGGTACTGGCTTCTAGTGAAATGGAAATGAAAATATTTCCATAAAGTTTGTTCAGTTATACACTACGCTGTCCCAGGTTGGTTACTGCAAAATAAATTTTGTGCACTGGGAAATATAAGTGAATTTCCAACAACACCGACCCAAGGCATTTTCATCATAACTGGAATGATCGTAATCGATATTTTCGCAGACGAGACGTCGTACTTGCATTCGAGAAGACAAAAAAAAAATGCAACCGCGGCAAGATGGCAAAACCACTAAATACAGTTGGACCTGCAATTTGCACAAAGAATTAATGCCTAGATAAGTCGGGTATCGTAAATACCTTTATTGTTTTGGTATAGATATTCTCTGACAAAAAATCGGCCTTTGAGATTACTCTCATAATGATAATGAAAACAGGATAGCTTTCTTCTTTTATTAGTGTCTGCCCATATACAGAGGCATATGTTTTATCAATACCGCCTATAAGATCCTATCTGCCAGTAATATGTAATCGCCTGAAAGCGTTTACCAACAACCTGATCGCATCTTATCAGTGTCATGCCAGGAAAGTCCACAGGTAATCAAATCTTAACACTTCGGCAGATCCTGGAAAAACACAAGAAGTCCAAATCGATAACCATCATTTGTTCATCGATTTCAACGTCATACAACAGCAACGACCTCACCGAAACATTCGATACGAAAGAAAAATGTATACAAGGTTGCGCATTGTCGAGTCTTCATATTAATTTGACACATTGGTTGGAGTCAATGTGATGTCACAGCCAAATTTTCTAGTTCAGAGAAGGAAGTGGCAACAATGGGTTCAAAAGTAAATAAGGGTAAGACAAAGTATATGCTGTCAACAAGAAAGTACACACAACATTGACGAATTTAACAGATCGTTAACACCGACACCTACAGATTTAAGGTAGTACAGGCCTTTTTAATTCAGCATACGAAGAATTAATTTTGCCAACCGCTGTTTTTTCGGGCTAAAAAGGCAATTTAGTCCTCACTCGAACGACTTTGGAGATCGTATAAAAAAGCGCTTATCATATCAGTCCCGCCATGCGAAATCGAAGCATACACCTTATCAATAGCGGATGAAGAGATCGTTGGACTGTTTAAACGCAAAAGTCTTCGGCCCCGTTTGTGTTAATAGATTTTAAAATCTCAGTGGCGCGATGGTTAGTGCGATGAACTGCCGCGCAGAAGGACTGGGTTCGATTCTTAGCTGTAGCAACTCCTAAATGATTTTTCACTGGCCCTGCTCTCGTGATGTTCTGACAAATCATCCGAGCAGTATCAATTGTCAAGAAAAGCTTATCTCAAATTCGGAGTGGGCATAAAAAAGGACGTCATACCAACGTGCTAGAAGTACACACGCATACATGAATGGTTGTGAGAAAGCTCGGCCCTGAGTACTAACGAGCCTGTTGCGGCAAATTGTTAAGAGCTGTGCTAGCTAAATAGTCAACAAATGTAGTCCACTTGCTTTTACAAATTCTAAATGTCGAGAGGAAGAAAGTGTCTGCTTGGGAGATGAAAACCGATCAGAAAGATTAAAATCTTCGAACCTATGAGACAACAAAAAGTCATCAAAAGATCGACAACCATTTAGTCCGTGTATGAGCTGAAGATTACCTCAATCACCTAAGAGTAAGTAAAGTTGAATTCAGATTCTATCAGAGTTAAGTATGTGCGCAGTTTTGTTTACATCATTCCCCAAAACATATTTCATAAAAACTGAATGACGAGTATCCATTTGGAAGCTATTTGCATATGATACGAAAAATCATTTGCATTGGTTTAGAGAACAAAATATCGATCTAATCAAGTTCCAATCCAAACATTTGTTGCCATAGAGCTAATGACCTTTAAAATTGATGAAGGAATGTTACTCATAACAGGAATACTTCAACTTTGGTTTGTTTTCTAGTTTGTAGAATATATTCAGTATGCCGGCTTCGTCGAAAATCAGTTGTTTCTGTCCAACAAGCCACGACTGATTACACTTGATTGTCATCTTTTGTTTAACCAACACAATTGTAAAAAAAAAATGTAATGTGTAGGTAATTATATGCATTAGTAATGAAATCTCCAATTTGAATTCACACACATGGCCAGGGGATTATTTCTAACTAATGGAAATTCACAGCAAAGCCTCACACGCTCTCACCAAATGGGTGATACAAAAATAGATCTACCTTCCAAACAAAATAAACAAATCTCTAGTATACTTACGTTATCCGATGTACAAAGATCTTTCAATATCTCCTCGGTAAAGTATTTGGTTTTTCCATAGGGACTAGTGCAATTGCCCGTCGGATGTTCCTCAGTAATTGGCAAGAACTGTGGCTCTCCATACACTGTGGCACTCGAGCTGTAGACAAACTTAAAGACCTGGTTCTCGGCCATTGCCTCCAAAAGCATATTGGTTCCGGTCATATTGTTTTGGTAGTATTGCAGTGGGTAACGACACGATTCGCCCACAGCCTTTAATGCTGCAAAATGAGCCACCATGTCGATTTTATGCTGAAACAAAACATTTTTCCATTAAAAGGCAAACAAAAAACCGCTTACAACTTCTTTCGAAATACTCGCAATTGCGAAACACATTGAAGAGGCACAACACACAACCCAATTGACCTCCATCGATAGGTGATCACAATGTTGTTTAATCATATTGATAGCTCAACTGCCACTCATCTTTGTGCTAAATTTATGTAACGCAAGTGTTTTCCAATCTTCTTTTTTTCAAAAATAAAACCCAAGTCAAGTAGTAAATATTTGCTTGGTCGTTTGTCATATCAGATATGATTTGTGCTGTTTCCGTTTAGACTAGATAAGCTTTGTCACCACTGCATACGCAATCAAAGATATCATATGTGTTTCATAATTTTCAAGTATCTAGGTACCTACTTAACAGATATTTGATTGATGTTACCTTTTTGAAAACCGCCTTCAAGCTATCGCCGTTGGTTATGTCCACTCGATAGAATATTAAGCTCTTCCCCGTAATCTCCTGGACACGGTTTAGAGCCTCAGGCATTGATTCATCCGTTTCGCTATAAGCGTTACACATATTATCAATGCATATTACATTGTAATCGGCATTGAGCATCTCCAACGCTGTATGGGATCCAATGTAGCCCGCCCCTCCTGTGACTAAAACTGTAGGCGCCATACTTGAACTAAAAACGAGATATGAAATATTTCATTCAAATATTGCAAAGTTCATCTAATTATGGATATATTACTCACACTCTAGTTTCGGTATTTTAATGGAATTTGTTTACGGTAAAAAAAATAACTAAATTAAAGGCCTATGGTATGGAATGGAATTCGTTTAACCTTGCGCCAATGAGATCTCTCCTCTACTGACCTGTTATCATACACGTTGCCCTGTGCTGAATGCTAATGTAGGTAGGTACTCGTCGGAATACGTTTGTGCTAGCAATTGCTTGAGAACGTTTTTGCTGTCGTCCGCAGTATGACTAAGTTCTTATCAAGTTCCGATGTGAAGCGCATTTTATTGGGGCTGTAGGCATTTATATTGTTCTGTTATCATTTTTGTTGCTGTTTTTATTTATCAGTTCGGTCTTTTTGGGTTGATGGTGCAATGTACTCGAGATTTTTTCAGCTAACTACATGAAAGAGGTGTAAAATGTAAACAAAACTGCCGTCATGATTGACTTTTTGATGACGTTCTGTAGAATTGTCATACAACAATCAAGCGCCATCTCTTGGTGTTACTTCGAAAGGCATTCGAATACGCAAAGAAAAGTGCTGCCCATTTGTATTAAAGGGTGATCCATTTCGAGGTTCCCAACTTTTTTAAAGAAAAAAACACAGAAAATTCAAATTTAATGGAGAATGTTTATTATCATTTGAAAGAACATTCTTTGGCATTTATTTTTTGAAGATTATGTCTATCAAATGTTGGCCGTTGCTACGTCGCAGATGGTCCATCCGTTGAGTCCAATTTTCGATCACTCGTTCGAGCATTTCGACTGGTAACTGGCGAATGACACGCGTGATGTTTTCCTCCAAGGCCTGAATCCCCACACCTGTGGGGATATGTAAAGTCAAGTTACCAGTCGAAATGCTCGAACGAACGTGTGACGTAACTCAACGTTTGTCAAAAAAACGTATTTTTGAAATTCTATCTCACTACACAAGCAAACAACACAGTCTGTAGTTAAAGAAGAACTACCATTTGAATAAATTAAACCTTGAAACACAACTGCTAAAATACAAAAATGCACTTGACAATTTTGTTCAACTTACAATTGAACCTTTGGTAACCCTGATGCTCAGCCGCCTTTGTTTACAGAAAAAGTAAATAAAATGCGCTTACACAGGCACTATTCAACCATCAGACGCGTTTACGTTATGCAGCCTCTAATCAACGTTGTATAAGTTTTATGAATAAGGTTTTTGCGTTCAGATGCATTTTAAGGAGTTCATAACTTTACACGCTGCTTATAATGAGTTTATGAATAAGGCTGAAGAACTGTTATTTTTTATGGGAAGTCTGTGCAGCGCAATACAGTTTTTAACATCTAGGAAAATTTGATTACAGTACTAAATTGCTAATTCCCAAACAAGTTGGTCCACAGATCACCCATGAAATAGAATTTTCTTATTAAGTTTACATAACAACATATGAGAAGACTACAATCCACTGTGCGGATCGTTTTATACCCATCCTTAATATGAATATCCCTGAAATACGGGCTTTATAGCAAAAAAAAGAATAAAATTGACATTGTCACAAAATATTATTCAAAATCGTTTATGGTTCGACAATCGCGTGGGATTAAATGATGTATGGACATAATATTTGTTTTATCATACTCAATAATTTTGCGTCAAAAGTTCTCTCGAAAAATTGGGCGTGGCAAAAAATTTATTTGAACAAAATATAGATATTAGTAGGATTGACTACATATGTTGTTCTCTCGAAAAAGTGGGCGTGGCAAAAAACTTTATTTGGACAAAGTATAGATATTAGTAGGATTGACTACATATGTTGTACCGTTTGGCAAAAAATAACGTTTTTCTAAAAAGGATCACATACCAAATTGTATTATCCTAGCTCAAAATTGAATGCCTAAGAGCCGGTGGCCTACAGACGGACGGACGGACAAACAGCCATGGGTTAATTGAATCAGATAGATCCATATACTTTGAGGTATATCTAACTAAATTATTTCTCTATTTTACAAACTAAGTACCAAAACTAATATACCCCTATGGGTAAGGGTATACAAATAATGGACACTTATATGCGAAAACAATCTGTTGCGTTATGCCTCTATTTAGCTACCAGTGAATTCTGATTTCTTTGGTTTTTGTTAGTGGCTGGCCACTCTGATTATTGAAATGAAAGTCATCCCCAACCAGGCAGGTAGATTTAATGTGAGCCAATGAGAGAAAGGTAGATTACAAAGCAAATCCAACGATAATCCATTTCAAACTAAGTTCTCGGTGTGAGCATGAACGTTTCACTTCCAAACCATTTCATTTTCATAAAAATACTCATTTGAGATTGGCCTTCGCCGCGTGCAGACCTCAATATCGTTATTAGAGATACGAAAATATGAGAGGGCTGTGTTCAATGTGTAAGAGCTAACTCCATTCCAAAGATGTGTGGCCTGGCGGTCATGGGAATAAAATTCGTTGAACCCTACGATATAAGAAAATAACGTACATAATTTCTTCATAAAGACTTGGTTTTCCAGTTCTGATTTAACTGAGACTTGAGAGTGAAACCAGTGTCAACTAACCCTGGATTAAATTTAATCTAAAGTTAACTCATGAAGCAGTTTTTCACCGGTATAATACTATAAGTGGTGATTCAATCGACGGTCACTGATAATTTATCGATTTTGATGTCAAAAATTATCGAAATGTATAGAACCTGTAACAGCGTAGTTATATTATTAGCTGTTTTGTTTCCTTTTCCCAAACAAATTTAATTTCTATTGAAGCGATTCCAAAACAATTCAACTGAATATTTCAAACAATTATAAGTCGCTAAAATCTGAATCACATGTTCAAATGTTCACATAAACATAAAATAACATTTTTGAGGCATCAGACTATTGATGAGGGAAATCCTGTTTTATCCCGAATCCGAACGGCTAATTTTAGATAGGCTTTTTTGACAATTGATACTACTCGGGTGATTTTTTCAGATCATAACGAGAGGAGGACCAGTGAAAAGACAATTAGATGTTGCTGCTGCTGATAACCTTGAATCAAGCAGCCCAAAGTCATATGCATGCAACACCCACTTACACCCATCATAGAAAAGGTATATCTGTTTGAGCCTCAAATTACTAGTCCACAGTTTTTGCAAAGTTATGAAATAAACTCAGCTCCAAATCATCAAATCACAGCTTTGAATCGTTAAACACTAGTTTAACTCTGTTATACAATTACTTCATATGATTACAGTCAGATACCCGCGTGTGAAGAAAGTGTGTGTTGTTCTTTGAATTTTGTGGCAAGATCCATTACTTGCATAACTCAAAAAGAAAATTAAAGAACAAAAAAAAGGTTGAGTGCGTTCTGAACATTTAAGGCCGTATATCAATGACCTTAAAAAGCAGGTTAAATTGTATGCACTGCCTAATTTTGGACATTGTTTCAGTGCAACGCACAAATCGGCTTTTTGATGTGTCAATTGGTTTAAATGGGATTTTATTTTAGTACAATTTTGAATACTTTCTGAAACGAATTGAAACGAAATTCCTTTCTTTATATTTTCTTGTTTTGAAATAATAAGGAATAGATTTCAAGGAAATCATCAAAAATCCCTTAATTATTTATTATTGCCAGTAACAAAAATATTTTTGCATGATTTGTGTTCATGACAAAGGTAATCCATACTCTGTTTAAGAAATCAAACATTTTTGTAACCATCCATTTTCAAAAACCAATTTTTAGTTTATTTTAAAACGGTAATTACATTTTCTTGTAAAAAAAAAATGTTGCCTGTGTTGATTTCATTAGTATAACTGACAAAATGTAATAGTTAATAACATACAAAAACCACATAATTAATTTTAAAGAATAATATATTTTTTAGTTTCTAATTATATTGCTACTTCTAATTGTGTCTTCACCCCAAGCCTTTACATCGAATATCAACCGACACCAACTTCAATCTGAACCGTTTCGAAAAGTCATCCACCTCACAGTTCAGTGGCTCGTTGTCTTTCCTTTTTCTGAAAATAACTGGCAATGGTAGGTTCCATTTTGTTTTCTTCCGAGAAATTTTTGTTCAAATTTGCTAATTATTGTCAAAGTCAATCGAAAATATAATGTGCAATGAACTGTTTGTGTTGTGATCAAATCGTCTGTGTAAAAATTGCAAAGTGATGTGTTCAATTTCGCGTCGATTTCGTCGGATTGAAATCGCGACTCAACTTTGACAATTGCGGCAACCCATATTTACACTTGAGAAATTTGTAATGTGAAAACTATGTCTCGATTTTCTAGATGATTGGAAACAAAATTATCAAGCCCGGTGGCGCTGAGCCCGATGACTTTGAAAAGTCAATTGCCCAAGCTCTTTTGGAGCTGGAAATGAACTCTGAATTGAAGCCACAATTGAGGGATCTTCACATTACCCGTGCCAGGGAAATTGAATTCAACAATAAGAAGGTAAGTGTCTGCTTGCGAATCTATCTCAATGAAGTGATCATACAAATTGTGTTTTTCTGAATTTTATAGGCTGTCATCATCTACGTTCCAATTCCAAAGCAGAAGGCTTTCCAAAAGATCCAAATCCGTTTGGTTCGTGAGATGGAGAAGAAGTTCTCTGGCAAACATGTCGTCTTCATTGGCGAGCGTAAAATCTTACCTAAGCCAACTAGGAAATCAAGGAACCCATTGAAGCAGAAGAGGCCACGTTCCCGCACTCTCACATCGGTCTACGATGCCATTCTTGAAGATTTGGTATTCCCCGCCGAAATCGTTGGCAAGCGCATCCGCGTCAAGCTCGATGGCACCCAACTGATCAAGGTGCACTTGGACAAGAATCAACAAACCACCATTGAACACAAAGTAAGTACAAAAATATAAATATTTATGCCTAGAATATTTAAGAAAGTCCTTGTGTTGTTTGCCAGTGGAATTACCCAACACTGGCGATTGTCAAACAGGACTAACATTAAACAATTGCTGCAACTCGTTATAGTTTTTCATGAATATTTCTTTTAAGAAAAACTTTTTCCATTTGCTGCAAACAATTATTTTTATTAAATTGTGTACAAGTGTCGATAAAAAAAAGTGAAGCAAGCATAAGGGGTAGGAAACTGTTAATGTCCTTGCGTTTTTTTTTTTGCCAGTGGATTACACTAAACTGGTGATTGTAAAATGGACAGACATAAAATTTGTAGCGACTCGTCATTGTTTTTTATGAAGTTTTTGTTAAGAAAAGCATATTCCAATCGCTACAAACAATAAAATTATTAAGTAAACAAAGTGCGCGGGGAGGCAATCAATCAAGTGGATAGGATGCGAAATAAACTGATGATTGTCAAAAAGGACAGACATTCAAGTGCTAACATATCATTATAAATGTGTCTCTCAACCCATGTGGAATATTACTGAAATATTAGAGCCACCCATTGATCAACCTTTTAAACGCTTTTTTGCTCCCCTCTTGTGAACACAACCTAACAGGAGGATCTTTTAATCAAGCGTAGAAAAAACATCTTACCCGTCTAACATTGTTCTCATCATTTAGGATAAATAGCTAAGGCAAATGGTTAGAAACAACACCAACATATACCCAAAAAGGTCAGCCCAATAATGTCCTTGTGTTTTTTGTCAGTTGAGTTCTAAAAACTGATGAACGTCAAAAAGGACAGACATTGAACTTCCATGGTTTCATTATGAATTTATCCCTCGAACTCTGTAAGGGACATTTTTGAAATCTCGAGACAAATTCTAAGTCAACATTTATGACGCTTCTTTGCCCCCTTCTTGCGAAAAGAATCTAGTAAGAAGGTCTTCCATATCAAGCGTAGATAAACATCTCTCTCATCTAACATGGACTCATCACTTGAGGCAAACAGTTTAGATACATAGAGAGGAACAATACATTTCCCAATAGGTCACAAACTAACAATGTCCTTGTGTTTTTTGTCAGTGGACAACAATAAACTGATGAATGTCAAAAAGGACAGACATTGAACTTCCATGATTTCTTTATGAATTTATCCCTCGAACTGTAAGGGACATTTTTGAAATCTCGAGACAAATTCTAAGTCAACATTTATGACGCTTCTTTGCCCCCTTCTTGCGAACAGAATCTAGTAAGAAGGTCTTCCATATCAAGCGTAGATAAACATCTCTCTCATCTAACATGGACTCATCACTTGAGGCAAACAGTTTAGATACATAGAGAGGAACAATACATTTCCCAATAGGTCACAAACTAACAATGTCCTTGTGTTTTTTGTCAGTGGACAACAATAAACTGATGAATGTCAAAAAGGACAGACATTGAACTTCCATGATTTCTTTATGAATTTATCCCTCGAACTGTAAGGGACATTTTTGAAATCTCGAGACAAATTCTAAGCCAACATTTATGACGCTTCTTTGCCCCCCTCTTGCAAACAGAATCTATTAAGCGTAGTAAACATCTCTTCTCTAACATGTTCTCATCACTTGAGGCAAACAGTTTAGACACATGACAAAAACAATATATTTTCCAATAACCTACTAAAGAAAATCTTGTGCATAGGTTTAGAACTTGCTTCACATTTATCGACACAATTAGATCGCTTCTTTGCTCCCCTTTTATGATAATCGCATAATAAAAGGGTCTTCCATTACAAGCGCAAATAAACACCTCTCTGGAATCAGCTTTTGACCGCATGTGGACACTAGTGACTCCATCATATATTGAGGGACAGGCTTTTATTCTTGTAAATCTATAAACAATCGTCTGTTCGCTTTACGGTTGTCTAGTGAAAATTCACCATTTGACTGATATACCAGACGAAAATAAAATTGTCTATCCTTCTCCCCTGTTTATGCCAACCGGTTGTTGTAAACACTGAAGAATAGATTACAACTTTGACACATTCTAATAGAATATCGGTAGTTAATTGTTGAGCTGCAACTAATCCTTTTTTTTTACCATTTTCTCTCATTTTAGGTTGATACCTTCACCTCCGTGTACAAGAAATTGACTGGACGAGATGTCACTTTCGAGTTCCCAGAAAACTACTTGTAAATGTATTTTTAAAAAAAATAGATTGCTTCTAACATCTACTTCGAAAGAGGAATAAAAAGAAACGTTTTTACATAAACTCGTGTTTTAATACATCGATTTATTTCAGGTTTATTCATGATTTTGATTTACACATGCACATTTTTTAAACTTATTCGATAACATAATATGAATTCGTCTTTGCACACTTGTCTGGAGTACATTCAAATCCATACAAGTGTTAAAAGGACGTAGATTATACATGGCATTACGTCATTGATCCTTAGACATGTTCTAATCTTCAATGACAACGATGGCACATGATTAAGTCAATTATTTTCGTTTATTAATAATGCACACTTTTCTGCCGTATCAACAAAGGCTTAAAAGTGCTAAAATAGACGAAGAGCATACTTAACCACAATATCGATGAGTTTGGACCTTTATTCCAGGTTTCAATAGCTTGTGGCACATATTTAAACACTTCCAAGTCACTGGTCTAAGACCTGCATCTAGTCTCCAATGACAACGTAGGTGGATGTGAAATTCTTTGACTCATTTATGTCGTCTGTTGATAATGCACACTTTTCTGCTGCATCAGCCAAGGCTTAAAAGTGCTAAAATAGACGTAGAGCATAATTAACCATAATATCAATGAGTTTGGACACTTATTCCAGACTTCAATTACTTATGGCACACAACTCAATAAATTTCAAAGTCTTCTTTGGACATCTTGATGTGTGTTAAAATAGTGTTCAACGATACTTGGATCATTTATGTCGTCTTCTCGTAATGCACACTTTTGACCGAATTACCAAAGTTTAAAAGTGCTAAATTAGACGTAGATTATAGCAGTCATGGTATCATCAAGCTTGGACATTCTTCAAGTTTGAATAAAGTTATGGCACACGTGAATTTTTTCTCATCTTTTGTAAATACACGTTTGTCCATGGATAATGCACACTTTTTTGTTTTGCAAATGTCTGCATAAAAGTGCTAGATTGGACATAGAACAATGCGGTATTTTAATAGCAGATATTTTCACATTATTTAAATATTTGCTTTGAGGTACTGGAACACAATGCTTAAAGGAAAGCTTGACGCGGCTTGCATTCTTTATGCTTGGTGAGAATGTAAGGATTTATGAATCAAGCTTTCTATTTTATTAGAGAACAATAAAGGAAATAAACACAAAAATATTCAAATTGCCTTTATTTATTTGGTAATTCAGATTTTTTCACAATGCTCTGGGTTTTGTATAATTATTTTGTTATGGTATTGCGTCCAGCTTAAGGAGCAAGTTTATACCCCTACCGAATTTCAGTCATGTGAGGGATGAAGTTGCATTGTAGCGAGAGAAGTGGTCAAAACAATTTGTTTTTTTACTGAAAAACCCCCTCCCCTTCATGCAACAACGGTATTTAAAGAACATATTCCGATAGAGCACCTTAAAATCCATCTACCCGCCAAATTGCATTCAAATCCACTCAGTGGTTCTCTAGTTGTGACGTATCCGAAATCGCATAAGAAATCGTGCCAAACGCAATTTTTACGAAACACCAGGCGATCAGAAATAGTAGCAGGCAGCTGATAACCTATCGATTTTACAAATAGGCTTATATCTCGGTAACGGATGGATGGATTTTGTTAAAATTTGGTGGGGTGCTAGAAGTAAAGCTTGTCTTCAATCAAGTGGTGACCAATTGGAATTGTAGAAAGAGGGCGTGGTCAAGGAGGCGGTTTTTATTTGAACTTGAGTAGAATCATTTAAAATTTTAGGTTTGACGACGATCCACTTCATGTCAGGCAATTATGGGAAGTAATTAACTAAAACGGTGTTTATCGAAATATCCCCTCCCATTTATGCAACGACTCCGTTCTTAAAACACAATCCGATAGAACACCTTACTATCCATCTACGTGCCAAATTTTATTAAAATCCGCAGCCAGCGGTTCTCGAGTGTTAGTAAATAAAACCACAAAAATCGCTGAAGAAATTGTGCCGCCGAAATTTTAACAAAACACCAGGCTATCAGGAAAAGTAGCACGCAGCTGATGACTTCGATTTTACAAATGGGCTTATATCTCGGAAACGGTTTGACGAATCTTGCTGACACTCAATAGGGTGCAAAAGGTAAGGTCAATCTTTTATCTAGTGTCAACAAAATGGAACAATGTGAAAGAGGGCGCGGTCAATGGGGCTGTTTTTTTTTTTATATATTTTCGGGCACATAATCAAATCATTGAACAATTCTTATGTCATTTTTAAGAGCAAATAATTTGGCTCATAGTTTAAGTTTTATTATTATTTATATATCATCAATATTATTAGCTTAAAACTAATTTACAAGAAGTAAAACTATATACATAAAATTGTACGAACCGTATGCAATAAAATGCTTTTACAAAAATGGAGCTATATTATTAATTACTACATATACGACATGAAAAAACTTGATTCTGAAAAGTAAATTTGATTATATTACTGCAATTGATTATATTGCTTTCATTCTCACGAAGTGCGTGACTGAACTATAATTTGACAGCTGGAACACCGAGAAGTTAAAAATTCATTCTCGGTGCAATATTACTTTTCTCTTCGGCTTAAATAAAAAATATTTAATCAGCAGCTTGTGTGAATCGCATAAAATGTTTGACGTTTCCGACTTACCAATTGTTATCTGAATGCTTTCATTTATATAAAACACCCGTGATCATTAACACCCCCAAGACCCATCTAACTTTGACAGCACAAATTAAAGTTATAAAATTTGCGAGTCGTTTTTAATTTCATTTTCTCAATGAAAATAGAAATTAATTTGTAAATATACAATGTCGCAACCATCAAAACAACAGATATTACGCCTGTACAAGCATCTCGTTCGATACGGTAACCAGTTGTACCTAACTGACAAGTCATACTTTCTCGGTAGAATTCGAAACGAATTTCGCTCTAGTAGGGGCCTGACAAACCCAGACGAGATCACATTCAGCTTTAAAGTAAGCTACACATCCTCTCACCATTGTTTCCAAGCCTAATTGTCCCGTTTTAGCGTGGAGAAACCCTGCTGAAGAATGGCCGTATTGTATAAACCCAACTTCATCCATAGTTTTCTACGTAGTATCCTGACCACTTCGTACCTGCAACAGCGGAACAAAATCACACTTGACTACTCAAACTATCCCAAGATCGTTGAATCCGAGTTGGAAGAAACATTTGTTCGAGGGAGTGGACCGGGCGGCCAAGCTGTCAACAAAACATCCAACTGTGTCATGCTTCGCCACATACCGACAAACATCATTATCAAATGTCACACCCACAGAATAGCCTCACGCAACCGAGAGGAAGCGAGGAAAATTTTACTCGCCAAGTTGGATTTGCTATACAATGGCGATCAGTCAATTGAGGCGCAACAAAAGGCAATTGATGGTAAAAAGTCTGCTGATAAGAGTCGGAGGCACAAAAAACTTAATCAATTGAAGGAAAAGTGGAAGGAACGCGAGAACATTAATGATCAATAAAAAGAAAATAGTATACTAAATTAAATTTATTATTTACCATGATCCAAAGTTGCCAAAGAGTGAGCTGCTTTCCTTTCGTTTTTTTGGCGCCGATACCAAAGAAGTCGAAGATTCAGTCGATCCTTTAGTCATCTCCTGTTTTATGGTGCCTAGGTCCAAATATTTGCCCACTCCTTCTCGGTATACTTTAAGTTTTTGATTCATTCGCTTCTTTTTCGCAACTTCGTTCACAGTTTGTACTTGCTTGGCAGCTTCTTCAGCACGTTCGCGGACCAACTCCTCTTCAGCTTCTTGAAATGGGTCGACGAATACTTGTGCCTTCTCAATAATTATGTCGTCTATCGGGCGATCTTTGTTATCCACTTCTATTTTCTCCATTTCGTTCAGTGTATCCATGCCACCGACTAGTTTACCAAAGATTGTGTGTTTTCCATCCAAGTGACGGCAAGAGCGGTACGTAATGAAGCTGCAAAAGCAAAATTACACAAGGACTTATGCGAAGCAAATAATGGTTCTTACAATTGAGAAGAGTTTGTATCGGGTCCGGAATTGGCCATAGACAAAATACCTCTACCGGTATGAGAGAGATTAGGTCGGAATTCATCTTCAAACTTTTTATTCCAGATGGAACTACCACCAGTACCGGTACCAGTGGGATCTCCACCTTGTATCTAAATGAAATCCATTTAATATAACTTCGTCACTTTTAAGAAGAGTACTTACCATGAAATTCCGAATTGATCGATGAAACTTGGTGCCGTCGTAGTATTCCTCGGAACAATGCTTAATAAAGTTCTCACTTGCTTTCGGCACCGAATCGCAGAATATCTCAAAGTTAAGAGGACCATAATTGGTTGTAATACGAACATATCCTTTCTTCTTCACTCGTTCATACTTAACAGTGTCGTCGTCAATGATTGCTGCTTCGTGGTTGGACACTGGGACCATGGCTGTAGACGTGAAGCTAGCAGCCACAGCACCTGTGGAGTAGTGCGCAGCGTTGAATTTATCAACAACTTTTTTTTCGACTGCTAAAGCCTCTTCTGCTGGCTGATAGTCTTTTTCCAACTGTGCCAATGTCTCTTTTGTTTCCAAATTCATTGACTTGATTCTTCCTTTTGAACCCATGGCTTTGTCAGCGATTTCATCTTCAGTCATAACGCGCAAGTTCTTCTTTATATGGTGAAACCTGGAAATGTCAAACTTCTCCAAGTGCTGTGGATCTTGAATTGTTATCAAATCCTTTCTCTGAAAAGACGAATCATCTATTAAATCCTTCCAGTTTTTAGTTTTGATGTTTAGCTGTTCGATGGCTTCCCAGGAGAAGACGTTTCCCGAGGTGGATACCGCCATGATGTGAGAGTTTTTTGTGAACGGCTTGAAAAGGGCAGGACAGTGATATTCATCATCGGCGTTTTTGTGGAATTTTAACGCAACCAGTTGCTTTGCATCCTGTTGTTTTCCTGTGATGGGATTCATTTTGAACATTTTAAGGAAGTCAACAATCGCCTGTAGCTCGAAGACGTTGCCTTCTCTATCACAATATGGAGTTTTAAAGGGTATCATAGTAATGCAGCAATGGTCGTATGGAAGTCTTTTGAACTTGATGTGCTCATTTTCAGCCGACTCTGTCTTCTTTCCACCATATAGCTCGGTCCACTCGGTGTATGTTAAATACCTGTAAAAGTGGAGGGTTTTTGAATTTGAAAATTTGGAAGCACATTTTGTTGTTACATTTTGTCCTTTTGATGCTGCCGTTTTCCCATGATGCTGGTAATATATTTCTGCTAGCAATTTATGCAAACAAATGTTTAATAATAAAAGATTGTAGCACAATCTTAATTTGTGTGTAACTTTTTATTTACGTTATATTATATGACGTTTGGTCTATTAGATTAAAATGGTTGCATTCAGTGTAATATATGTATTTTGATAAAAAAAAACATACAAGCGAACCATAGAAAAGTCCATCGTACTCTTTCATCCGGGGTTAACCAGGGGCTTAGATTTGCAAGTATTAAATTTAACTTTTTGGGTACCTTTGTTTATGGGAGAGTGGATCTGTAACACGTGAGCTGTGAGCTCACGTAAATTAATTGTTAATAGATTTGTTTTTTTCATTCTATTTCCGATTTCGATATTTTTGTCAGTTGTCAATTTGTGTGTCGAAGTGACTGATTATGTCATGGGTTTCAGGTGCTGATTTAACTAACCCTGAATGGAATGTTAAGGTACATGTCATTGGTTTACCACTACATTTTCGCAAGCGTTAATTTTAAGTTTCCCCTTTACTATATTTTACGTGCGCGACAATGACTGTGCCCTTTTAAAATGTGTATAGCTAGCTCGTTTTATTCAAATTTACTATTGTTTAGTTCTTAATTAAACATAAAAAAGCAATAGACTGGAATCAAGTAAGTCTTTTTAAATAAGGTAAGTCTTTCTAAATAAGTGCTCTGTTACTAACCAATTAGAAAAGTTAGTCTGGTTTATGTAGGTTAATTTAATAGATTTTTGATTACCAAATTACGAAAATTCTTCACGCAACACTTCATACAAAAGGTATACGAACTTAAAGAGTATAGATAAGTCGTATAATGTCAATAATACGAAAAAGGTACAAATACTCGACATGCTGTCTCAGCCAGTAAGCCACCTTTGAGTTAACCCAGAGTCAACTAACACTAGATTTAATTTAATTTAGAGTTAACTCATGATGAAGTTTTTCTGTGCATGATTTATTTTGACACCACGAGTGGTGATGGTGATTCAATATGGTAACACTAAAGATTTATCGATTTTTAGTTATATCAGAAAGTTATCGAAATGTATCGAATCTGCAACAGCTCAGTTGTCAACTCAGCTCGTATTACTAACTCTAGCTAATCAGTGACTAACTTTTGACATTTGCGCGAGTATTTCTTATGGGAAAGGTCTCATGCTCTATCTCTATAACCCAAAACCCATGTGCAACATCTTTCCACGGTATTTCAATAGACGTCAACGAATTTCAAATCCTCTTGAGTTGCAGCCCTGCAAGTTATCTCTTCTTTTCTTTTACTTTTTCTTTTGTAGTTTAGAGCCTAGGCAGTGTTTACACAAACATTTCCAATATTTGTGAATTGAAAGCAGTTGCAAAATCAATTTTTATGCAAATGGAATTTTTATGTTTGCGTTGCTATTGCTGCACTGCGCGCATCAAGTACATCAACATTAAAATACAACGTAAAGGGTTGAATGTACAAAGGATTAAATGCCGCAATATAGTTTCAAAAGCTTACAATTCCTGTTTCAAATTTCCAATATTAGGTTATCCATGCAACGTCGTAAGTTTGCAACATGCGAAAAAAAATATAATTATAAGTTTATGACGAAAACTTCAAGAGCGCCCACAGGACATCTACTGTAAATGATGTGCTCATGGTCGACCATTCATGCAATTTTTTTTAATTTATTAATAGGAATGTATCCTTTTTTCTCATTCAATTTGCTATCATTTTTTCAGCTTAGCGCATATCTTTGTTTGTGGGTGTGGCGGATAGAATGTCACAATATCATTTCAAATGTTTATTACGCTTAAACTAAGGCCGTGTGCCAATTGCTTTCATATTTTAGCCAGTGGATAATCTTTAACATTAGTGTGTTTATTTATTGGCAGTGGCTACCTACTGAGGAGTGAGAGAGATGGAAAGCATGCACTCGTGGATTCATCATTCAGATTTTAAAATAAGAAGCGATGAACATTAATTTTTTTACAAGAGTATGTAATTAACGTTTTAAAATAACTTAAAACCGGGTTTGTGAAAATGACTGGTTACAAAAATGTTATGATTTCATCCGTTTCGCAATATGCTTAACTTGGACAAAGTAGGATGGATATCCTTAATCATGAACACAAATCATACAACAATATATTTGTTACTGCTAATAATCAAAATAAAGGACTTTTTATGATCTCTCTGAAACCTATTCTGTATATTTTTAATACAAGCAAATATAGAGAGAGGAATTTTTTTTCAATTCTTTTGGGAAATTATTGAAAAAAGTATTAAAATAACAACCCATTTAATCTAATTGACACAGCCAAAAGTCAATTTTTGTTATCCCAGCAGAAATGGCTAAAATTAGCCAGTTGATACATTTTAACTCAATTGGCCCACAGCCTAAATGTTCGATATTGTTGTGAAAAAAATTCACATAAAAATTTTGACATTCATTTACCACGTCTACAATGCTGCTATTGTAGTAATCGATTTTCACTTACCACGTTTACGATGATTTTCCAATCTTGCACAAATATCCCATTTATAGAGTACAGACTCAGGCACGATGAACAATGTAAGCATGGTATTATTTCTATTCATGAGATCAACCCTTAAACTGAAAAACACTTCGACCAACATTGAAATGCACAACAATAACCCCCATAAACGAGGCAACATGAGCCGCAGTGCAGCCGGTATTTGTGGGCATTTATGTTTTCTCACTAGTCGGAGGCATTATTTGAAAGGCAGCCATTTCGATTCGCATTTAGTGTGCCGTGGTGGTGAAGCAAGTTTTTTGGAGTTTTTTTTTCTGTTAATTCAATTAGTTGAAGTAAAGGAGCTGAACGCAGTTCGTTAAAAAGTTTTTCATAACGGTTAAAAGTTCATAATTAACAATGTCATCATCATCAGCTTGCTACAAATGCAATCGCCCGGGTCATTACGCCCGCGACTGTAACTCTGGTCTGCGAGATGGCCGAGATGGTAGAGATGGAGGACGCGACATGCGTCGTGGTGGAGTTGGTAATCGTGAAAAATGCTATAAATGCAACCAAACCGGACATTATGCCCGTGCCTGCCCCGAGGAGTCGGAGCGTTGCTACCGCTGCAACGGAATTGGTCACATTTCCAAAGACTGCACCCAAATGGATAACCCAACATGCTACAAATGTAACAAACTCGGCCACTGGGCCCGCAACTGTCCCGAACAGATGAACGACAATCGCTCTTCCAACTCGAGTTTATCGTGTTACAAGTGCAACAGAGCCGGCCACATCTCCAAGTATTGTCCGGATGCAACAAAAACTTGCTATAGCTGCGGTAAGAGTGGTCATCTGAGGCGCGAATGTGACGAGAAGGGTGGAAGGAACTAATTCTCGTCGATGGTCTTTTTTGGTGGCGTGGAGTGTTTTACCAGAAGTAGAACTTCGCCTTTATAATATTGTACCCATACAAACAAATAACAAAAAAAAATAAGAAAACCTAACTAAAAATATCACTGTGATTGTTTTTTAATTGCAAATTAAAAATACTGGATCTGCTGATAGAAAAACATGTGTAGTTTAATTTGTTGGTTATTATTCTCTAGCTTGGTTTCGTCTCTCTTTGTTAGATGAAATTGATGGCGTTTTTAGCGAATTGAGTGCGATTTTGTTGGAATTGTTTGCTTGGCATTTTCTTTTGCAGTGAATTTTGGCAAAAGCCGAAAAAAACAGAGATGTTGGCTATCCACTGTTCTATCCTTCATAAGTACAGTCATCGCAGTGGCACACTATGTCGTCATTATTTTTTTTTTCTTCGGCAAAGAAGACGGTGACAATGTGACAAAAGTATTGCGAAATTTCAACAAACTATTCTACGAATTAAATGTGCGGTGCTGAGGAAACACCGAAAGTAGATAAAATGCAGAGCACACGCTTTTGGTTCACTTCTTCAAATGTGTATACCAATCACCGGTAAAGACCAGATTTCACGCAAGCAGCCTATGATGATTATTGTTGGGGGAAGAAAATTTCAGTATGGCTCATTGAAATCAAATAAATTAATATATTTCAGGTCGTTAATGGTTTGTGTTTAGTCGACGAGAAAGGCAGACGTGGGTTTTATTACCTACTGGTTGCTACTTTGCATTGATAAATTCACCAGTCGTGAGAAGCCCGGCGCCAATGAAAAAGCATAGCACCAAACTGAAAGTTCAATGCCAAATCTGTCAGATATTTCCGTCTTTTCTGTACATACTGATGGGTATTGTTGGAACAACAAATGATATAGAACAAGCCATGTGTACGCAATATGCATTCACGATAGCAGCAGGCGTAGCAAGACTTTCGATTTCACTTTGAGTTTAAGCAATTTAAAACGTTTACAACACGTTGGCTGTTCGGCAAAATCATAGTAGAAATGTTTTTCTATATGATGTAGGGGATTTTTTCATTCATGATTTTGAAAGAGTACCATCAACAATGCAGGGAAATATACTAAAGTAATTTGGGTGAAACCATTTCCTTATAAAAAAATAAGATGATATGGTTTAGATTAGGAATAGGGTACATCAACCGGTTTCAGATAAGATGTTTCCATGCTGTACTTGGTTGATTGAAGTTGAAATGATTTTTTCCTTCTGCAAGTGCTGCCAGGCTAACGGAGCTTTTTATATGATATCTATAAACTTGTGTATGGAAATGCTAGATGTAGATACAAAATCAAAACGGACATCGACAAAATTATGGTAGATTAATCCAACGTCTAAAAGTCATTGTAAACGTGGTAAAAGTAAACCAAGAATTGCATACGTAAACCGGTGCATTATTTTATAAAAAAGTATTGTAACATTTATTCCGTCGCAAAAACTTTTACATAAGTATAATTTGATAGTAAGTATAAATCGTAAAAAAGAAACCCAAGAGCGGAGAAAATAAATTCCTTTTAACAAAAAATAAATTACATAATTAAGATCAAATTGGTTGGCTTTTCACATTATTTACGCAAGCTATTTCAGAGTAATACGCGAACGTTTCAATTAAAACTTTAAATATTTTCGAAAAACTGAATTTTTAAATACATTTTAAAGGATTTGGAATTAATTGTACTTTAAGTGGACTTTTTTTGTTTGTTTACAATTGATTTTAACTATAACTATAAACTGTCACAGGAAATTCGGAAATAAAGCAAGTCGTCAAACGTAATTCGAAAACTTAGTGAGAACACTTTTTTGGTGAATTTGGAAATATGCTCATTTCAGCTCCAGTGAGAACGTAGTGTAATCCTGAAATTTCCCAGGATTTTGACAGATAAATTCCCCACCACGACCCAACAACCAACCCAATAAGATACACACTTGTTTGCAGCAGCTTTGGCTGCTACCGAGAAGTAAGAAATCGGGTGATAAAGAGGGAAGACGTACGAAAGTTTCCTATCTCTTCCTTACTTGAACTCTGCCTTAAATGTTTCTTTAAAAAAATGCTTTCAGAAAACAAGTTTAAATTTAGGAAAATAATTAAAAGTACTTTTAACTAATAAACATTTGATGTTCTTGCATGCTTTTTCTTGTCCACAAAAGCTTCTAGCAAATGTCATTAATAGCACGGCTTTATCTGCGAGTAGGCCTATTGAAAAATGTCCTGTAGGGATATTTATAGTGGTACTGATACTTCATATTTGGGAATAACTACATTATGTAATTTTTGAACAAGGGTCGGATTTTCGCGATACACGTTGTGTCTGTTACTGTCTTCCTTGATCCCATACATTAATGCAAATTCATAGATCCTATTTCATGGCGAATTCGGGCCGCCCAGAATGCGTATCTGTAGCTGAGTCAAAATTTAAAAGCACGGCAAGCCGTAAGCGATTACACAATGTGAAGTTGAAATTGAATGAATGGCAACTTTATGGAAGAAATGTATCTCTCGTTTGACAGCGATACAAGATACCAGCTACAGGCTCGCTGTCTGGGCTGTCTGCCACGCCGACTTTTTAGATAAACGTTGTGTTTTTGGCAAACTTTAGGGCATTTTAAAAGTAATTTCTGAACAACATAGTTGGGCAATCCCAATATCTATATTTCGTCCATACAAAGTTTTTTGCCACGCACATTTTTTTGTTCAAATTTTAGAGGATTTCGAAAAAAATTCGATGCAAATACTTTTTTAATGTCAATATATCTTAACATTTCCTCTTTAAATCGTTTTAACCCACACCCACTTTTTGGAGGGGTTTTCTTACAAAAACCATTTGTATATATGAAAAACGTTGTTTTTTGTCGAACCATCAAATATTTTGATAAACTGTCTTTCCATATATCATCGCCACTAAGCAAACATTTTGGGATATTAATTTTAGAGATGGAATGAGATAGGGTATTAAACGATCCGAAACAGCGGATTGTAGCCATCTCAAAAAAAAATTTGGACACTTCATTGAAACACTACGCCCTGTTCATTAAGATGGCCTTGGCTTATGAAACATTTACGAATGTGTTTCAGCCATTACAAAAACATACTTACGAAACACGCATATTTTTTGTAAAATATTTTTGAAAATGAATTATGTTTACCCTATTACACGAACTTAATACCTACATTATTTTATTGACTAAAATTAATAAAACATTTTATTGAATAATAAATAGAATCTCAAACAGGAATACTGAGGTATTAATTTAATTTATTTGTTTTTGTTTTATTTAATTAAAAAGGCTTGTTTACATTTTAGTATAAATTTAGAACTTTCATCTTGGTGGAATCATCTGAAGTGGGACTAATTTTTCTTTATCCAACTTATGTGTATACTTAAGGTGAACGAAAAAAAAACAACTTTGATGATTTCACACTTTGGAAGTAGAGAAGCATAGTGAAGCTTTACCAATTAAGGAAGGAGAACATTTAAAAATTACGGGGGATTGGTTGCTTCATTTAGGTTCTCCAATAAAAATAAAACACAAAAAAATAAGTAAAATCATCTCAGAAATAAAATAGAGATCTTGGAACCCCGGTGAAGTTAGTTTCGATCAGTCCAATAAAAATATCAATGATTAGGCTGATTAAGCAATTAAATGGGATTTTTTTTCGATCGCCCATAAAAATAAATACTTTTGCTATGTGGAATTTTTATCTGATAAAAATATATGCACCACTGGCATGTGAAATCATAGTTTTATACAATCCTTCGAAGGAGTTTCGTTTCAAGACATCTAGCACGTACGTGCAAGGTGCATCCAGTATATATCGTTTTTAAACCTTTTCATAGATACGGAATATAAATATGGTGTCCAGCACTCGAAAACCTATAAACCAGATGGGTAAAGAACTGTGCCTCGGTGTTTTCTTCTTTAGACCTTCGTTTTCAATTACGGTTCCTTAAAATTTTGGTAAACTAACTTAACTATTCGACTCATTGCTATCCAAAGTTCACAAATCACTCCTCTTCTTTTTAAACAAGGACACACATATCCATCAATAAACCGATTATACCATTATAAGTGAGAATTTAGATTAATTCTCATTGACAGATCATCTTGGTAAAGACGATTTTTCTAAGCCTTTTTTCGAATTTCTGATCTCATTGAGATTAAAGACGTAGGTATTCTCTTGACTGAAAAAAAAAATCTTCTCCTATAGCCAAATTATTGGAATCGACATCGTCAAACTCAAAAGCCTGACTAACAACAAGAGATTATCTCTTCAAGAGATTGTAGACTTCAACTTTGCCTGTGCATATAGGCCTTTCAGCGAATAGTAAGACTGAGGAGTTCGCCAGACATTCATTAATTTATTCGTTGAGTCCGGAATCAATCTGGTCCTTAACCAACATTCCTATCCAATTAGCCCTGTACTTAGCTAACTGCATCTAGTTGCGCAAAATGGTTGAATTCGTTTTCTCATTTTTCGAGACACTTAAGGCAAGGTATTCCTATTCTGGGTCCTACGTATGTTTTGGGATCGAGCCCGTAGTATTGGTGTGCATCGAATCTTTTTCTGCATATGCCGTCAACGCAAACGGGAACGAAGATTTTTCGAAGAATTTTTCTCTGAAACCGACCAAGGACTTCTTCACCCGCTTTTGATACGGGCGTCAGACATGGAACAACATATTACATTTTGTATTTTTATCGCTACATTCGAACTTATTCGAGCGCAAATCAAACCTTTGGTATACTAGACAGGTCAACAACCAAAGTTGTCAAAGCTAGATTAGAAAACATCTAAGTAATCATTCGCTATTCATAGGACGAAGAGGAAGAAATCATTCTATACGATACTATTCGGCATAATACTGGAGGTCCTACCATAGTGCATGAAGTACACTTCCACACATGATTGGTGCAAACGAGACTGTTGGTCAAACAAATGTTTACAATTTATTTGTATTTTGTTCAGATAACTAGGACAATGGACATCAAAGCGTTACTAATTTGAAAGAAGTTAAGCTCCATAAGTTGAAGCGATATCATGACGTTTTCAGTGGAATTTTAAAGAATTGTTCTATGCACTGAAATCTGTCAATACCTTCTTAAGTAGATACATACAGCATGTGCAATCTTTGCAATTGACTACACATTTCAGATGCTTTGACCTGCCAACGGATCAATAGCAGATATAGAAAGATTACTTGTAGATCAAACGTTTTTAATTTATCGACGAATGTGTTATTCTGGTTATTAGTACGATTCAATATCAGTTGGGCGTTTGGGGCCAACGAATCGAACACTAATGTGTTTGACAATACATAAATAGTCTCTCCGTAATGCGATCTTTTACTCCAAAAGTAAACTATCCACCCCACAGAGTTCCAGATATTATTATGGTGGCTTTATTACTGCGGGTTAATATAGCCGACATCAGTTTATAACTGAACGTACAGCGATTGGGGTATCCAACGATATCAGATTTCATACCATACCCTACATGCTCTTGAAATCGATAGTGCCCGTTTCATAAAGTTGAGCTCACGACGAACTCGAATAGTAATAATAAAGAGATTTCAATTAAACAAAAAACTAGTGTAGCATACTAAGGCTTCTTATGTTTTAGAGGTCTGACTTGTTGGAAATGAAATAAAGAAACCAACTTCCAAATTAAGACAAAGCTTGCTATTCCCATTGTTTTCGGTAATTTTTTTGGGACAAAACCAAACAAGAACAATGGTAATCCAATTAGGAATTACATTTCCAATTGCCCACCCCATCTATAAAAAAACAAAAACACATTCAGTTGTACAGTATAATGTATTATTATGTAATTACATAATTATAAAACTTTATTTTGAGTACATTTCTCTCTTGGACATGATATGGCATGCAAAATTTATTTTAAACTTAAAAAAGGTACCTAGTGCTTGCTTTGAGTGATAAAATCAATTTTTGTTTAAATTAAATAAATTACGGTTGCCCTACTTAAGCACGTACGTCGGAGTGTATAACCAATCATCTGGTCTCCTTTATAATATTTTTCTTTCACTATACTTAGCTATCATACACAAACAAACATAAAATGAACTATATGAACATAATAAACATAAAAATAAAAGCCTATGACATTCTTTACACAATATTATCTAGTTTACGGGAATTGGTTTTGAGTCAGTTATTAAGGATATAGTAAGTCCCTTCGGCACTAAGCTGTAGACGTGTTGTAGGTTAATTTCACAATTCGCTCTTTCGTCTTCTTCGTCGTCACTGCTATCTACTTGTATAGCATCCAAGGTGGTGTCGTCTGACACATGATATACCAGCTTTCTTCGGATGTGTCTGATCGGAAGGACTTCCGTTATTGCGGTGTTGAAATCAATGACAATCTCATCCTCGTCAATATCACGTGTCCATCTTTGGGTTGTATTTTTTGTGGGACTCATTATGGGTGGTTGATAGCCACTCGATGTCGATGTGCTATCTCTGGATAGAGTGGTGCCTAGTCGACGTAGCATTGAAACAACTTTGCCATCTATCCGCGGTCTTTGGTATCGTGGTGGTAACTGAGTTACTGTGGAATTCAATCTCGTGTGCATTGATTTATCATTGACTAGATTCACTTGCAGTTGTCTAACTGACTTTGTTTTTAAGAGCTGCTGTGCCTTTTGCAACTTCAGGTACATATCACGCCATTGTGACATCTCACGACATGTTTTGCATTTTACGCTGACGGGAGTTGACTTTGAGCGGGCTACTGCTGGGGAGATCCTTCGCAGAATACTACGTCCACACACAGAGCAAAAATGGATGGACTTTCTTCGAGTTTTTTTCATCCGATGCCAACTGAGAAAAGTGCGTTTAGAAAAATACGATCCGTTTCGTTTTGTATTTGTTGAGTGAGGTGAATTTCTCTTTGGCATTTGCAGGGCGTCGTCGCTTGGTTCCGGTTGATTCCGTAACTGGGGACGAACTTGTGCTATTGGTTTTGTGCATTTAGTCCTGTTGTCTGAGGGAGCACCTTTTTCCGATACCATGTTGTTTATTTGTGACGATCGAAATGTGCCCGAAGGATTGTCGGCGTCGTTACTGTTTAACGCCTGTAAAGAGTGCCAGTTGATGAGCCAATTGTTGCAACTATAGCACAGGTATTTGTCTTCGTTTAACGGCTGCGAACAAGAAAACAATGGACGTTAAATAATGGAAAGGAACTCTATGAGTAAACAAAATAAATAAAATATGTATGGAAATATGCAAATGTATTAAACTAAGATACGGTTTTTTATGGGTCATATCTCGTATTTCCACATCTACTCCACACACAAACAAAACGACACCGCCTCAACAAGCCTACAGAACTTCGTAATTTCTATTAACATCGGGTCAAAAGATTGTTGCTAAGGCACGCAAGAGATCACAAAGTGACAACCAAAATCTATAACAAAAAGGGTTTTAATCAACTTAAACAAACCAATCGAATATCGAAGAACAACGGTGACAACAAGCCATTAGATCAGCCACACTTGATGTGCTAGGTTTCTCGCGCCCGCCAGCAAGAAACCCCTGGTTTGATGAGGAATGCCGACAGATGGTCACAGCCAAGAGCGAGGCCTACAAGTCTATGCTGCAGGTGAAGACGAGAGCTGCCATTGAGCTCTATAGACAGAGACGAAGGGAAGAAAACCGGTTTTTCAGAAAAAAGGAACAAGTGCAAGAAAAGCGCGCGATCGAGGATATAGAAAGGTGCCACTCAAGGAACGATGTTCGCAAGTTTTACCAGTATAAAACGTCAAAGCTAAGGATACAAGACTCAAACAGAATCCTGTCGAGATGAACAAGAAAATATCGTAGCTGAGACACAGTCGATGCTGAGGATATGGAAGAACCACTTCTGCAGACTGTTAAACGGCGATGATGAACAACATTCCGCTGTCAGGCAGAACGTACCATTCAATATTGGCAACAGCGAAAACTGCCAACCACCCGACCTGAGTGAAGTGAGGCTAGAAATATCTAAACTCAAGCTTAATAAGGCTGCCGAAAATGACGGCCTTCCCGCCGAGCTTTATGAAGCCGGCGGAGATGACTTGGTAAGTAACATCCACCAACCCATAAGCCGAATCTGATCGGAAGAAAGTATCCACAAAAAAGGAGACCGTCTAAACTGCGCCAACTACAGAGGCATAAGTCTCCTCAACATCGCCTTCAAGAACCTATCTGCCGCGATATGTGAACGCCTGAAACCGATTACCAATAACCTGATCGGCCCTAATCAGTGTGGTTTTAGTCTAGAAAAGTCCACAACCCAACAAATTTTCACACTTCGGCAGATCCTGGAAAAAATCCAAGAAGTCCTAATCGATACCCACCACCTATTCATCGATTTCAAAGACGCATACGACAACATTTATAGAGACGAACTATACAGAGCCATGTCCAGTTTTGGTATACCGATCAAAATTGTCCGTTTGTGTAGGATGACGATGGAGAATTCTCGCTGCTCCATCATACCAAAAAAGGATTTAGGCAAGGCGATGCGCTGTCATGTGACTTCTTCAATTTGATTTTTGGGAGGATTGTGCAAAACTCACGAGCCAACACCAGAGGCACAATTTTCCAAAAATCGGTACAACTACTAGCATACGCCGACGATATTGACATCATTGGTAGTGCCCAACGTGATGTCATACCCACGTATAGAGAAGAAAGCGGCAAAAATGTGTTTAGCAGTAAATGAGGGCAAGACTAAGTAAATGCTGTCAACACGAAAGGACACACAACATAGACGAATTGGACAGAACGTCACCGTTGACAGATATAGCTTTGAGGTAGTACGGGACTTTGTCTATCTCGGCTCCGCTATTAACTCTGACAACAACATCTCAACGAAGAATTACTCTTGCCAACCGCTGTTTCTTCGGGCTAAGAATGCAATTCAGTAGTAAAGCCCCACTCGAACTACTAAGGAGATCCTTTATAAGACCCTGATCATCCCAGTCCTGCTCTACGGTGCTGAAGCATGGACCGTCTCAAAAGCGGATAAAGAAATCCTTAATCGGTTTGAGAGGAAAATTCTTCGAAAAATCTTCGGTCCCGTTTGCGTTGACGGGCTATGGAGACGAAGATTCAACCAAGAACTATACGAGCTGTACAGCGACATGTCCCTAGTCAAAAAACTCCGCATTGGACGTTTAAGATGGCTAGAACATGTAGAACGAATAGACACCAATACTCCGGCTTGCATAGTCTTCGATTCCCATCCCTAAGTGGCGCGCACAAGTAGAAACCGACCTCAACCAACTTGCAGTGAGCAACTGGAGGCAGTTAGATAAGGACCGGGCTGATTGGCATGTTGGTTGTAGCATAGGTTCATTCCGGACTGTAGCGCCACTTAACACAACGCAACGCAAGTTACATGTCAGTTGGTATTAGAAAATGACAAATCGTTTGTCTTGGCATGTGTTTAATGTCATTGTAATTTACTAAAACGCCTTACCTTACTTATCAGTAAATTTGTATCTCCCTGAGATAATTTACCGCCAATCCAAGGAATTTGCAAATTTACTCATTTTTACTACAAAAGTACGAGAGCATTTAACATTCAGAATTCAATAATAGTTTACAATTTACAAATCTTATATTTTCGTAGGCTGTTTGTTAAAAACAATCGCGATCGCCAAATTAAAGTCTCTGGAAGGCTGTGTATTCCTCAGGGTTTTTCGGACACGCATGCGCATAGATGGATTGATTTTTTAACAGACGATTCGGTGAAGTACGGCTGTTGTATGACAATTTATTTAATATCGCCACCAAACGGGACGATTGTGGCAAGGATACAAATCACATAATAAACACGCAGAATGTCTTTCGAAAGGAGCACTAGTTTTGGAAGTGAAATTTGTCAACTATGCATATGTTGTTCATTGCTATAGTCTTCAATAGTGAGTTGGCATACACTACTATACAATTCACAACAAACTTGCTTACAAATTTCGAACAACTCTTTAAAGGTCCTTTCAATCTCAAGTTTCACTTTTTGTATCATTGTCTATTATTTCGGGGTATGGCTTGGACGTATACCTAAAATTTTGATTGTAAGGCTCAATGTTACACATTACGTTACAACATGAAAGCAAATGAGTTTGTGCTGGTAAGAATTTCCATAGAACCCTAAGTCAGAAATGGTACTCCGTCTCGGTCCACATTCTATTATTCGGATCACCCTAACGACGATTTTTTTTACCTACTTAGGTACTTATACATAGTAAGGTCTTAAGAAAGAAACAAAGAATCCAAACACAGCATGAGATTTTTTTCATATACCTACATTGTACACAAGAGTAAAATATCTTGTGCAAAAATAAGACAATGTATAACTATTGTCCATTAAGAAAATACCTATAAACCCTTACAAGTTGATCGCTGAATACGAATTCGTAGGAACTAGATAGACGTATGTACCTACCTACCTACCCTTCGTAACTGCGAGCCTTTCAATGATACCAATTATTTTTTTAATCAATTGAAGTTGCAGATCAAAATAAAATGTTTGGCACTGACGGCCCACAATCCTAGCTTCTCCATTCATTTGTTTGTGTGAAGTTTTATTTTGCCACAGGAAATGGGATCTCCTGTTTAACCAGAATCCGAAATTCAAATTTCAGAAGCTTCTCTTGACATTTTTATACTGTTGGATGTTTGAAAGACTTTCACAGAAGGTGGGGCTTTAGTGTTGTTACTTTCAGGATTTGAACCACTAGTAACTGAACCCACAGACAGTTGACCCTTGAATGGTACCAGTTAGGAGAATTTCCCACTTTCACAAATCTAAACGGTTTCTCTGCTATCAAGGTATCGTTATGTTATTTAAGTAAAAATAATAAAACGTCTGCGCTACTTATAAGACCAACTGCCAAATTTAAATAAATTTCTAGTCCTTGAATCAAACGCACGCGAGTTGATACCCTTTTATCAAGTAGGATATGAACCCACTTTGTTCCGATTCAGCACCTTTTACACTACACACCTTGCGTCGAAAAGTACAACCGATCGATTCAAATTAATTATATTCATTCCGCCAAAATAAAAAAGGGGAACGCCAACAGGAAGACCAAACACCACCGCAGTTAATGTACGCATGTACGCAAACGCTTGCGCTAATAATCATGAAATTCATGATAAACCACCTGCCTGGGTTGGCACTTTATCAGCTGGCGCTTAATAACTCGATCGTGCTTGAGTAAAGGCACTCGACTCAACTCAAAAGCCAAAGTCGCATTAAATACCAACCCTCAACCACTGACTATTTACATTAATTACATGAAAGTATCTCGCACATGTCATATTCATATGGTTCCTCTGAGTGCGGCGGCAAGTTAACAACACATTACCCTCCCAAAGGTACCAACAACTGATAGCAGATGTTAACTAATCACCATGTGCACACCTAGCGCTACTCCTTTTCTCTAATCTTCGACGAGTGCCATTGGTTAAAGGGGGCAATCAATTTTTCGATCAATCTTGGATACAATGAAGCAAAGCTGAGATGTGCGTACCCACATGAAGATCACACAGATTCCTCATCTTCTTTCTTTTTGAATGGAACCAGGTGCAACAACCAGGTTATGCGACGGAAAGACGAAAAAAAAACATCTGCCGACTGATTTTTTTTGTGTAGTTTTACAACTGCTTAAGATGTTCGAGACAGCCAAAAAGATCGCTTCTAGACAGCTGCCGGGAAATGCTGTTTATTAGTATTTTGCTTGTGGTTCCATATCCTTGCGGCGTACAGGCAGTGCATAATGATTATTGAGGACATGTGAAAGTTTAAAGGTTATTGACCATCGTTTCATATTTCTATTGACACATCTGTGCGTTTGAGAATGTAGGGTACTCCTAAATCAATAATGCATTTCCTGCCTATCGATTGGTGTCGAATTACTTGCTATCGGCAAGTGCAGGTTCCCACCATAATTTTGACAAGGATTTGGGTTATAGAGGTTGGCTGTGGCCTTGAACGAAATAGGAATAGTTAGCTGGAACTTCCTGTGGAAGGTTATTTGACAAGTAGCTACCTAGATGTATCAATTGTGACCCACTTGACACAAAACAAAGAAAAGAAAATAGAAGAACCACATTTACATATCGAGAAGAATCTATTTAAGTGGCAGTGTGTCGCAAGTTTCCCCTGCTAAGCGAATCCTTTTTGCGACAGTGGTGGTGGGTAAATTTGAGTGCGGATGAGTCATTTTTTGTGTGTGGTATACATATTTATAATCGTCCTTGTGTATTGATTTTTCATCGCGTGCATATTTTCTACTGATAAAGAAATTGCAATCTTACCTGGAACTTAAATCTGGCTTGGATTAACCGGACAATGTTTGGTCCACTGCGTGGTTCGTAGATGTTGATCGTTTGGTTTGTATGGCATCCACATATGATACAAGTCTTTTTGTGATATTCCGCTGATGACTTTTCAGACATTGTCACTCCTCAGTCCTCGAACACAAACGCGCAAGAGAATCCTTGTAGCAAATTGACACTTTTCCACTTGATAAATTTTTTTGTTATTTTTTTTTTTTTTTACAAATTAAAATCACTTTGTGAAAACAATAACAAAACAACGGTACTACGTCACAGGGAGTACACAGTTTGGTGAAACACAAAAACAGTTAAAACAAAATACACAAGACTTCGCTGTAGTGTACACCTCACGTCCTATCAACAAAGAGGTTCAACTTGGAATGAATACGGTGTGGCCGGCTCTCTCCTTCGAGTTCGTCCTGTATACGATTTGTTTGTGTGTTGGATACGGTGAGCCGCGCCGACTGCCGAGCCGACCTTCTCTTTGCGTTTTGTTTTGAAACCGCACATGTGCACAGTTTCATATGGACATTGGGTTAGGATACGGACAAGTAAGGGATAAATTTTTTTAATAGCACATTCTAAGATTAAGGGTTCATAATAAAATGTTACATTTCTTAGAAAATATGGTGCGCGAAATCGAATACAGATATTGCTGAATTTTTATAATTTTTTTAAGTGATTGACAGATCTTACAATTTTGTCAGGTTTATAAGTAAACAATTTAACTAGGGATACCTCGGAGATTTCTCTAAGCTGCCTACGATGAGATTTTTCATTCAGTGGAACTTTTCAGCCAAACGGAATAAAGGGTCCAGTTATAGCTGTCATTAAAAACCCTCATTGGGGCTTTTTTTTTAGAAATTCAATCATTGGCGAGTTGGTGTCAAATTGTTTTGATGTTTTTCGGTGGTGGTTGTTGAAAATACATTCGGTATAGTAAAAAATGCTTGTTTCCATTTTTGGAGCCAAACTTTTGGCACTCTCCCCTTCCCCTTCACATTGTTTTCTGATGGCATTTTCAAATTTTCGATTAATACCAGCAAATGATCAAAATTTTAATCCGCATTCTATTGAAATTATTAATTTTTATTAAAAACTTAATAACTCTGTTATTAAATTTATACTTTCACATCCTCAGCGTTTCGTTTTTCTGTGATATTTGCATAATTTTCCTTAATTGCTTCAAAAATTGTTTGTAAGGCCGCTCCCTCACTTGTCGGTGCGGTATCGTTTCGTTCGTACGCTCGTAACACATGCGGCACCGAATGTATACCGAATACATGTATTTCAATGCGCTCCTCCGGATTAGCTGGGTATGTACAGGAACGGGCGCAATTTAAACGTTATACCGAGCCGCTGTACGAACAATCAGTAAACAATCGGTATGTACAGCGTGTCTTGTCAAAAATATTGCCCCCAAAATGGGATTTCATGCGAATTTAGCTCATGAAATTAAAAAAGACGAGTTTTTGTACAACTAAAAATTAGTAGACTATTCAAGAAAATACCTCACTGAAAAGGCATAAAATGAATTCTCAAGAAAAAAATCAAACAAAACATAGTTTGTAAATGATTTGTTTATTATTGTTTAATTAAATGCAATTATAATACTGCCTCAGTTGCTCTTGGTAGAATAAAATAGTTTGTCAAATATTTTCGAGCTGTTGCTCTCGAAGATTCTGCAAAGTGAAGTTTAAATACCGAAAAGTAAGCAGACAAACTTTTATTATGATTGACACACTGCGACTTTTTTCTCAAGAGTCTATGTGCAAAAGCAGACGTAGCGAAACCGACTCTCCAAGCAACGAACTTATATGAAGCAACATAACGATAAAAAGAAGGAAGAGGAAAGAAAACGTCAAAGAGAGTCACTGAAAAATTTACCCACGACTCAATTTCTTTTTTGCACTCATGTGAGTCGTGACTCAAGAGTCAACGTGTAAAAGAAGACTTAGATACATTCTGCTTCGCTTGGTGTATGTTCAAATAAAAAACGTTTTTTTGACTATCGAATCAAGAACGTTTTCAGCCTAAACATTTGAGTTTTGTGTTTATGCTAGGTGGCCATAATATGAGTTCGTTTGGTAATCTGTATATGATTAGAAAAAAAGTTTCATGCAAGAGTGTATATAAAGATTTTGTTAAGCCTCGATCATTATCTAGTCTTAGACCTTTAGCCTGAATAGATAATGAGCTACCAAACCTATTTATTTGCAGTTGGTATTGAAAATTAAAACTGTAAAACAATTAATTAAACTAAATGAAAAAAATATTAATTTTAAATTGCATAAAAAACAGCATAACAAAATGGCAACAGCGAAGATAATTTATAGCGCTATCGAAAAAGCCATAGATTTTATACCCTTTTGTGTCTGGCCTTTATACAGAAAACATGTGTAGAGTTTGTTTGAATAAGCAGTGGAGCGCAATACTTTTGAATAACAAAATAATCGTTACGATGAAATAAATGTTACGATTCTCGCTGCTTCATCAGGGTCGGAAACAACCTGACAGAGACATTCAATACAAAAATGGATTTAGCAAAGGCACTTCAATTGTCATGAGTCACATGATCTTATGATCTCTAATCTTATTTTTGTGAGGATTATGCAAAAATTCCAAGCCAGCACCTGAGGCACAATCTTCCATAAATCGTTACAACTACTAGTATAGAGAAGGAACTGGCAAAAATAATTTTACATGTAAATGAGGGTAAGACGACATATATACATCATCGATGAATTGGACAAAACGTCAGCATTGACAGATATAACTTTGATGTACTAACTCTGACAACATCTAATCGTAAGAAATTAAACGAAGAATTACTCTTACCAACCGTTGTCTTCTCGGGCTAAGCGTCACTTAAGTAAGTGATACTTAGGCATTTTGCACGTAAATTGTTTTCTTAACCCATAAAGATTACCAAAAAGCACATACATATTACACAGAAGCGACGATATAACTCGGCAAAAAGAGTTAAGTTTTGTATTCCTCAAAATTATTTGAGTAATGTGTGAGCTCGTATGTAAGGGAAAAAGGCGGCAAAGCTCCATAAAAAGTGAAAAAAATAATCAGCCCAAGCGAGGTATCCGTCGGAGCGGAAAATTCTCCGATTTTGTATAATTCGGAGGATTTTAGCCTCGAGTTATTCCTCCGAAAAGCTGTTCGGAATATTTCTCAGTTCAGGTGCATTTTTCGTGCAATTTTTGACAGCTAAGTGTAATTCTTTTCCCGATTTCCTCCGACATTTTGTTTACGAATTGTAGTGAAGTGATTTTTTTTCCGATGACACATACTTCGTATGAAATTTGAGCCTCCGATGAAGTATGCGTTGCGGGAAATTGTCTGCTCTGAAGAACACCTCGCTAAAGCAGAATATATAGAGTATGTTAGAAAACAGTGTTAAAGAATAGCCGCTATGTTAAAAATGTTTGTTTTTTTTTCATTTCAAATATTTAAGAATTACTAGAATTAACATATATTCATTTATAAAACTATATCAAAACTAGAATAAACAAACAAAAGAAATTCTGTTTCTTACAAAATAAAAACATATAAAAATATACACTCGTTCACTCCTAAGTCCGTACACCTAAATATTTCCCTTTTAATTTTGTTAGGGTCTCAGCATAGCTCAATTCCATTCAAAAAAATTGAAAACACACATAAAAAAATCGACAGATGGTCTCGTGTGTTAAATGGCACCAAGCAACAAAGGTGCGCACGCAGACTTGCTGATACCGAAGGGTTTTTGGGGTGTATTTCATCGTTTCTGTACTGCTTTTTTCATACTGGTTCTTGACATTTCGTAGTAGACCAACTGCTCATTTTAAGGACAAGAGGAAAATATTATCCTCGATGAACTTGTTCGCATGCCTTTTCGAATTGATGGGGCTAATTCGGAAGTAGGAACCACACATACTGCGTTTTTAATTCGATTACACGCGCATGTCGTTAGGGACCAGAAAACAGTATAACAAGGAAGTGCCGTTGCTAACCACAAGACGGAAATTTTTTTTTTTTGAAAACAAATCTTTGTTCAAATTAGGTGGGTAGGTACCTACCTATTGTTTTAATTATAGTTACTTGGTATCATATTATTTATATGAATATATGATTGCAAGTTATTTTCATAAAGGCGCCAAAAGAGCGATCATTAAACGATGGGTTGAAGATATACATGATCTACTTATCTATATAACTAGTTACACAGATATTGGCATCATCAGTTTGACATGCGGACGTCCCTTTTTATTAATAAGGAATTTTACAAAAGCTTAAGTCCAAAAAAGGTTTTCTTAATGTTAACATATATGTTGGTATGTGCAAAATCAGAATCAACCAATGAGACAAATTAAATAACAGTCAATGAATGGAGCTATTTACCTACCCATATTAAAAAAAATCTATTAGGTCGGTTTTCAAATGTTCGAAATTTAAAATTTTTTTTATTACTATTTTATTAAGTGTTATAGGGTCTAGAAAGGATAAAAAAATGAAACAACTTTCTCAGTAGGGCAAGCTGTATCAACATAATGGGTGAGGAGACGAATTCAAACAAAATATTATTCTCAGCTTATTGTAGAAAAGCTGCGCTTTCCCAAATGAGGAATCTTGTTTGCATTTTGAGATTTCTGAGTTATCGATTATCGATTATCGATAAAGTCAAACCAAAGAGTATAGAGCTACATAGAGTGCGCATCTGTAACAACGAACATATTCTAGGTGGGGTACTGATAGTGTTCACATTGCTAGAACAGCATCAAACAACAGCTTAGCCGACGAATATGATCGACGAATGTTCCCTTCCCACTTACCGCCGCATCAAAAAAGGCTACAAAATGTTTAGCTGTGATGCGTAATCTATGTAGTTCTATACTCTTTGGTAGGACACTCCCCATGTCTCAATAAATGGAGGAAAAGCTCATAAAATATAAAGACTAGAAATTTATCGTATCTTTGTATTATGAATTTCCTTATAGTATTTGAGGATTGAATAGCCTCATAGAAATTGGACTTGAGAAAAAAGGATACATCGAAATGTGCATTGAATTTTGGTTAGGAAATAATTCTCTATATTTCATAAAAACTGGGTACGTCCAAAGAATGGCTTGAGGGCACATTGCCAAGTTTTGTGGTTGAATTGTTCAAGTGGCGAAATGATGCTGGTGATTGTAAGTAGGAAACACAGAGAGTGATGTTTGAGCGAGACTATTGAGTTCGCTACGGTTGAGTCTTCTATCCACCTTATCGCACGTGTTTGTTTCCTCTTTGCAGTTATGGTTTTTCTGCACCTGACCTAATGGGTTCGTTGAATTCAAGTTTAGGGTTATTGTATGCTTTTTATATTAAAGCCAGATCGTAAAGGATAAAATATTTCTTTCATCAATTAATGAAACCCAGAATATACCTATGATTGTCGCAACGAAAGTCTTAACTTAGCCGGACATCGAACAAATCTTTCGAAATGTTTTCGTAAACATTTTTAACCTCGAGATTTTAATTGATTCTAGGTTATGTTAGGTTGGTGGGTTGATGAGGTAGTCATGAGGTGCGTCATCCTCATCACACTAAGGTCAATATAGACCCATTTTGATACCCGTTGGGGGTAGACGTATGTGATTGGTTCCTTTATTATCCCGTTACTGTCCATTGTTGTTAGTCCCTTTCCAGCCATCCAGATATTGTTACAAACCTGAAAAGATAAGAGAGAGGGATTTCGGATAGATTCGTGAGGTCTAGGAAAAAGTATTTTCCTATGGTTCTGGTTCTTAAGAAGCGGAGGTCTGGGCAGAGGCACACCACAGCCTCTACAGAGGTCATCATCTATAAGATGTGTTTTCAGTTTGTGGCTTTGAGTAAGTTGTGTCCAGTTAAAATCCCCATTAAAATCGATTCTAACTTTGTGATTATAGAGAAACCCAATGGTAAACCCTTAACTGCTTGACCGAATACTAAGTATACGCAGTTTTACAGTCACCATTTAATTCCATTTTGTTTGTTCTTGCCATATTATTAACGGTACCTCTCATATAAAAAAACACCACAACTGCTCTAACGATTTTGACTAAACCAAAGAAGTCAAATCAGTTTGGACTTTTGTGGACTAGACAGATGTGAATACAAGGGAACAAGTCATGGAGCGATACACTCCCCAAGAACGCGGAATAATGTGGACGAAGTGGACGAAGTGGACGATTTTTCGACCAAAATCATAATGAGCGATGAGGCTCATTTCGCTTCTGGGGTCCCGAAAATCCACGAGTAATGCACGAGGACCCATTACACCAATCCAAAATTACTGCATGGTGCGCTGTTCACGCTGGAGGAGTCATCGGGCCATTTTTTTTGTTTGAGTACGCCGCTGGTCAAACGACAACAGTGGACGGTGCGCGCTATAGGGCCATGTTAACCGAGGTTTTTGCCGCAAATGGACGAATTAGGACTGGAGGACATGTGGTTCCAACAGGACGGATCAACGGCACACAATGCGCGAGCCACAACCGATATTCTGAAGGCCAAACAACATCGGATGACTTCTTTTGGCTCAACTTTACTATAAACACTGTATTTTCAACAAAAATCAATACCCACCTACCCTTTTTTTTCGAGAAAATCCGTAAAAAGGATTTTTGGATTTAGACCATGTAAGGAGAATTTTAAATTTCTTGCTAACTATTTGGTCGCATTGAATGCAACTTGATATGATTAGATCAGGCGGAGTTTTTAATTTTGTTTCGTTCCCGAATAAAAGTTCAGATTAATATCATGGTTACTCATAATGTTTTTCTTTTGAGTCTTAACATCAGTAACCAAAATATGTGTAATGGTTTTCTATAAATTATCTTTATTATAAAAATCGTCAAACTCTCACATGCTGAATATTTGATCTTGTGCCAACCTCTCACCCGGGGTTTAGATTTGCAATTATTAAATTCAACTTTCATGGTATTTTTATCTGTTAGTTAAGTGTATCTGTAACACGTGAGTTCTGCTCTGCTCTCGTGTACACATACCCTAACACAAAAAAAATAACGTGACAGATGAATTTAATACTTGTAAATCTAAGCCGCAAGTCAGTATAATCCAGTCGTAAGCCCGCCACTGAATAAGACATTCATCGACTCCAAAAACCATGCATTTTTGACAGAAGTCAATGACATTCAAAAACAAGTGCAAGGATCTTGTTTTCGCCACCATAGTGGGGAGATTGGTTTTATTTTTCTGTGAGATATAACATCAAAAAAACGTTGAGAAGTTTTCGTGATTCGATGCATTTCAAAATCTAACGATTAAGCTATAAGCGTTTCAATGACCTTAGTGAGAATAGACGTGCGTTATGTTAGGTAGCGGGTTAATTATATTGTGCAAATGGTGTTCATCCTTCCTCATTGCACTGAGGTCAATGTAAGGGTGATTTTTTAAGAGCAAAGTTTTTCGGGCTGGCAGCACTGGTTAGCAATGGCGTCCAAACATCATCTGTCAAAGTGAAAGTTTTCAATATACTCTGCCATTTAATCATGGAAAGACTTACAAACGAGCAACGATTGCAAATTATTAAAATTTATTATCAAAGTTCGAGCTCTGTGACAAATGTGCGAATCCGCTGTTTTATCGAAAAATTGTGTTCAGCGATGAGGCTCATTTTTGACTCAACGGATACGTAAATAAGCAAAACTATAGCATCTGGAGTGATGAACAGCCACATGCCATACAATAATTACCGATGCATCCCGAAAAAATGAGCGTTTGGTGTGATTTATGGGATGGTGGAGGATGCCACCAGCCCATAAATCACCATTTCCATTTTTCTTCAAAGAAGACCGTTTAAGAAACGTTACCTTCAACGGCGAACGATATCGAGCCATGATACTCGACTTTTTTTGCCCCAGTTGGCTGAGTTGAACTTGGTTGACATGTGGTTTCATCAAGACGGTGCCACATGCCACACAGCTCGTGAAACAATGGAAATGTTGAAGAATGCATTTGGTGAGCAGCTTATCTTTCGAAATGGCCCTGTGAGTTGGCCGCCAATATCAAGAGGCGTTAATCTTGATTATTTCTTGTGGGGTTATGAAAAGTCGTTAGTCTAAGTGGACAAACCGAACATGATTGAAGAAGGATAACATAACACGCGTAACTCGTGGAATTCAGGCCGAAATGCTCGAAAGAGAGATGCAAAATTGTACCTTCCGAATGGACCATTTGAGACGGAGCCGTGGACAACATTTACATGAAGTTGTCTTTAAAACGTAAATGGCAATGGCTATTTATCGATTACAATAAAAAATTTGAATATTTGATGCAAATTTGAGTGTTTGATTCGATGTTAATAAACAAAACTATACGCATAAACAATCACCCGTTAGTTAACCCATTCTAATGCCAGAGGGAAGTTCACCTGTGTATGGTGTTGCTCCTTTCTTAATGCTGCTGATGTCCATTTAATACGTTTCTAGCCATCCGCATTCTGTTGCAAACATAGAAAGATATTAACAGTATTTTTATAGAGTTATTTTTCTTAAATGGCAGAGTTCTGGGCAGTGTCGCAGAATGGAGACGGTCCTGCTGTATTTGTTTATTGGAACAAATTCTGCAAAGGCCGTCACTTATAGGATGATCGGTCAACGCATTAGCTCGGAGTTAAATTTACAAGTCACAGAAGACGTCCAAAATCATTTTGAAAAATGAAAATGTTACCAAAACAAATTGTAGCAAGTCGTGTTCAGAAGGCCACTAGCAACGAAATATATTTCATGTTTCTATGAAGAAGTTTCTGATCACATCATCTTTGATGTTTCACAGATGGGACGGAATCCGACATATTCTTTGGAATCATCAGTATTTTATGTCCCAACCGTGATTGAAGGACACTAAGGTGGAGGCTTGACAGGCCAGTTCAACTGTTCTATTATTCGATTTTAAATTAGCATAAGAGATATTTTGGTATAAACGACACCAGCATACCGAGGATAATAAGTAATGTTGTGACAAAAGTGTGAATAAGCCAGAGACAGTAAAGATCCAAATATCCCTAAGTGAAGTAACGAGAAAAATTACTCTAAAATATTTTTTGCCATGTATTGGGGTGCAATAGATTGCACACACGTTGGGTCTTAATTGTAAGTCGGGAATACCCTTAAAGGTTTGACTCGCGAAAATAACACTATTCGGTACTCAATAGACAAGAAAGTCTTAAATTTTATTTGAATCCATTCTTACATAACAACAAAACGCCTAAGATGATGCAATGATTTTCAATTCGTTTGTTCAAATAATTTAGTTACTGACTGTACCCTGTCCTTTGCTGATTTTGTTCGGTTCTTCAATTTTACTTTTCGAGAATCGACCACTTTAAATATCCTGACAGACTATGTGTATGTATAAATGTAAAAAAATTCATTTATGAAATACTTAAAATGTAAGCTACACCTTTTGTTTTCGCTCATAATGAAAGCCGCTTGCATTTAAATTTGAACCAAAAGAATTTCAAACTGGTATGGTTTTGAAAAACCTTCAAATTCGAATCGAAGCTATTAAATTTAATTAACTGTTCCCAATCTGATACATCAACCAAATTAAATTTACCACAACTCAAATCCGATAACCCCACCAATTGTGACAGTTTGAAAATGAGTGGTATAGTCGTGACAGTTTAATTGGTACACACAAGGCAAGAGGGAATATTTATATACAAATAATTAGATATTTCCTTAAACTAATTGCAAATTTAAAAAGTCACCATTATTCGGTCACTTATTTATTTAAATATTTTCGCTTCTAGAACTATCAAATTCCAATGCGTCTGCGACTTTTCTTCTCTTTGTAGATACATATTATACCGTGTCTTTGTTTTACTTATTGTTTTACATGAAAGCATGTATAAATGCTTTCAAGCGGAACTTCCGTCTTGAAATTCCCCTTTTCGTTTCTGGTTTTGTTTGAGAAGTTAATCATGACATTGTAATCGACACAAGCAGTTGTTTTGATTTTACGATCAAGATATGTCGTTCTCAAGGACTGTTAGCGTTAATGGTGGATGCTTTTAAAAGGACTTAAGTCATTACCAAGGGTGTAGGCATAAGACCGGAAATTTATTGACTTTGAGAGAAATTATGCGGTGATTAGCGAGATAGGAAGTTATGAAAAATACAAATTTAAGTAAGGGAAGTCAGCTTTAAAAAAAAACAGCCTGTGGGACATTTGTACTTCATATGTCATATAAAAAATACTAATACAAACATAGATAATATAAGTTAAATGATGGAGTAGTCAGTACGATAGTGTGTAGTAATCAAATATTTCCGTTTTGACGCTTTATACGTGATTAATACAAACTACAACATCCATTACTTCGTAAAACCTGTCTTTTCCAGATATGGCAGTACAGTCTGCTGACTGAGTATAAATTGAATGTCAAAAATACAATGAGTAGCGCAAAGATTATAAAATCATACAGATGACGCACTACATACAAGAAAAATTGTTCTATGCTGGGTCGTACTGGCACAGCCCGCCATATGTTTGGATCTCGATTCTCATGTGTGTACGTGCAAACCGACCGCCCGCCCGCCCTTTGGTAAGAAGCTGGTAAGCAAAAGTTTCTGTTTTTTTTCCTATCTGTATGACCTTATTACGAGTCACTGTACGGGGTCAGTGGCGCAATGTTTAGTGCAATGAACTGCCGAGCAGAAGGCCTACGTTCGATTCCTAGGCGTATTAACACCTAAATGGTTTTTCACTGGCCCTCCTCTCGTGATGATCTGATTAATCATCCGAGTAGTATCAATTGTCAAGAGAAGCTTATCTCAAATACTTCGTTTGGAGTCGGCATACAACAAGAGATCCCGCCATCGTGCAAGAAGTACACACGCACACATGAACGGCTGTAAGAAAGCTCGGCCCTGGGTACTAACGAGCCGGTTGCGCTGTAATTTTTTATTTGTACGAGTCTCTGTCACTTGAGAACACTCAAGTTAATTTAATTTTTTTTACAGATGTCGAGCTCGTCGGGATGACTGATTATAGTAAAATGAACAATGAGGATGTGAGTTAACCAACCTACGCTATAGGGTATCAATGTGAGACTATAGAAGGAACCAAGTGTTGCGGGGTAGAGGATAGCCTTCTTCACTGACCCATTAACCTTACCTTACCTAACATCGCAAATGTTCCCTCCCAAGGTCCATTGATTTCGTCTCCTTGCAATCTTTTTCAGTTTTCCCAACCTAGATGTAGCTTTATGTTCCAAAAATACTGTTAGGGGTGTACCATGCTTCATCTGCGGGTAACTTTTTCCCTTTCTATGATTCATACTTTGTGCATTCCAGTTAGATTTCCTGGGCGTTTTGAAATTAACCCTTACAATGTCGAAGAATGGGTCCATCTGCAATTCTATAATTGATAAAGATTTCTAGAAATCTTCAGTGCTCTGAAGTTTACTCCACGTGCCTATTGTTATGTCTACTCTTCAATGTTCGGAAACAGTTCCATTCACTCGGTGATGTGTTCCAACGTCTTCGCCGTTCTATTTCGGCGGTTTCTTGAATAGCCCTTCTATCTAGATTGTTGGCATTATATATTGACCATGAGGTATGTCCTTAGCACTCCAGGTTGTCATACAATGCATTTCCGTGTCGTATAATATGATGTCCATCCTTGTTGGTTTAGGTATGCTCAGTATTTTTTTGTGAATTAAGTTCCATTGAGTTGGCTATAAAACTGACGGCTCTTTAAAATCTCCGGTCTCCCAATGGGAGACCTGCTCGCTCACATCTGTGCAAGTTCTATGCTCATGTACGACCATCTTCTCCGACCTGTTCAATTAAATGACAACTGCCACTTGCCCTACACTAAGTGGAGGAGAAAATACAACCGCGAGCCTTGTCTCAGGCCGAGACATTCTACGTGAGACCACATCGAGTGTAACTAAGTACCGATTCGAAGAGTAGCCTTTCAAAACAATTGAACTCCCTTGAAGTTGGTACCTACAGCATAGGGCCTAATTAAGTCACAAATAAATATCCAGGCAAACACTTTTAAACGTGTGCAAGTCCTTGTTGGAATAGGAATTTCCGAATTTCCGAATCTCCGTGTTCCATATTCTGTTTGCGCCAAGATCAAACCTCTTCCCTTCTCCAGATGCGGGCCACCTTTACAATTCACAAGGACGTGCTATTACTCACAAATATATAGCCTAGCCCACAAGAACTTTGTTATTCTTCAAATCGCAGAAATCTCCTTATTCGATAGTTTGGCGCAACAAATGTTTTTTTTCTCACGTTTTACATTCCACCAAGGCAACCACCCCCCACAGATGTGAATCATTGCTAAAATTGACGTCAGAGTTCCACCCTAATCCCGATTATACAGCAAACACTGGCTGACTTTATAATTACTTTACCTTTGCCGGGAGCATCCCCACTGAGATTGGCTCAGCAGCATGCCTATACTCGAGAACCCCTACGACTGAGAACCAAATGCCAGAAGCTTTCCTTCCCATACGCGGGACGTCCGTTGTCACCCTATTGGGAATTGGTGACAAGCACACCCCTTACGTACTCGTATCTACGTATTTACTTACAGCATAGCAATGTTATAAAATGTTCATTGCCATGTACTTGGACTAGGTGCACCACCACACAAAACATCCAGCGCCAGCCCCTTGGGAGTTTTCAAAACCCAGCATATAGTGCTCGTGTGTGTTGTGTTCTTCAAGGGTTGTTTTGATTCGACATCATCGGCACCCTTCTCCAACGTTGTTTTCCCACCGCAAGGTCCTTTTACGATTTGTAAAAGTCGTTCGGTACTCTTTGGGAGCTCTGCTCTTTGTCATAGCTTTTCAAGTTAAGAGAGACACAACGAGGACATGCGAGAGCAGAATCAGGAATAGTCGGCTCATGTGTTTCAAAATAGAAAAACATTCGGTCGAAGATGGTGAAAGGATAAGCACGTTGCCGGAAACGCTTTCTATTTTTGTTCGTTTTACCTATAAAATCGTGACGTTTGACGGCTCAGTGGTTAAGTTTAGCTGTCAGCCTTAATAAGTTTGTCGGTGCAAAGTGCAAAGTGATTTTAAGTGATTAAAAATTAAATAAAGTGCGAAAAGTGTAAAGTGCGCATAGTAAAAATTATGTCGAGGAGAAAACAGGCGAAGCCACGAGCCTTTCTAAAAGGTAAACTTGTCACTGATGAATGGTGAAATTACGGCACTGGTGCTAACCATACATATTTAATCTAATTTCAAATTGTACCACATGCCCTTCGGAGGTTCGGAGCGTCTCTATCCGATCCGCCCCCTCCCTGGTGGCTATAACTTTGTACCTACATATACATTCACTGGCAGCTATCGGTGAAGTGTGCTGCTTCTGCCGCTCTCTGGCGCAACTATTACATTCAAACCGTTTTTCCCTGAAACATAGAAAACCCATCGTTGGTATTTCTCGTGGGAATTGCCAATCCCATGGGAGTTGCCTCTGAGGATTACTTCGTTTGGTTGCTTGGCTGCCCCAACAACACATTGCTCCAATGTTGTGCTGTTGTTAGCTTTCTATACCCAGTTGCCGTATGTACACAACACAACGTCAATAACGTTGTCCCCGGTGCTACCACCTACACAGCCAACGCACGTAGTATCTGTCTATCTCCTGTTGACTGTGTGTATGAGTATATATGCAAATACTAATGGCACTTGGAGTTTGCTGCTGCTACTGCTACTGCTACCACTACTGCTTCGACGATGACAATTCGTTTGGGAAATCCTTTCTAATTTTTTTATTAATCCGTTTTTTTTTTCTTCCTTCTTTCGTTTGTTGTATGCGAACCTAGACCAAGGTGCAAATGGATGTCTTATGGACATGTGACAGTATATTTAACCAGATTATCCTGAAAAGTTTAGCCAGCTAACCGCTCTGGCAGAAGACAGCACACACATCTATCGGATATTTATGGTTTTGTTGCTAACTATACCGCTGAGGTCGTTTTCATTATTTTTTGTGTGGCCAGGGAGCATTTCGTTGCCACCACTATAGTATGCTTGGTAGCATACACGGCGTGATGTATAAGTACCAGCCAGTTTCGAAAAATAATATATCGCTCATGGAACCCTGTATTATCATCTCGCTTCTTCAATGGAAGGATGGCGGAGGCGGTGGAGGCGCTGCTGCCACCTTCAAACATCCTGAAGAGCTGACTGAGTGCGAAATGCACCCGGGGGGGCTTTAAACAAAAATGAAAATCGCTTGCATACATATGGGCGCTTATAAACTGACTGTAACCCTCCTCGTTCGGTTCACACGTAGAGAGTAACCAACAGGACACCGAGTTCCAACTAAATTTATTTTTGTTCTTACCACTGACGGTGCGAGACGGTTGGTCGGTCGGAGTGGGTGGGGTGCATTGGGAAGTGGTTGTCCTTTTTATGGCGTTTGTGTTCGCCCTTTTCTCGGTCTGTTCCCGTAAAGCATTTTTATGCGATTTGTATAGTCCACCCCTTCCCACTTGTGCCATGCGAAAGTCTTCATATCACAGTGCGGTCGATCTTGCCTTCAAATGTGGCAATTGGGGGGCGGCCAGGCAGCCGGCCATTCAGTGTATAGTTGTTTTGGTGTGGGGTGAGATGATACCAAAAGGATAACGATTTTAAACCCTCCAGGTGTGATTTTAATGTGTCCTTACGTTTTGTATGTATGAGTTGGTGGATCTTTGTTGTTCTTTTTTTTTGGTTGGTTAGATAGATGCGGTTACTGCGAGGAACCTTCTATTTCGCATTATGAGGGCCGCGCTTTGATGATAACTGCACATATGAAATATTCAATTTAATTGGAATTTCAAAGCTTGATGGGGTAGGCTTAGGTATATGTGGGGTTCTTGTTATGGCACACTAGTGAATAAAAGAGCGCAACATATTTAAATAGAGGTGTACTGTGAGTACAGGTATCCTTTTGTTACGTACAGCACGGAGTAATTCTAACGACAAATTAAGTTCTTGTACGGGGGGGTTGGTAGTATAAAATTATTTGCGCGGATAACCATCGCTGTGTGTGTGTGTGCTTGGGTCATTGATTTTATTTGCACCTCGGGTATATTTAGATATTTTCAATGGGTTTCTAGACAATAACAAGAATAGGTATGGATGTGGGTCGGGGTGGGTAGAACCGTCTATTTCGGAATTCATAAGTCTACAACCCCAACAATACATGTATGTAAACCAATACGCTATAGTTGTGTCATTTTAAGTATTTGTTTGGTCAACTTTGGAGACTAACAGTATCGGGCTTAAGTTGTCCATTTCGTGGGCATATAAAAAAAAAACAGAGAACAAAAACTTCCTAATGATTCTGCAATTGAACCCGTTAAAGAAATTCAAGGAACATAAATTGTTCCATTGTTTCTGGCGCGTTGGTACAAAAAGAAGTCTGGAGAAGTAAGTGTTTTCGCATTTCTTCAAACAATTTGTCGTTGCTGAAACGTTGTAAGTTTGCTTGTTCAGAGTTATGCTATGTCCCGTGATAATTTTTTTTAAACACCAACAATATTGTAACGATAGGTGAATATGAATTTGAATCATCTGTCGGAGCCAGTTAACCTATTTAATTCTAATCAAGATGCCAAAAGTTGTTTATTCTGTTACCATAACCTATTTCTGTAACAGTTACGGTAACGCTACGTTTGTTTTCGATAAAGTAAGGGGATATGATTGTTGGGAACACACAGCACACCATACTGTCACCTTTTAACCCAATTTGGCATGTATCTATGAAAACGTTATGACTGATCTACAACTGGAACCAATTTAACAATGATTTGAAAATTCAGTGAGGATAGAGACCACAAGTTCAAGGCTTTGAAAGGTACCCGTAAATTGCAAAAGCAATAAAAGAAATCAATTTGCCGCTTATTTTGAACTTATTTTGAAAACTTATTTTGAAACAAACGCAACCCCATCTTTTGACCTCAAAAACACTTACCTGTGCTCGGAATTGGAGCAGAACTCAATGCCTTGTCATTCGTCAATAAGCTTGGAATTGAATTCAGGTAGCAAGTGCTATGAACTTAAATTTACATGTGATCAGGAGAAAACTATTGGACAAAATCGTTTTGATAATTTTTTGCTTTAGGTTAAACAAGGTACGATCATTTATTCGAACTCATTGTTACGAGATCGCCTTAGCTTGATTTAACTTACAGACCAGTAAGTAAACGTTTAAATTATCTACGACGCCGCACTGATTGTAATCAAATTATCTAAATTACCTAGACGAAATATTTTTTACAAGCCAACTTATGTTTCAAATAACTTACAGAACTTTTAAATGCAAACGTTGATTTTAAATATTCACGATCATGTCGTATATACTTTTCTCGACGATTATCGTTTTTAAAACTGCGCAATTGGATACTTGGGTCTTAGAAAAGTTGTTTGTGCGATCTGCAGGTGGAAACAAGATCAAAACTGATCACACATCAAAAGTTATCAAACAAACCATTTTTGACACGATTATAATTCATAAGATCACTGAAGCGCTGACTTTTTTTTAGTATCGATCTTCAATTTGAACAAGATCAGAACTGATCAGAACTCGGGCTGATCTGAATTGACCATATCTCATGTGAATAAGACTTGTTCTCGTCTGAGCCATGTTTACTGAGGACCTCAAAAGCAGACGAAAGAGTTTTGATGATAGATGATCAAAACAGAAAGGAAGTAATCCTCAAAATCGTCAAATCGAAATTGTAATCCCTTCAGTCTGTAGCTTGATTACTGCAACGGAAAAAAGACGAACGACTGTCTAGGGATAATTTTTCGATTGATTCAACTGATCCAAATACTTCATAACCACTTGGCTGTCTGAAAATCTTTGTGGACAATATAGAGGACTATAACTTATGTACAGGCCCTCAATACGAGACTATTGAGACAACATTTTTGTACGATAATTGCGATCACCAAAATCTGATCTGAAGATCACTGTGTCGGATCAAACAAAGAATAATTCCCCACATGCAATCAGTAATAATTGAGAAATGCATTTCGTAGGAGTTCTCAACGAATATTTAGCGATGCTTTGGCATTCCTGATATGGCATACTTAGTTTTTTACAAACTATTCCAGACAGTTCCAACTTTTTAGTTTGCAGCTCGGAATTGGTTTAGGCCTCCATCAAATTGGTGTGGTTTTACTCTTGTTTGTTGTGCATTTGCCATGCCATATGGATTAGATGATGTTCGAAGGCATCTAAGCGTTAAATCTAATGTGTCGCTTTGAGCTTCTACCATCATAGATTCTTCATTTACAAAAAAGTCTTGAAGAGTCCCTGCCTCTACTAAATAACTACATACTTCCTACCTACTAGCCTTCCATTCTCTATTATCCCGGGCAATCTGCTTCCACTTGTCCGGACCAAGCGCTCTGGTATCCGCGATGGATGGTTGATTGAAACGGATGTTCGATCTTCCTTTCCTTGTCTTCTCAAAGATTCAAAGATCTTCTTAGCTGAAGCATTATTTTCCATTCGCTCGATGTGGATGAAGCTGTGGAGAAATGGAATATACCTGGGCCTTAACCAACTTGCCTCTCCGATTAGACCGGTTGCCTCCATTTGCGCACTTCAAGTAGGTTGAGGTCGGTTTCTACTTGTGCGCGTCATTTATTGTGAGTTCTTCTTTTACTGGTCCGATGTCTGACTGAGAATTGGGGACTCAGCGAGCCGAAGTATTGGTGTCTGTTCGCTTTACATGTCCTACCCGTCTTAAACGTCCAATGTGGAGTTTTGTTGACCAGGTCTATGTCGCAGTGCACCTCGTATAGTTCTTGGTTGAAAATACTTACTCAGGCGAATGAAAAAAGAAAAGCATCAACGCAAAGTAGAGGAGCGCGTGAGATGGTACAGCAGAAACTACATGAGCAGCTTCTATGGAACATGGGTTAGTGAGCCGCCGAAGCTTGCAAAAAATGGAAAAACACGCTGGAAACACAACCAATGTTAAATATCTGAAGGATTAATACTTCAACCGATTGTTAAATGGTGATGACAGGCAAGATCACTCTAACGAACTTCCGGTGCCCGTCGATGTGTAAGAAAGCCAAAAGTTTTAAACCAACCAATCTAAATGGGATTTAAGTCCTCATCACCAGGTTTATAACGAATGACACAGCAGGTCCTGATGGGCCAGGGTCGGAAATTCTTAAAAACGTTAGACATGACATTGAAAGGAGAAAAAAACAATCCATCAGTACTTGTTTGTCGATTGGAAAGCCGCTTATGACAGGGCAAAGAGGAGCAGTATCGTGCTAAGCTTTACAATGCATGCCAATTTGAAACTCCTTATTTGAATAACGTTTTAGAATGTACAATGTTTAGTCACCACAAGTCAAAACCCAGCCCAGTCCAAAGGTGGCTGAAGACTTATGGACTTGAAAGAAAGAATCAAATGATCAGTAACTGCTGCCTTCATTAGCACAGAGTCAGAGCAGAATATACAAGGATAAGGTTAAGTAGGTGTACATGCTTTCATCGACAAGAGTCAACTACCACCACAAAATTGGGAGACCACGTTTATGATTGAGTGATCAGGCCAAAGAAGACCTTCGACCGTTTGGTGTATGGCTCGTTATCGAGTTGGCTAATACATTGAGGTTGTACTCCTGGACCTCAAGTAATAAGTCTCTCCAGTCGACACACATTGTGGTGCAGCAAACAAAAGTAATATAAAGTAAAAGACTCCGCCTAATGTCCAATTTGTCTGACCTAACCTCAATCAACATCTTGTTGAAACTTTGATTCAATTTTAAAGCTTTTATTGATCATTGCATTATAGTACCAAATTAACGTCAATTTGAAATTATTTGCCATCTTTAACATCTATTTGCAGCGGGTGATGATGAAGCTCTCCTCGGCGCTCAAGATGAACACGGCCTGCTGGCAATCGATCCAAAAGAGGAAATCATATCGGATATTGAAAGTGACGTCGATGCAGATGACAATTGTGGTGAGTTTCGTTAGCTTATATTGTTAGTGCTTCAACCGCCTTCCCAAAAAAAATGTGATCGACCTTTATAGAGACTTGAAGTTGGTTAAACGGCAAATGTTATAAATCCCAATAGATCGATGGTACAGAGGATAATAATAAATTCGGGGCTCACGTTTTTCCATTGATAGAGTGAGATACGAGTACAAAACGACCAAGGAAGACCGACATCAAATTATGGAAATCCGAGAGGGAGCTTCATGCTACATGCGTGTGCTTCAACACGTAATACACTGAATGTCTCCATAGTGTGGGGATATCCTTTCGAAAGAGGCAGTAGCAGCAGGAACACACAGAGCAGACACAAACACTCAGGGCAGCCAATAAGTTGTACATATATAGATACATATACGTACCTACGTAATGGCATTTACTATGGGGCGCCGTATGCCCCAAATAAAGTTTGATGTGTCCATGTAGTCCCATACTCATACATTACACGAAATATTCCAGTGTGCGATGATTATGGCACATGGGTGTACAGTTCTCGGTGCCGTTTTCATGTACAGAGGTCCCAAGGGAAATCCACGATCCGAACATCATCATCAACAACAGTAGCAACAGCAGCAGTAGCAGCACCAGAGCAGTATAGCAGCAGTACCAGTAGTATCTAAAGCTGGCTCTCTGAAGCCATTGTATGTGGGATAATATACCTTTAGCGGCACCATGGTGTTCGAGTGGCAACGACGACGACGGCGACGGTGGCGTCAGATGCTCCCTTTGAGTCGTGTAGGAGTTTGGGTGTCTATAGGAGATTCATACAACATAAAGCAACTTCGAAGGAAGGATGTGCGAGCACCAGCATGGGTTCAGTGTACACTTGTTCTCCCATAATATATGGGTCTCTCTAGCGTACTGTATAACGTTCTGATGGGAAATGAGGCCGTGATAAGTTTGGGGATCCCGAAATTGTCTTTTCCCTTTGCTCGTATAGCTGTAGCATGGTATGAACGTATACATTTTTTTGTTACTTGTCGTCCTGGGAGCCACACTGGGATAGGAGAAAATATAACGTATGGTATTTTCCTTAACCCATATGTACTTGAGCGCGCTTTGTGTTGTGCTTTAAATCTCTAAACTCTTTTCCATCATCTTGTTCTTCATCTTGTGTGTCAAGTTCACATCATACTTTTTCGTGGCTGTTCTGTGACGTGTATCCTTCATAACGTTTTGTTTTGTCCTGTTTTTAAGTTAACATTCAGGTGGATACATTTTCAGATTGTGGTTGGTCTGATTATTTAAATATGTGAAGTTCGGAGTTGTGTCACGTCACGTGTTTAATTTTATTTATTTTTTTTAATTTTGTTCGACTATTTGACATTTGCTTTTATTTTTGATTTTTGACATAAAAAGAATCAAAAATGAACCACAGCCGTGAAGCTACAAAATGCACAATCCGAATATTTAGCCCTGTATGCGAGGAAGGCGAATGGATGAGAAGATATAACCGCAAAGTGTAGCAAACTATTCAAGACGAAAATGATCGATTTATGGATCAAGCGATTTCGGATCACAGGGCACTTGGACTTAACGATTGGAAGCAACGTGCCCAGGGAAGAGCATCGAGGGCTACTTATTGTAAAAGCAACGTGCCTTGTATTAAAATGGGTCAAAGGCTGCTTATTATAAAAGCTTAAGTTATTGAGGATAAGCCTTTTTCAATATTTTGTTCAATTGCTTCAGCTAAACGAAAAGAGACAGAAGCTTCGACCTAACGACTGGAAAAGCAAAGTGCCAATATCATTAAAGCGGATGGAAGACATCGCAGACAGAAACGGGTTGGGAACCCATAACTGGCCCTAAGAGAATCTTCAAATCCCAGCTTTCAGGTTGTTGACGACAATGATAACCAAATCACCGCTTACGGATCAAGCAATCGTGGATCACAGGGCACTTAGACTTAACGATCGGAAGCATCGTGTCCAGGGAAGAGGATCGAAGGCTGCTTACTATATGAGCTGAAGTTATTGAGGATAAGCCTTTTTCAATTGCTTCTTCTAAACGAAAAGAGACATTACCTCTCTTAAATTAAAAATACTTGTATTTTATTCCTCGACAAGCATTTTTTTTATTATTTTGCGATGCCAAACTAATCCCAAAATAATTGTATTGCACGACGTACAGGGACTTCCTGCAATTTTGTTCTTTTGGAAGACATTTGTACAGGGTGTGCCAAATAGGAGCTACTGATGTTAAAAACCTATAACTCTTGTAAAACCATTTGTTTTTTAATAAATTTTATGGAAACTAATTATGAAATATGAAATCAGATTTTTGTTAGCGCATTTTCCAATAACCCCACGTAATGTTACTTTAGCTACATAAAATAGTATCTGGTTTGGCTTAAAAAAAGTTGGTCGCGTTTGGTCGCGAGGTGGATAAAGGAAATTTGAATTTTGTTGATTCACACAAAAAAGTCACACGTTCCCAAAAAATTTACGCAGCTGGACTATAGTTTGTCTATCTGGTTCATATTGGAACCACCAATTAGGATGCTGCTCCGCCGTACGCATCAAGAATGAGTAGATCATTCTTCTATAAGAAGCCCGGAGATCGTTTCTGTCGTTTCATCCTCATAACTGTCGACCAAACTCTTAATCATGAAGACTGTGGGAGATGATCTTGACTTAAAATTGTGCCAATATTTTCGCTGTGTAATAACAATTGATCGTTGAAAAAAATAGAAAAAATCAATATTTTAACCCGTTGTTGTATATCCATTAAAAAATTTTCAAAAACTCGACTATAACCTGAAAAAAAAATATTTTTTTTGGAAAATAAATAAGCTTTCCGTGTTCACCATTAGTTGACCTTATTTGGCTCAGCCAAATAGTTATTTTCTTCATTTTTTTAAAGGTAGATATTTGGAAATAATTACACACCTTTACTTTATTTTTACCAAATAGCTAAATATCTAAAATTTTAGTATGTTTCCCATTTATTAACCAAACAAACAACTCAACGTAAAAACTGAGTGACATTGCCAAACGTCAACAAAATAAAATCTCAACCCCATCCGTGCTTCCTTATTCATCTGTCAAACGTCAATAAAAACTTATATCCGTACGCGTAATGTTAACATTCTCCTCAACGCATTATGCCAATTCGTGTTACATTTGCCATTGTCAGTTGTTACCAAAAGGCGGGAAGAGAAAAAAAAGTCCACCTCGAGCAGACACCACTTATTCAGTGCAAATAGTCACATCTACGAAACGTCACAATCATGTGCGCCCAGTAGACATCGTCTTAGGCTACGTACGCATATCAAATAGTTTCTGTGTGAAACTGTTACAAAAATACCTATTCATAGACGACAAACTTAATTGGGCTTATAGAAAACCATCAACTGTCTTAATCCATGCACCCCATATCTGACAAACTGAATGATAGCACAGAAATACACAAACTAACACACACACACACACACATATATTTATCTGTCCTTTTGCGATAGCATTATCCTGTATGCGACGATGATGATGTTCAGGGAATTCCTCGCAATTCGCCGGAGATTTGAAATTTCGGTTTCTTTTATAGACGGGTTTTCATGTGCTGTATGCATGCTGGCCGGGTTGCTGCTTTTTGCATGAAAGGTCGGTTAGCAAAAAGAAACGTCGCCCGTCGGTGGCATCGGGATGTAGTGCGAGGCAAGGAGGAGAACCTCTGGAAGAGTGTAGTACTCCCAAAAGTCTGTATATCTCATGCCCTCTGTTCCTCTTTCCGCTAAAAAGAAAAGAAAAACGAAATCTACTCACTCACTCGTGAGTCAGAACAACCAGAGAAAGAGTGAGAGGAAGTATGAGAGTTTGGGGAACAACCTTGGCGTTGGAATATATAGGGTGGCATAAAATCTATACGGGAGAATATCTATAAAGAAATGAGACTGTGATTCTCTGGGGACGCGGTAACCAAGGAGACGAATCGAATTAAGAGCACAGCAGAGTATTCCCATGGGATCCCAACCCGAGAATAACGAGTTTTTCCATTTCCATGGCCCCCACTCGAGGACTTTTGGGATAAACCGATGCAGAGGATAGCTGAGCGCAGAGGGTTGCTGCGTTGTGTGTGACTTGTGAACGACGCTACGTAGCCCGGTAGCCGGCGTGCGATGGGTTTTATACTTTGGATTCCAGATGATAACAGAACCGGTTTTTGGCACTCGAGGTTTTTGTCCTTTTTTTTTTGCTGTTTTTGTGTTCCTTTGACGAGAGCGGATTTTTATTTTCATAACTTTGGGTGGTCTGGCAAATAGGGGGGGTTGTGGAGTTGCAGTGGCACAGGGCATAAAAGAATATTGCACCGAATTTTATGCGAGGCGAAATTAATACTTTGAAAATATTGGTGGCGTAAATGCCTTTCTGTGAAGTGACTATTTGTTTTATTTTTTACCAAAGTTGCATACAACCTCTGGGGAATTCCCTCAGACAGAGTTGCCAAGTATTAATAAGTGTGTTGATATTGTTTGTTATTTAATGATGTGTGATGCTAAGGGCTTGGGCAGGATTGCATGACTTGACATGACGTATCATATCCGATTTTACCACAGTTTTTGATTGGATACTAAGTACTTGAGGGTTTGGGAGTAATCTTGTTTCTCACCCAATACTTAAAGATTGAAGATAAATATTGCTGGCTCTTAAACATGTGATACGGCAGGAGTATCTCAACAACATACATCGCTTTTAGTGGCAGCCAAGTGATATGGAACTGGATAGGAACTTCACAACAGACAAACTAGAACGAAATGGGTACTAAACCTTCTGTTATGTTAAGAAACTCAAAGGTGGAGAAGGAGATAGTCAAAAACTCTTGTCTGGGACTAGGGTGAAATCCGAATTCTGGTGGTTAGTACATTGAACTTTTATGCAATGGGTTCCTTCGTCAAATCCTGAAAGAAGCACTGTTCCTTTTGCAAAAGGGTGATAAACATCCATGAGTATACAACTGCAAACCATTAGCTTCTCCTATTTGCCGTTTTAAACATAAAAGCTCAAGAAAAATGAAACAGTCACCACTGCGCACAGTGAATTGATGTGTTGACCAAAAAAAAAAGTGGATTTCTGTCTATCTAACCTTATATCTCAAATAATAACCTTGTTTTTGGATGTTTGGTCATAGATTAAGGGTTTTAGCTCTGTCCACCTCACGATTGCTGCACCGACTATTTTATTTCCCATGTCTTGTCCTCCTGGTTTTGGGGTTGTGCCGTTTTCGTTACAAAAAAAAGCTTGTTCTGAGAGAGACAACAGCATCGGATAACAAAACCCATAAAATATCAACGTCAACGGACAACGACTTACGAGTATGAATCTGGAACTGCACACTCCTCTGTCCTCTTGCGGTACAGAGCAGACATAACCGCATCCCACGAAATTCGTTGGACAGGGTCGGGAATCCAAAAATGAAAAACGTTTGTCATTTATGTCAGCTGCCACCCAAGGTTGCACATTTTAGGTTGCGGATTGTGGGGAGACGACTTTGGTCAAGAATAATCGACTTTAAGCCCCTACCGATGAGCCTGAAGACCCTGTTAAAGAGGCATTTTACGAGTTCCTAGAAGGAATACGATATAAAATCGTGTTAGAGGATTTCAATGCGAAAATCGGTAAAAAAACATCTTCGGCGGGTTAGCTGCAAAGGACGGCCTTCAAGAAACAACAAACTTCCGACTAACAGTCTTCTCGATAGCACGTTATACTGTTATCTGCAGCATGACTTCGAATCCGCAAAGCAACCTGACGTTCTCCAGATGGGAGAACCGCCAAAGCCACCATGTGCACGCATCCAACATCCTGGATCTACTCACAAACGTATATACCTATGCATGGTCTGGTTAAGTGAGAAAGAGAAGTTTAAGTATTGGCATGGGTAATCCTAAATACTAATGTAGATCGATGCATTTCGTTCACTTTATCTTCGACAACTACCTAAGATTGACGGTCTTGAGCATTGTTTGCCATCTAACTATGCTACTGATGCTAAAGTGATGATAAAGTATTGCGGTGTTTTGGTCCTTAATGCTTCCGTATTGCCGATATATGCCATTCGTTGTATATTCGTCAATATCTTGATATTGGGGTTCGTTGTTTTTCTCCACAATACGCTACAACATGTCACCATTGACAGATATAACTTGAGGTAGTACGGGACTTTGTCTATGTCGGCTCCACTATTAACTCTGACAACAACATCTCGTCAGAAATTAAACGAATAATTACTCTTGCCAACCGCTGTTTCTTCGGGCTAAGAAGGCAGTTCAGTAGTAAAGCCCTCACTCGAACTACTAAGGAGATCCTATATAAGACCCTCATCATCCCAGTCCTGCTCTACGGCTCTGAAGCATGGACCGTATCAAAAGTGAATGAAGAAATCCTTGGTCGATTTGAGAGGAAGGCTCAGGTTCATTCCGGACTGTAGCGCCACTTAAGCAAGTATTGTTCTTACCACTAACGGGTAAAGCCATAGCTCATTTTGAGTTTATACTGCGGGCCTTAGGGAATATGCTTTAACATTACCAATAGACCATTTCATAGTTTTGAGAGTGCATTCCCAGTTTCTAGCTTCCAAATTTTCGGTTTTATACACGCCAAGGGATACTGCTCTGGAGTCAGGTGTCCTTGAGGACGTTATTGAATAAACACTTAATTTTCTAAAAAGCGGCGAGGGTGTTGCTGTTTAAACGACTCTCCCTTTACATGCTAAAATCGTGCCAGCTCTTCACTGGATGGAGAATCTAATCCACAGGATCATTCAGACTTAACTGACGACGAAATGTACCAATGCAATGAATAAGCAATAAAGGAGAAAAGTTATGTTGTTTTCTCCTTTATTGCATATGAAAAATATGTGCTTTTGCTTAAGATATCCACAATGATTATGGTCATGGCTAGGTATCTGTTTCTAAAGGAAATATTTTCTTCTATGCTCAGCTATGTGGTTATGATCTGCAAATATCGATCATGGGCCTTTAAAACTCACATTATTGTGTTTAATCGATGTCGTCTGAAGATATCACATAAACACTATCAGATCTGTGTCGTAGCGAGTTTAATACAAGCATCATCTACGAGCAGTGATTTGCCACAGCATTATCTGCATCCATAGGCTCATCATTTAGTGCATTTGTTAGCGGGACATAGGAGAACACATAATTATTAATATTTCGATTGTTCGGGGAAGACGCCATATCTCCTTCACAGATGTGTGCAATATCCCCCTTCCTTAAAAGGCATCAGATTAAGTTGTCACAAGAAAATACGAAATCGATTAGCACTCTTGCTACACAACGATGTGAAAAAAAAATCAGCGACTCATAATCCGCCTTCAGTAATACAGGGTGTCCGCCGGGATTGTATACCTACTACAAGGTGGCGCAAAAATAACCTTCCGATTTTTTTTTTTTTTCAAACAAATAGTCACCAATATTCCGCGTTCTGGAGCAGTGTAGCGTAACATTGTTTATTAACGTGTATTTCGCATGTGTTTACTACACAAATGACAAAACAGAACTGACATTAGGGGCCAATCGCAAAATTTATAGCATTTTCTAATAGGAGGATTACTTTTGCGCCACCTTGTACTTTGTTTTGCCGTTCTTGACAGTTCGTATTTGGCAGTCGTGAAGTAGACACTTGGCAAATTTTTTATGGAAAAATATTCGATAATCCAACGTGTTTTAATAGTTAAAACATTTTATCAAAATCAATAATCGACTACTGTGACGATGAGAAAGCTACGTGCAATTTTTGAGAGAAACAACGTGCCAACAAAACGCACTATTTATCGTGTAGTGAATGATTTCAAAGAAAGAGGGTCTGTAGGTAATAGGCCAAGACATGGACCACAACGTATTGCAAGATCGGCTGAAAATATTAGTGCTGTTCAAGGAAGTGTTCAAAACAATCCATCAACCTCAATTCGATGCCGTGTACAAGAGTTGTCTTCAAAGAACAACTTTAGCCACAATTTTGCACAAGGATTTGCATTTGTTTCCATTTCAGATTCAGTTGACACAAGAGCTTCTTCCACAAGACCATTTACGCCGCCGTACATATGCCAATAGGATGTTACAGCTAGCCGATGACAACCCCGATTTTCATGAAAAAATCATAATGATTGCATTTTTATTTGAATGGATATGTGAATAAGCAGAATAGTCAGTTCTGGGCAATGGAAAACCATCAAATTATTCATTAGTCACTTTTGCATCCATTAAAAGTTACAGTCTGGTGTGCAATTTGGTCAGGAGGAATCATTGGACCTTACTTCTTTGAAAATTAAAACGGCGTAACGGTAACCGTGAATGGGGAGCTATATAGTGATATGATTGAAAACTTTTTAACGCCACAACTGCATGCTTTGGATATGATTAACATGTGGTATAAACAAGACGGTGCCACATCGCATACAGCCAGGATTACAATGGAATTACTGCGAGACCTCTTTCCACAACAAGTTATTTCAAGAAATGGTGATGTTGATTGCCCTCCACGGTCGCCTAATTTGACTACTCCGGACTTCTTTTTGTGGGGATATCTGAAAAGCAAGGCTTATGCAAACATACCAGAAACGCTTGAGCAACTCAAACAAAATATTCGTGATGAAATTAATGAAATACCGCGTGAAATGTGTGAGAACATAATGGAAAATGTGCTCAAAAGGGCTCGCATTTGTGATACTAACAGAGGCGGACATTGAACTGATATTGTATTGCATACATAATTGCCGACATTAAATAAAACATTTATCAATATAAGATCCATTCTCTTTCATTTAATCAAAAATTATAAACAAACAAAGTAGTATACCTTCCAGGCGGACACCCTGAACATAGTTCGTTTGAGAAGCTCACACCAAACTGTCACAATCCTCCATTTTTTGAGTGAAGTGTTTAAATTGGCTTAAACTTTTACCGAGAAAATGTGTCTTAAGGTGTTGGTATAGGTTTTACTAACACCATTTTCATTGGAGCAAGATGAACCATCCAACAGAACTCTCCAGCTGTACAGAAAGCAAGAGCACAGAGGGGTGCTACAACATGTCAGGCATAATATTAGCAGAAAATTCGCCCTCAGGATGTCCAGTCTTTATTAATTCAAGTCTTAAAAAACCATTTACCGAAACAGAGACAGCCAAATGTCCATAAAGTGTTAAGGCTTGCGTTCAAATTTAGCGGTCATTTCGAGTGACATTTTTTGTATCTTATACTAAATTATACTAAATACAGTGACCTAGTAGTTAGTACGTTGAACTACTAAGCGCTCGGTCCATTAATTAAATCCCGAAAGTAACAGCACCTAACTTTCTCCACTGCTCAACCTTTTGTGAGGTGGGGCACTGAAATGAGAAGCTTCATCATTTTGCCGTTTAGATTTGGCATTAATTGGGAGGTCCTTTTCATTGTGACAAAAATAATAATTTCGCACACACACAAGAAAAGAGAAGTTAAGTTTGAGACCGTACATGGACCGTTAATGCTAGATAGTTTAGTTTTAGTTTTTTTTTTTTTAAGTATCTAATGCCCTGTATTCGCTTCATACCGGATATATTGTTGCATTTTCAGTATTTCTGTATAAATTCATAGATCCCTGCATAATGAAAACCAAAACAATCCCATGTATCGCTTATCGGAAGGATTTTTTTGAATGTTCCAATGCTGGTTTATCACAACCATGTATAGATACAACGACTGCACATTTAAATTTCATCAGTAATATGCACAACCTTACCTTAATGTATACCATAGCCTACCTACATCCTAGTCCTACACAAAATATCACTAGATTCATGAACTATGACATCCTTCAAAAAGCCGAAAATCCTCCTCTCCTCTCGCTCACTCTCTCTCTCTCTGGTTGGGCAAGTAGTCCCCCAATAAGCGAATTTAAATGGCTTGTGGTTTCGCACAGCGAAGTGAAAATCCCAGTTCAGCGACTATACAGCAGCAACCCCACAACGAAAAGGTAACTCAAGCATCGACTATTGCCAAGCTAATATAGTATGCAAACCAAAATAATGCGCACAGCATTCACTTGATGAAGAACCAGACAAATAAGACACACAAAAGCGAACATTCATTGTGTCCCGCAAGGACGTGTTGAATAATCATCGCGCGCTATAACTCTCTGCCCCCCTTTCTAAAATTTCTTTTGCATTCGCCCATATAGCCGGCCACAAAGCGACACCACACCATCGACCCGACCATTCGCCGCCGCTACTATACCCGATCAATCGACTACACGAACACGTGAACCCACAAATATTCAAATTTCGATGAGGAATTCCCTAGCCGGAGGACAAGGATTATAGTCGCGCAGAGATGATGTTGATGAGTTGGAAGTCTACATCCACAATACACGACACTACGTCAAATGCCAACCTTTTCCGAGTTTCACATGCGAGTGGTATATCCTTTTCGAGAGACTACACGATGCGGCGCTGAGCAGCTGAGCGCCTGGTCGATTGTATGAGAATGGCAATGGGAATGGGAATGGGACATGGAGATGCGATACGGACGAGGAGGTACTACTCGGAGTAGTCAAAATTTACCTCGAGAAATATAAAGAGTCCTCCCGCAGCAAGGTGCCTCTGGTCGCATACAGATACATACGTAAGCTTTTAGAATTGATAGGAAATCATCCCGAAAGATTTGCACCACCACCTTGTTGGGAAGGGGGAGATGTGTTTTCTGTGTTCGGTGTTCCTTGTGATAGAAGAATGGGAGTCAGCGAGCACATGGTGGTCCCACGGGTAACATATTGTATACGGGAAGTACTCGTTTGTTTTTGTACGGTGTATGAGGAGGACGACGACCATTCTGCGAGAGAAGTTTGTCTCTTAAACCAGGACAAGTGAAACAATATCCGGTGGAACAAATGTGGAATCACGTGGCTGTCGTGTCTCTTCGTGCTGCGTTTACATGCGCACTGAGACAAAGAGTACTCGCAGTGTACTCTTTTTTAGTTTCGTCGTTTTATCTTCTGCTGCTAAGGGATAAGGCTGGGAATACTTTGAGTATTAGAGGAACTTATACACATGTACGGTAGCATACACCTTCGATATGGTAGTCGCACCAGGACCAGCAGAAGGCAGTGCATAGAAATATCTTTCATTTGGGGAAATATGGGACTCCTGGGAATCAACTAATCAAAATTCGTTTCACCTGGGACCACTGCTGCTGCTGGTTGCTTCTGCTCGAGTCTTTGTGTGAACGTATTGATTTTCTTCTTCTCCGTTGGGTTGTCGACGACGACGACGACGACGTGAAGAAGCAATCTTTTCGAACAGTATTTGGGCGCATGTAGATATCTCTTGGCCACTTTGGAATAGTTTTTGTTGACTGTATACACGGCGACTAGCCAAGTCACTTTTGGTGGCAATAAAGTGATCTTTTGACAATACGATGGGGAGGAACTATATATGTACATGTCGAGGTCTACAAAATGAAATGGGATCACCAGAGGAACTCAGGTCATGGCAACAAAATTTAAAAATCCTCTTTGGTAAGAGTTTACAAATTGTCTCTGGGCAGTTAAATGTTTCCGGTAGTGTATTGAAATCTTATAAGGATTTGTTATGTTTTTCGTTTTTTAATGAATTCATTGCACCAACATGTCATAAAACAATATTAACCAGATCCCGAAAGTATAACTCCCTTGTGGTTAAAATTAAATTTTTGCTTTTTTTGTCAAAACAATTGATGCGCTCTGCATTGTACTCATGAAAAGCAGCTTCACCCCATGCGTACCACCTGTGGGAGCAGTGGGTCTGTGGTAAGTTTGGTCCTGGTTTAAATCCCACCAAAAATCACTATGAAGAGGATAAGATGTCTTGATATGGAAATACGAATAATTGTTAAAAGTTTTTTTTTCTTGTTTTGACATTTCTTATAGTGAGCTCGTTGCAGCATGTACAATGTGCAACTGCCCTAAAAAAGTGCGCCGAAATTCGAGGAAGGAATTAAAACTACACGTTTAAAAAGTTAAGTTGACTGAGCAACTGAAGGCCACGGAATATTTGAACTATTCCAGTATGCTGAAGTAGCAAGGGCAAACGTCAGTGAAGTATACGGAGCTTTCTCCAAATTCTGGGTTGATAAAAACCCAAAAGCTATTGTTGATAGGGCTATGCATTTAAGGTGCAGTGGAGTCATCGGGCTATCAATGTTTTATGCGCGGTCCTTGGATTGGCAAAGCTATCGGGCTATCACTTTTTGGCGTGGTGGAGTCATAGGGATATGTGCTTCTTCGAAAACCAACATTGCATTGAGGAGAATTCACTGTTGGATGCAGTTCGAAACGAAGTCAAGCTATTACCATGAATGGCATACGTGTTATCATTTTCAGACAATTGGCCACGTTAAGTATTTTTTTCGATAGTGTGGGACATCAATTCACTTAAATACACCTGGAAAGAGGTGTATTTTAGTGAATTGAAAGCTTGTAAGCACTTGTACAGCTGAAAATTGTCAGTTGCTCTAGTTTAGCTTATAGTAGGTAGGTATTTTGAATCACTATTTTCGAACTGAATCTTGTCGAGATGAACAAGGATATGAAAGTACCACTTCTGCAGAATGTTAAACGGCGATGACGAACAACATTCCGCTGTCAGGCATAACGAACCATTCAATATTGGCAACAACAGCGAAAACTGACAACCACCCGACCTGAATGAAGTGAGGATATCAATATCTAAACTCAAGCTTAACAAGGCTATCGGAAATGATGGCCTTCCCGCTGAGATTTATAAAGCCGGCGGAGATGACTTGGTAAGTAACATCCACGAACTCATATCCCAAATCTGGTCGGAAGAATGTATGCCTGAAGAATTTAACCTTAACATCGTTTGCCCGATCCACAAAAGAGGAGACCCCTAAAACTGCACGAACTACAGAGGCATACATCTCCATAGCATCGTCTAAAAGATCCTATCTGCTGTAATATGTGAAAGCCTGAAACCGTTTACCAACAACGTGAACGGCCCTTATCAGTGTGGTTTTAGGCCAGGAAAGTCCACAACCGATCAAATTGTCACACTTCGGCAGATCCTGGAAAAACCCCAATGTCCCCATGTCTAGTTTTGGTATACCGCCCAAACTTGTCCGTTTTTGTAGGATGAAGAATACTCGCGGCTCCATCAGGGTCGGAAACCCTCACCGACACATTCGATACCAAAAAAGGATTTAGACAAGGCGATGCAATGTCATGTGACTTCTTCAATTTGATTCTTGAGAGGATTGTGCAAAACTCACGAGCCAACACCAGAGGCACAATTTTCCAAAAATCGGTACAACTACTAGCATACGCCGACTATATTGACATCATTGGTAGGACCCAACGTGATGTCATAGCGACGTTTGCTAGTATAGAGAAGGAACCGGCAAAAATGGGTTTAGTAGTAAATGCTGTCAACACGAAGTATATGCTTTCAACACGAAAGAACATACAACATCGAAGAATTGGACAGAACGTCACCATTGACAGATATAACTTTAAGGTAGTACGGCCAGTACGGGACTTTGTCTAACTCGGCTCCTCTATTAACAACAACATCTCGTCAGAAATTAAACGAAGAATAACTCTTGCCAGCCGATGTTTCTTGGGGCTATGAAGGCAATTCAGTAATAAAGCCCTCACTCGAACTTCTAAGGAGATCCTATCCCAGTCCTGCTCTACTGAGCTGGAGCATGGACCGTCTCAAGGGCGGGCAAAGAAATCTTTGGTCGATTCGAGAAGAAATTTCTTCGAAAAATCTTCGGTCCCGTTTTGCGTTGACGGGCTATGAAGATGGTTTCAGATGTCTAGGACATGTACAACGAATGGACACCAATACTCCCGCTCGCAGAGTCTTCAATTCCCAGCCAGAACTCGGACGCAGTAGAGGAAGACCTCGCCTTAAGTGGACTGCGCAACTGGAGGCAGTTACCTAAGGACCGGGCTAATTGGAGATGCATGTAGGTTGAGCCCTAGGTTTATTCCGTACCGTAGTGCCCCTAAAGTAAGTAAGTAAATTATCAAACGCACATTTAAGTAAATTTGTGGCTTATGTCTTCGATGACTTTGTCGAAGTGGAGGACATCTTGCTTTTGCCTAGGGTTTATCACTAATCCATATAAGAGTTCACTGAATCTGCTCACCTCAACGCTGTCCTTAGAAGCCCAAAAAGTGCGTTTTTTGAAAAGAAGTTGAAGGGCTTAAAATCGTCTTTTCTCTCGAGGCGTATTTCCATCCCGACGGCTAAGTTAACAAACTCGCACGTTATTATCGAAAAGCCGATGCATCCACAAAGAGTGACAGTTTGGTGCGGATTGTGAAGTGGTGGCATCATTGGACTATTTTTCTTCGAAAATGAGGCAGGTAACAACGTTGCTGTCAACGGTGGGCGTTACAGAGGTTTTTCTTTCTGAAATTGAAGATATGGACGACCTCTGGTTCATGCAGGACTATACGTTATGCCACAATCGATCTTTTGTGCACCAAATTCCCAATTCGTATTATCAGTCGTCTTGGCGATGTCAATTGGCCGCCTCGGAGCTGCGATTTGACCCCTTTGGACATTTTATGTGCGGAACAGTGAAGGGCCAACGTGCCGGAAACGATTGAAGCACTTAAGCTCAATATCATTCAAGCAATACGTGAGCTTCGGCCCGAACCATAAACAAGGTCTCGGGAAATTGGAGTGACAGAGCACGCTACTGCGAAGCCAGCCCAGGCAGCCACTTGAACGACGTTGTATTTCATAATTAATATGAATGTTTGCATCATACACGAAAAAAATAAATGTTAGCTAAACTTATTTTGGCCCATCCGTTATAGCCTGTACACTCCCGTTTTAGAGTTCTCCTTGCCCATTTCCTGCATGGTTGTCAATTGTAAAATCTGTTATTTTCGACTCGACGTTTGGTTCCTAATATTACTTGTCGTCAACCTCTTGGAACACCACTTGATGTAAAGAGAAAGCCTATAATTGAACTTCTTCGACTTTGACAAAAGATGTTGTATAATCAGGCCCTAACTCATTTTGTCAACAAAAAAGCACAAGCGCTATTCAACCCAGAGAAGACTTTTATTATCATAAGCCTATTGTCACTGGATACACTTCAAGGAGCACGTGCTAATCGACAACTGACATGAGAACAACACCTCCACCATAATATTCCATCACAACGAAAATCCACCCTGCCAAGGTTAGGTGTCATTAAAAATTGAAACCCCCTTGACTTTTTGTAACCACCGCGGCATTGACAATACCTAATCGAAATTCATTTGCTAAAAGTCTGCGGCAATCCTTTTTTGAAGCACTGATTATTTAACTGTTTTTTTTTTTTATCAGCCCTTCACTTAAAAGTGGCTTTTTCAACTTTTTCATTAATAAATTAGTTTCCTAATTGGTGCCGTGTTTATACGCTCTTTTCAGATGACTTTCAAGACGAAAATGGTGCACACGCCGACGACACAGATGCTATCCATCGTGAGACACTGATTGACAAACCACAGCTCGGAGATGATTTTTGCATGGATGACAGTAAAAGAACAGAACTCTACCCAACCGATATTGGCATCGAGATTGACGAACATAGCTCTGACAGTTTTTATTCCGGTAAGTAGGCGGCGCAAGACAACTTTTTACACCCTCTGACACAGTGTTAATAATTCAAATGACATGAACCCGTTTCCGTCCCGTTAACACTTTGTAATTGAAAAATGTTTTCCATAAAATGTTGCGGTCTGGTGTTTTGAAGGTTTAGGTCTGTATCAATGAAATTTTTCGATATTCGCCAAAAATTCAATTGCTTTATTAAATACCACCCTCGTCAGAGTTCGCACAGAGCAGAGGAGCGAATACCACGATGAATAGCAATAAGCACAAACCTAGAATCGTACAATTGCCGTTCAGGGTGTTATATTCAACTGGCCACGACACTCCTGGGTGCCCTACACCTGAGTCGGGGGAGCCATTGCCATACTGCCTAACTGGCCTTTAAAAACCCAGCACAGCAATCAACACCAGCACACATTTTCTTTGATATGAGCCATATCCACCAGCAGGACCAGCGGAAAATAAAAATAAATAAAAACACACAAAATCAAACTAAGGGAGGTTTCTTGTCTACATACACACTACTTGTACGTTTGTATTTTTGAAGTTGTTTTTGTTCGTCCTGTTTGGGATTTGCAACTGAAACAAGCCACTTCCTTCGCAGTGACACAGCGAGTCGTGTGAGGAGTGTGATTTTTATTATGTGACGTCCTCATATGGGCTCCACAGAAGAGTGTCCTTACAACTTTATTTAGCTTGCACAGAGGAGTGTAGTTTGACAAAGGCACTTCGCTAATAAGGAATCCTTAATCACATTCAAATGACATCAAAACAAATGAATTTAAGATTTGTGTCTCATCTTGGCCGGAAATCCTCGGGAGCCGGTTGTCGGATGTCTTTGCACATGTGACCAGAGCATGGGTATGGTAAGGCGATATAGTTAACCTACAATTAATTATTTGTCTTAAAAGGTTGCGTGTTACAAAAGCGACATGTCGGATGGATTCGGCTATAAATTATGCACCTTCTAACAGTAAGACGAGGGGCACTTTACCGGTTTAAAATAACAGTAAAATGCTTTTATTTGAGTTTGTAATACATTAGACCTCTATATCCGAATGCGGATGCATGTGTGCGTGTTGAGGTTATAGTTGATAGTTTTCGGTAAAGGTCCTTGCAAGTGTTTACTTAAGTAAATCAGCATGAAGTTCTTAATTTTTTAAAGCGAGAGAGATGTCAACTGTGAGAGGTGAGATGGTAACTTTTATAAAGACATTTTTTTTTGGAAGTATGCTATTTGTTGAGTGTCGCTTGGAAGTCTTTGTTGGTTTGAAGGTTTTTTTTTATTTAAAGTCGTATTTTGTTTTTAATTGTCTGGAGAATGATAACACTTTGGAGCGTTGTTTAAGTCACATATATTAAACATACCTTTCTTTGATCCTTTTCTTGAGAAGTTGTCTAATGGAAAAAACAACATTACCTGCTATCAATGTGTGTGTAAACTTCTCTCAGGCAGGAGTCTATAATGCTTATGTGAAACCTATGATACATGAAGAGGTGTCCCAGCTCAAATGAGGTATTGCCTGTCTAATCCCATTCTCGGCATGCAAACGTAAACGTCTTTCACGAAAGCCTGAGAATAACGTAGATTTGCGTAATATTAGGCGGGCAAACATACATCAATCTAATTTTGAGCCTTCCAAGGTATCATGTTGGGTCATGAACTCTTAATTTGACCACTACTCGTTTTATTGCGCTGGATGTAGATTACATGAAAATCGCAGATTTTTAGTCAAGCACCAAGATCCAACTAATCGTTGGTGTTGGTATTTTTCAAAGGAGGCTTCCTGAGTGTTTCCGAGTTGCCATACTACAACATCGATTTATATAATTTTAAGAAAGATAGCTTGAGCAGCTAAAAGGTTTTGATAAACCTCTCCTGAGTCTAGAGAGAACTGTTTAAATAATTATAACGTGAGACTCGTTCCTCATCATACATATATGAGGCACTGAGAGCAGTAGTGGCGTAACCCCAAACTGCAACAATTGAAATACTCGTGGTTAAATAATTTACAAAAAAAATAAATCCGTATGTTTTGATTTTTTTTAAATAATTACTGAAAGACGAAAAGTATAACGCAATGAGTGGCAATTCTGCATAGAATAAAATATTTTGATTCGTCATGATGGTGAAATAAACTCAAAATTGAGAAAGTGAGGGCTACGACACTCCTGTTCTCAATGCCTCATATCATAACCGATAATCGTAAGTTCATAACACTTGTGTATGCTTCCTCGACAACAGTTCACCAGAAAATGCTGAAAATTTATCTACTTCAATACCAGTTCAGTGCCGCTGGAATAATTGCAATGGACTGCAGAGCGAAAAGTCCAGATTCTATATCTAACCATTCCAAGATGGGATAGCTGATTAAAAAGTTAGTGCAAGTATAGAGTCCAAATAGAGTCCTCGGTATACAAACCAGAGGCTGGAAACTAAATACATGCATATTTAGATTTTGCACTAATAGATGATGGGCTCAGTGGCGCGATGATTAATGCGATGAACTGCCGCGCAGAAGATCTGGGTTCGATTCCAAGCCGTAGCAACACCTAAATTATTTTTCACTGGCCCTCCTCTCGTGATGGGCTGACAAATCATCCGAGTAGTACATTTGTCAAGAATAGCTGATCTCAAATTCACCGTTCGGTTTCGGCATAAAACAGGACGTCCCCCACCAACGTGCAAGAAATACTCACGCACAAATGAATGGTTGTGAGAAAGCTCGGCCCTGGGTACTAACGAGCCTGTTGCGCCAGTTGTAGATGATGTTAGTGGGTGCCAATCTTTAACCATACAGATATACACAAATAATTTTCACATTGCATGGATGGATTGACGTTTCCTTCAAATGGGATAAGTAAAGGGGTATCCAAAACATTGGAAGTGTTTTTTTTTTAAATGTCTTCACTTTAACTCTGTAAATATCTAGTGGTATTTAAAATAAGCCCACCAAAGCTTTAAATCAAATCAAGTATTTACAACGTAAATGGCTATACTGTCCTGAGTTTATTGGTTCTCATCTAAATGCGCTCCCTCGAAGATAGAACGAGGGAGACATTTTAACATAAGCTGAGCATAATTTGGTCAAGGGTGGACAACATTTCAGAGCACTACTTACATACTCTGTTCCACCGATCCAAATCTACCCTAATCTACGCTGAGCATTCCTTTCAAAAAATACTCTGATGGACTCTTGGAATCAATGCTTTCGCTTAATCTTGAAGTCGTTCCAATCGACGACCTCAGGCACATGGCGATTATCTTGCAGATGCTGCCAGGGTTTTGTTGAGTATTTATTTTAATTTTTCGACAAAGACAATCGAAATCAGTTGTTAGTGGCTGCGGCTTAAGACTTTCACTGCAACGAATCTCAGCAATTTATGAATGAAAGTCAAAGAAACCCTTTTTGGTATTTCGACAAGTTTTTGTTGACTTTCTGTGTCGAACTCAGTCTTGGTAAAGTTCGAAAGAGGTCAACAAATTAAAAATATATGTGCTAATGTTTCGTACAGGTCCTCAAATCTAGCCGATGAGAATCGAAGGTTCTCTCCTGAAGACTATTCAATCTCTACACACGGACTGTAAATGGTCTTAAAAACAAAATCTTTCAAATCTGGACTTCAATAAGATTTAGTTTTGTCACTTTGTTTTTCATTTTGGGTGGGGTGGGCTAGTGGTTAATGTGTTTCAATACTAAGAACAGGTTCCGAGTTAAATCCTTAAAGTGACAACACTTAAGTGTTTTTTTTAATGCCCCACAACTTGCGATAGTATGATAAACAAGAGTTTAAAACTGTCACGAGAAGCATCACAAAACCGCCTCTCGGAACTGGCGTTAAGCATTCATAAACGAAAGGAAAGGCTAGACTTGAGCGCTATATGGCCCACAAAGTCCAGACATATCATTTTTTCGTTTCATTATCAAATCCCTGAGATCCATCTCAATTACTTCGAAATGCCGACTATCTCTTATTGAAATGGAAGAGCACTTTAAAATTCACCTCTTCTGGGTACCTGGTCACAGAGTTAAGCCAGAGATCTGTAAGGCGGAAAGAATAGACCTTGGTAGACGGGGCATTACCCTTGTTATTCTACCGCCAGTAGCTACCGGCATACCTAACGTTTGCCCCTCGCCACATGTAAATAACTAATAAAACTGTATGCGATCAAGAAAGCAAACCGCAGATGGACAAACGGCACAACGTGCCTAATATCCAGGAAAGTCTGGACAAAATTTAACAAAAGCAGAGAGAGCTCTGTTTGATAATGCTGAATAGATAAAACAAACAGGACACTGCCCTCTAGGCCTACATGCAAAATGACTAGTCCTCTCTAGCAGTTACTCTCGCGAAATCTGCTTCGACGACGAGTTGGAGGAGTGTATTACTCATCTCCTCTGCTCTTGTCCAGCTCTCTCCAACATAAGAAAACTCCATCTGGAAGACTATTGCCTTGACAATCTAGGTGAGCTGGCTAGTATTTATGTCAGAAACCTCCTTCGTACTTAGCTCGTAATGGTTCTAACAATTAGGCAAACGAATATCAGGCAAAGACTGAAATCCACTTTGTAGGTAGGTAGGTAGAAGTGGCGATCCAGCATGAATCCAAGAAGCACTTGTGGGCCTTTTTGTTAGCACGATTCGTGTGACCTTTATTGTGATGATCGTGCGGTCTCTAGATGAAGCTTGTGAGGTTTAGAAAACGGATTAGATCTTGTATCCTTTAACCCAAGATGTCGCTAAGGTTATCGACGTATGGTTGGTCTATCGCACGCAATCTGGCTCTTGCTAGTGCCGGATATTTGCAGATGAAAAGGGAGAGGGTTTCTCTCTTATTTGTGTTTTCACAAGTGCGACATGGAAACCCTGGTTTGGCCGCATGGATCCACGTCGTGTGCAAGCGTATCGCGTGCAGTCACATAATCCTTGTCAATGCTCTCTTCATATAAGTGGAATACCATGTGAAGAAGTTTATGTGTCTCACTGCCTTATTCATGATTGATGGAAAGAGTATTCCAGAGCTAGAATGATCTGTTTTTAGAAAGTGACCGTCGAAGCTAAGTTATCGGTTTTTATCTTGGTGTTCTTAACAAATCGCAACTATGATCATGAAGGTTGAGCAATTTCCGAAAGAATAAGATCGCCAGTTTATGCCACAGTTGCGCTATAAGCTGTTACGCGGAAGGGGTGGATTCGGTTACCAGTCTTAGCAACTCCTAAATGTTTTTCACTTGCCCGCCATATTTCGACAAACCATCCAAATAGTATCAACTGTAAAGAAAAGCTTATCGTAGCTCACTAATTCGGATTCGGCATGCAACTGTTGGTTCTGTAACCAATGAATGGTTTACAGAAAAGAATTAGGCCCTGTATCCTTACGATTCTGTTATGCCAATGGAAGTAATTCTTGTGTATAGCTTTTGATTTGAGAAAATGCATTTCTGACTAAATAAGGTTGTGTTGCAGAAGCCCAAGTGTGACCATTTGAGAGGCTTGCCTGGTCATATAAACTGTTTTTCTTTGTTTTGCAAGGGAAAACAGTTTTTTTTGGGTGTTATTGGGCCGAGCTGAACGTTTCATGCTTTGATATAGTTTGATCAAAAATCGAATTCTACGATCTGTAATGGATGCAGTAATTTTGAGTAAACCTATGTATAGCCAGTTGGACAAAATTTATGTTCTATATAGCAGTGAATCAAAGTTCATAAAGAGCTCACTCTTGGACCTTTTCAACAATTAAACGGGAACAACAACACTTGAATGAATGAACACCACATCATGAATCTATACTTCCAGTCTAGGTAACTTATGCCAGAATTAGACTTCTGATTATTTTTATATTCATCTCGAACTTCTCTCAAAGTAACGGTGTAATAGTTTTCTCAAAAAAAAAAAAACAACAACTTTTATTCGTTTCTACACAAGTCGTTAACTTTTATTTGATTATCATTGCCAGCCACTTAAGACATGGTAACACTGGGTACGACGAGCAGAGTCTTGTTCATAATGCCTCTGTCCACCGATATTTATCTTTATGGTCTCAAATTATCCGCATCTTGCTACATACATTTCACATTTCTGTTCGTTTTTTCCTAATTTTCGTGCCATCTGAATATGAAATGAAATGATATGCTTGCTCTTTAGCAATTGTCCCCATTTATCTGATGGTTAATCATCTATGCCATTGAGACAAATTCTGGCCAGATACTGGTTTGTGGTCCACAAAAATGTTGCCAAAATGAAATGTACATACGAGAGTATGACCCCTTTTGGTAGTTGATCTCGGTCTCAGACGACAGTCTCAGCGCATTAAGAAGTCCAGATGGAGGCAGATTTTCGACGATGATTCTGACCCGCGACCATAACGATGTCAACAGATAGCCAGCACATTATGTTGCAAGTAACCTTTGGTCTGAGGGAATAACCAAACCGCATCGTCTTGAGAATGAGATATAGCTCCTCCTTTCATGGATTGTCATTGCCAGGCTTGTGTAGTGTACATTTAAGGTGGCACCGTAAGTCATGACAAGTTTCCATCCCCCAGACGCCATACTGCAAAACCTCATAAATAATGTTTTCTTTTCCAAAGTGGAATGCAAAACCTTACTCGGGTGTAATCCACACAATGCCTTCCTTCGTGATGCCCCCGCCGCGATGGTAATGCCGGTGGTGTTGTGGAAAAGAACAATGCCGCTGACCTATTCCTCTGTGCGGTAAACTTCTTCATATCCTTAGCCGTTGTTTTTTTTTTTTGTATTTCTGCGCTTCACTTTTGCATTCAAAAGTTTGAATCCTAGTGTGGAAAACGATGCTGACACAAGGAAAACTATAGTACTTCTGTCAACTAAAGTGAGAATAACTTTAGGAGTGCTGTATTCGGGTTAGGCTTGGGGTGTTAGAAAAATCCGGCTCTCCATACCCTAGGGGGGTTTGATGCTGCTGCTGCTGCTGCTGCTAATCCCCGACAGAATCAAAGTCTAAGGTAAGTTAAGTGCACTGGGGTGAGAGTCATTTATTCATGCGGTCTTTTGGTTGTGGATACGGACGAACTATAGTTCGAACGAAAGGATTTCGGGAAGTTTTCTGCAATTTTTTCCCTGTGCTCACCTGAATTTTGTTTATAAAAGTTATGACACTTTTCTTGTGGCAAGTAATTTATGAGCTTTGTTTCTGTTGGGTCGCGAAAATATTGCTGCGTGTTGAACGCCACTTTACACAACTGGAAGTACTCTATTGGAATTTCCGATTACGGCTAGCCAGAGAGTGGGCGGAATTCACCCCCTTACAACACACACACAAAGCCCATACATAAATCGTCAGATGATGATGATGATGATGCCACCATTTGGGGATTCTAATTAGTCGAACCCTAAATTTTGATAGAATTCCATTTAAAAACGGCAATTGGTGCGGTTGTACAGGATAGGGTCGCCTGAACTCCCTGATGGGGTGGTGGTGAAATTCCCCACTCACGTGGCTGTTCAAACTCAGTTAATCCTTTCGAGCAAGATGGGGTGGATGGTACTTTATACACACACTCAGGCCATGAATCGAAGAAAGTCACTTTGGTCGTCACAAGGATATGAAATTCCTCAGTGGGTACTGGGACTTCAGCTTCCATATCGTATAGCGCACAACACACACATTCGACATACAACTAGATGATGCCAAAAGGACGACGAAGAGGGAACATTATCAGTTGTAAGTAGTATAGGTACATTGTCGGGATTCCTTAGTGCTTCGGATCAACGACAACGTCGGTGGGTTATTCTCCTTAGTGCCATTTCACACATATTAAAAGTGAAAAGCACACACATTTGTGTGTTTGTTTGGCTGGCTTGCTGGCATGACTATAGCTTGGTGATGGGATTCGGTGTGTGCGCCACTATGAAATATATAAATGGAGAAAAGTGTGTACAACAAATTCCAATTGGATGTATCCTTTTGGGGCATTTTGAAGCATTATGGTACTCGAAGGAACAATTCCGTTCGGTCCCGGGGGACACAATGTGACTACAACTGTGTGTGCTGCTGCTGCTGTGGAGAGTATTTTCGCATGTCCCAAAAATATATATAGCAGCATCACACACACACACACACACAAACTCAGTCAACAGACACAGTCAAATAAATATTCTTCTCGAGTGAATAATTTATAAAAAATGATTGTAGCTACGTTGCTTTGTTTTGTTTGGTGTGCGTTGCTTTAAAATAGGTCATTTCGTGTTCCTACTATAAACCCTTCTATGAATCCATAGCTTCGATTTGGGTTTGGTATTGTCACCCATCATGTCGGAGGTGGTATCGGGCTCTTAAGACACACGAGAAGATTCAAATTTTGTATGTTCATTATTGATTTCGGTCTCTTGGGAGAATTGAGTCAAGGAGAACAAATGATATATTGAGAGTCTTAGACTTTGTATACTTTGCCTTTTGTTGATACCCATGTGGAGGGCTACTCATTTAATGGAAACATAATAACTTCGTCTGCATGTAGGTTCGGGTTGGAATCTTGGTGTAAAGCTAGAGTGGATAGAAATTAACGCGTCTGTTTTGTAAGGATGGAATGAAAATACGAGAGGAATTGTAAATTAGGATGGTATTTGCAGTCATTAGGTTTAAGGAATACCTTGGAGGAGCTTTTTTGGCTATAATATAAGGTAACTTAACCTTTGTCGTTGGGGGATTTTGGAAAGCTAGTTCTTGGGCATTCGATCGATGGTATCGAAAATCGTGTGTGAGCGCCGCGCCTTCAAACGGCGTTGTTAAGGCTTCATTTCTACTTAAATGGTATTTCCCTACGTAATGGTGGATAGCAGTAAAGTGAAATAGGTATATTAGAAGACCTTAAGGCTATGCGACAGAGCGGCAAAAAACACATGAAATTGTATGGTTGTGACCACGCACTCACTGAGCGGCAAGCAATATTTCTGAGCGGCTGAGTGATGTCGCTCTGCCGCTCAGTGTGTGACCTTAGCCTAACAGGTTTTAGACTGGTCAAAACCTTGATTTTCCATTCATTTGTGTACGTATATATAAACTCAGCATAACGAATAGGGCCTTAAAGTTGAATGCCCATTCCGAATGAGAAATTCCGGAAACCTAATACTGATCAGCATTGATAAAAGTCCTTAAACGAAGAACTCTTGCCAATTCTTATCTCATTTAAATAGGAAGACAGCGAAAATAAAAAAAATAGTCGGTTCCTTTGGTATTGATGGGTAATAGCAGCGAAGATGTAACCACCGAATCCATGTACACCTACATAGACCTGTAAAATGATATTCATGATGGCTAATACGGAGATGTAGGCTGAATTCTTCTTCGCAAATATATTGATTCGCAGCCAGATGATAAGTGTGAGTGTTATAAGTGACAAGAGTCATAAAAATAAACCGATCTGAACCATTTCGTAATACGCAACTATAGATGCATTAAACTAAGAAACGGGCTCATTACAGAAGCATATGTAATGACCAGACAGCAAATAAGGAAGACAACATTTAACCTCAATCAAAAAGTTATAGGTAAGGAAATGATATTGGTGATACGATACCAAGCATAAACTTTACAACTAAACTTTATACTTCGAAAGACTATAACTATAATAGAAGATGGTTGCGGAAGACCACTTTCGTAACTGTGCGAACACATGCCATTTGTATTGTACGACCATAATACCTTTTCGCTTCGCGAAAAAGCGAATTCATTCACCCTTCCTCTCTCTGTTGTTCTTTCATACAAAAATTTGACATTTCACTTCATCAGCTGTGTACATTTAAATTTGTCAGTTCATAAGCAACGAAATTTGTTTTTGGCAAACGACTTCCACTCTGACAAGCGCTTCCATTCACAAAATTCTGTTATGGGCGACTTGAGTAGTTGACAGTAATGAAGAAAACTTAACGTAGAATTTTGATCTTAGCTTCCGATTGCCTCCGACTATTACAGTGCAGCCTTAAGGCTGCGTGTACAGTAGTGCGAGAAAGCGATGCGATAAGCAATTTGAGATGCGTATTTAGATGCGACAAAATTATATAAAAATTGCACCACACAGCACAAGTACTGAAATTACCTGTTTGATTTTTTTCTTCAAACATCAAAACAAACACTTCTCGCACAAATCGCTTGAAAAAGTGGTCAGGACAGTTTGTGTGCGAGAAGCATGCGAGAGGTTTGCGAAAAGTTCGCATTTGTCTCAAAAAAATCGCTACACTGTGTGGCCGTGCATAAGAATGCATGCGAACAGTTTTCTCGCACTCAAACGATTCTCGCATTACGGTACGCGCAACATTGGACGACAAGCATTATCGACGAAGTGGCTGGTAAATGTAGATCTTATGGACACCAGCACTGCGGCAGGCAGAGTATAGACTTTCCACCCAGTTGGCAGTTGTAGTAACCTATATCTTCAAGTCACAGGCATCACGATCATATAAATATATGAAGCGATGTTGACGAACTTTGAGAGTGCAATTCAAAGAATCATTTTTTTTTTCGACAAAACATTCATTTTTCAATTTTTGAACTTAGTAGGTACGAGACGGAATATTTTCGGAATAAAACAAAACTAAAGCTAACACTTAAACTAACATAAAATAAACCATACTTGAGTGATACCTAGAGAATTAAACTTGAGGCAATTGGGACTCAGCCTTACAGCAAACTGTTGGAAAACCTATGTACGAAATAGGGTTGAACTGGACCCCTAAGTAAAGCCCATCATTAGGCATTGTTTGAGGTTGAGTATTTCAGTGACATAATTAAAAAAAAAACAAGCCAAAGTTAAAAAATGATTAAAACGTATCCTTTTGATCCAGCTGTGATCGTGAGAAAAGGATTTCGTTGGTATTAAGCAAGGTTAAGGTAAGATTAAGTTGTGGAGCATATTCAACATTTTTTGATGCAAATTATTGAAAAGTCACCTTCGCTGCCAGGTCAAAGGTTGCTTTGACGAATTGTGCCACTATCGCGTCCATCCTTTTAATATCAATCACATTGAAAACATGATAAATTTGTCTTCGGTTTTCACTTAGGATGCTTGTTTTAACTTAATTCTATTTCATGGAAAAGTCGAGGTTTAGAAATAAATATTTTCTGCCAGCTATAGTAGCGGGTGCGTACCTTGAAGATTATGCATTTCATTGCATCAGACGTTTAAGGACAGCGGCGAAGAAAAAAACTCCTTAGCCTAGGGCTGCTAATTCAATAACCGACTTGGAGGTTTGATCAATTGACAGAAGTCAATCTTATGATTAATACTGATGATAAATGTGCGTTCTTTTTTGTATTCAAGTCGTCACACAACGACATATAAATGTTAATATCTATCATCTGATCATAAATTTACAGTGGCCGATTTTTCTTAATGACCGATCACAAACATTTTTTATTCGCTCAACACACATAATATTCGGGGTTAAAAAATTCTGTCTAATTCTCTTGCTTATAAGAAACTTTACACGCAAAGTTGCTGGTACTTGCTATTTACACGCATAGTCGCTGTTATTTTCTGTTCACTCAAGCGGTAATTGATACAGTCCGGGGTGAACCTTTGCTTCAAATTTAATGCCCGCTATGCTTAGGTAATTACATTCAGATGCGCACTTTATGTACTCCGGACCTTGACATTGATGTCTGTGATGTCTTCGTCTATAATGGTCCAATGCGGTTTTTTTTTACCAGGCTTGTAAAGTTTTCGCTGTCGGGGCTCACAATTTGTTAACATATTTAAAATATATTTGCAACAATATATGGACTTTTTGACCGACCTATCTCAGTGGATTTTAAGAATGGACTTTGAATAGCTTCGCGTAGAGAGCTGATTGTACATTCCATCTACGAATACCCACACCTACGAATGACGTTGATAGTTTTTGTCATTTTGCAAGATATTTACCAAAAAGCGGTGATCCCTTTTCAATGCTTTTGATTGCTTCACAGATGTTTTATTCATTTCAATTGCAGTTAAATTGCCAGAAAGTTCTGGATCATAAAAAGTCTAGTTATGCATTGAACAGTTCAGAGATTGGTAGGTTTTTGATTTTTGATTTCTAAAGAATTTGTTGAAAATTGAAAAGAGTAGAAAAAGGAGAACATTTTACAGCTTCTCTGTAGAAATGGTGCTCCATCTAGAGCTGGTTGAGCAGCAGCGTTAGGTGCCAGGTTACCAAGGAAATGTCCAAAGCTGTGAAAAATCATTTTGGTGTTGCTACGTCTGGGAATCGAGCCGAGGCCTTCTGCGCGGCAGTTCATTCACTAACCATCGCGCCACTGAGCCGGCCCATCTATAATTAGATAATAGAGTAGATTTAAGTAATATATGTGGGTGTAGAAAAAAATCTCTTGCCGGCATACGTCCACGTACCCAAATATAAACCACCTGTTTTTACACTTTGTGAAACACAGATGGGCCCAAATTGTGATAAATCAGAATGAAGTCTACCTGGACTTACTTAGTGCCATTAATCCTCTCTCACCGCGGTCTCAACGTTTAGATTCGTAATGATGTGGCCTACTAAATTCGACAACAATACGGCCAATGTTCCAATCCGGAATTTATTTTTTTCTGGCTGAAATTCCATGTCAAAAAATCCTCTACTGTTTCATTCATAAAACCCCAAACCTGGATAGCAAATCTACTTTTAACGAGTTTGCATCGCTATACCTTCACACTGAAATCGTCATTTAGGGCGATTTCAACGTAAACAATTCTTCGTGGCTCCGAAACTCCTGGCAGTCAACACCCGAAGGAATGAGCCAAAGCCAATTCCGGACATAGTCATGCCGCTGACACTATGGACTTGTTCTGACCTCTCATCCTAATAAATACACTGTCAATGCTTTATCGTATCGGCTAATTTATCGTAGGAAGGTAAAAAGCAAGAACCGTATGACACTACGAAAAAGTCAACTAGGAAACTCTTAACGGTTTCTTTAAGAATTTTAACTCGATTATGACGTGGATGCTAAGGCAAACGGGTGGTATGCTTCGAGCTGCAAAGAGGCTATTAGATTGAAAAGGTTACGTTTTCGGTCAAATACCTACAGAGGAAAACCGAATTAAATTCAACCGAGCCATAAACGACTGTAATGCCAGCATCAAGCATGTCAAATTCTCGCAAAACCAACATCTGAAGCAAAAAAAAAATTCTACAATGTCCCAAAGGTAGTAACAAATTTTGGTCGTTTGTCAAGAACAAGAATTCGACCTCAATGCCCATTTACAATGACATTACAGATGTCACCTCTATAGGCAAAGCCAATCTGCTTGCTTCTCATTTTGCAGCCAAATATGACCAGATTGTGACCAGACCAATCCACTTCCGTAATCGTACAGTCGCAAGAGTATTACTAGATCTTAACATTCACAAATCGTCTGGTCCAGATGGATACCATACCCATAATTCTGTCTAGGTGTTCTTCTTCGCTGGGAAAATCACTGCGTAAGCTAAAAAGCAAGAACGCAATAAGACTTGGCTGTCATAAAATGGCATGAGCGGCCTTTTTGGGTTGGTTCTCCTCCGTCCCAGTATACGTAGTTTGGTACAGCGCGCCTTTTCACAGACTGTGGTAATTTTCAAAACTCTTTACCCAATCCCCACGGGTAGAATTTCGTTATTTAAATAAGGTAACAGAGTAAACTAAATGTAATCTTAGTTTGTGCTAGTAAACCGTTGGAAGCCCTATAATAGAACCGAACCATATTTGTACATGTTGATCAATTTCCAATTAAAGAAGATTCCATTAAGGCCGAACTCTCTTAAATATCTTGACAGTCTGGCTGAACGATTTTTCACTGGTCCTCCTCTCGAAATGATCTGACAAATCAATCGAGTAGTATCAATTGTCAAGAATAGCTTAGCCGTTCGACGTCGGCATAAAACAGGAGTTCCCACCATGGTGCAAGAAGTACACACGCACAAATTAATGATTGTGAGAAAAAGCTAGGCCCTGGGAACTAACGAGCCTGTTGCGCCAAAAATATTAGAAAAAAAAAATTTAGGACGATGATGAACCTATTTGGTTTTAGAAAATGGATCAAGATTGCGCTAACCTAGCCTAATTTAGGACCGTACCAAAAGGGGTTAACTGGTTGTACATTAAACTGATTAGGGACTGGTCATTGCTCTTTCTTCTTCAAATATGTATATATGTAAGCATTTGTACTTCTTGCACGAAGAGTGAGACTATTAATTTGATGCCGAATCTGAAAGATAGGGTAAAGATAATTTTTTTTTCTGAGAATTCGCTTTGTTCAAATGATTGGCAGATCATAAAGCGATAGGTAGCAAATAGCAAATATTTAATATTGCTGCTAAATTTGGGAATAGATCTCATCAACTAATACACCACTGGAACCTGTGTTGATAGATAAAAACGTTAAAAAAAATTTTGTATATAACCTTTAAAAGTATTTACATCCGACTCAAAACCTGTAAAATTAGGCTACATCAGGCAAAAAACCCGAAATCAATTTGGTGTGTGGTTATAAACCTGCACTCTCCTTCTTCAAACCTCCTTAAATGCTTTTTACCTTTTCTTGCGCCAACATTTCAATGATAAATCTATTTTGAACAGTTCTTCCTTAATTTACATATACAAACATTTGCATGGGCATTACTTAACACCACTTTGCTAGCACTACTAAGAGACACCACCCCAAACAGGTACAGCCAAGTGACATAACGTCTTCCCATTCCTAGACCTCAACTGGAAATAAAATCACAACAGGACTGGCAGCAACACACATTTTCATTTCAATCCTCATAATTACCCTTGATGTATTTTTTATTAACTTTACCAACTTTCTCCATCCCCTAGCTGAAAAATTGCTTAATTCGTTCGTTTTCCCATCACACTGATTAAGGTGCTTCGGTGTCACTCAGATTTCACTTTGACCTTTATCCAATTGAGCTGTCAAAACAGTGCCCAACAACTGAATTTTTAACTTATAGGGGTGGATTTGGCAATAATGCATATTTGAGGAATAATCTATTAAAACTGAAAACGATTTTTTTTAAAGTATCTTTTCAAGTCTTTAATTCTCTCGGGTATTACTCGGATTACAAATATTTTTTCACAGATACGAATAAAATTCACACCCGCACTTGTTATATGTGATTAACAGTTTAATTACATTTGAGTGATAGACGGTGATTGACAATCACACAGAAAAGATACACAGATAAAAAAAAACACACACACACCCTTTTCAAGTGCTTTTTCTGCTGACAGTACACACTCTGGAAAAGGGTTGGGTTAAGAGCTGATGAATTTTTAATGTCCACATAAGTTAACTCTGGGTGAGAGAGATAGATTACATTTATCTGAAGCTGGCCTCTAAATTGTACGCCTGCAGCCCACATGTCGACCACGGATTAGCGAGTGTCTACCTTTAGAGCTCACGTTTTGTTCTCCCACCCGAAAGGGAGATGTGTACGTCATGAGTGGCTACTGTCCTCACATATCCTTGTCAACGTCAACCATTTCAAGCGCCACCGAAGGAGAATGGGTCGACTGATGAAGGAAAGGAAATGTTAAATCATCACAGGAGACATTTTACCTCTCCTTGTCCAAATCAAATACCGCAGTGACGACATCATTTTTTTTTTATCTCAGACTCTGACAATTAATTATGTCCACCCTAATTATATATGACCAGGGAAGAGGAACCCAAAGATGCTGATTTTTCGGTTGACAAGTGTCAAACAATCCCGTCCCATTCTGAAGAGTTAATTAATCTTCATCAGTTGCTGAGAGAAACAATTACGACACCATGGCACCTACAGACCCAAGAACTCTCCTTCCATCAACGCTATTTGTCTTGCCTCAATTTGGACATCAATAAGCTGAGTGGTTTCGGTGTTCAATTATGACAGGTGGCTGTGGTCAGATGGATGAACTGCTCGTGCTTACACTTTATTTCGTGCGCTTTTCGAAATCACTTTGTGGAACCATCACCTGCCGGAGAATGCAACTGCTCTAATAAGCCACACAAAACGCCATCCTTTCGTTTTGCTCTTTCAATACCCACCAACCCACGATATAATCGAGAGCGATGATGGTGGGAGAGGTAAACGATGTGGTCAAGACGACCTGACATAACTAATGAACCCTATATTGATCGCTTATAATCACTCAGTGGATGCCTACTTAGGGTGAATTGTTGCCGCTGACGAAAGCGATGATTTGATTCCGCCCTTAGATAAGGACTAGCCACTTTACCAATCCGCCAGACACTGTCAATCTCTTCCATTGCTCCCAGCATTTATCTGCCTGCAGTCATCTAAAAACACTTTCGGAGAATTTCACTCTACCTATGTACCCGAGTAAGCCTTCCATTTATCTAATTGAGGACTTTCAGATGTTTGATTTGTGTCATCCCCTACTACCGTAAAGGGCAAATAATCTCATCAAAAGGCTATAAAAACTGTGATACTTGACTATAAGACCGCAGCCTCTTCTCCTGGGCTGATGAGATACTAAATCTGGATTTGAATTTATACTTGCGAAAGCGGGACGGAAGTGCCGTGCGGCGGTATCTTCAAGAAGAAAAGAACCGTGCGCGGACAGTAGCACGTTCCAATGAAGCGGGTATCTACATGTTGGGTATCTTATTGTTGGTCAAATCAGATTTGCCATAAAGACTACTTTTGCCGAATAAAATAGAAACATGGAAACACGTTAGCTTTAGTGCTTTAAGACACGCGGCTAGCTGAACTGGTTCGGCGGGGTGCGTACGTGTATGAGTGTTATGATTTTGTTTTTATGGTTCTTTGACATTTTGATGAGGCAAAAGGTCGTCTTGACCTACAAACATTAATAGTCCTCTATTAGAATGAACGGGGGACGACACATGTTGACCAGTTAAAGACGTCGTAGATGTTTGAAATTTCGGGGAAATTTACTATTTTGCAATAATGCCGCGTTTTAAGTTAACAAAATAAGTTGAGTGGATGCATCTATATTGAGTGTGTTCACAACGGTATTGAGGTAAATGTTTTATTTGTTTAAAAGTTTAAGGCGGATCTATAATATTCGAAAGCTATCGGACGCTAATATCAAATTTCTAAGTTAAGTTTTTTTTAAGTTCCTTCATTTGTTTAAAGGTAGCCCTGAGCGATGAGAATGCTAGCCGAATTTGCTCGTTAGCGTTATCTCCTACACGACGAGCATATTTGGCGAGCATTCATTTCGTGTTGATTATTTATACCGTGAACATGTGCGATAAAGAAGCGCAACGATATAAACTCGGCGGCGCCCGTTCACAACAAAAATTAGTTTTGCTCACGAACATGACCCTACACGACGAATATTAAAGCCAACAAAGAGGCAAAAATCGAAACATAGCGAGCACGGGCTGGTTCGGCGAGCATGTTCTTCGTTCAGGGCTATACCTAAAGTGGCCTATAAATAGTACCTTGTGAGGGGAAACGATTATCAAATTATAAAATTGGAGTTCAATTTGAAAATCCAAAACAATACACAAAAGCAATGCGTAATGAAACGCGATATCCGTATTCGTTATGTTTTTGATTGAGGAGTTGGATTTGTGCTACAAAAGTTGTCTGTCAAACTTTTATATGAAAAAGCGAATTAGGAAGACCGCTCTTTTGAAAGTGGGCAAAAGGGAAACCCTATGAAGGTCGACCATAAGATTTCCCTATATCGTCATATAGAGCAATTCGAATATTATAATTCAGCCATTGGCAGAAAAGCTATGCTCTTGCTGATGATGGTCAAGTTTGTGCCCTGGATAAGATTGCTAGATGCTGTCATACATTTGTTTTTCGCTAACAAAATTATGTCATAATTTTCACACGTTTTGCAGCTTTATAGCTTTTAAAAAATAGTTTTTGAAAGAGTTGTTTGGGTTATCAAAAAATTCTGCATCATCCAGAAACGTTTTGACAGTTCTCAAGTGATACTGCAACACGGCGGAAATTTATTTATTTCAAATGAAAATGATAAAAAAAAATTGCCCAACGTTAATATGGCACGATTTAGATAGTCCTCCGATAATTTATTTATTTCAAATGAAAATGATAAAAAATTGTCCATCGTTAATACATTTAACATCCCAACATCAGCTGTTTTTAAATATTTGTACCCATCCCATAGGAGAATTTTAGTTTTGTCACATATGCAACATTGATAAATAATTTAGCAAGACATATCTTAAAGTCTATGGATCAACTCAAATTCGCTACGTGAATCGATCGCTAGGCATTTCTGTCTGTCAGTCCGTCCATCCGTCTGTATGTCACCGATTTTTGGGACTTAATTCTTGAGCTAGGATAATGAAATTTAGAATAAAAGCATTTGCCCATCCCTCAAATACAAAAAAAATATTTTGTAGCTATGGTTTGCACGCCTTTTGGGGCATTTCGATAACAGCTTTCGATTACAATCTGAATTGAGCTGAATTGAGCTTGAAATGTTATGATGAACATGTGATCGATCGATTGTGCAAAGCCAAACTGGGACTCAGTTTCATATGAAAAAATTAGATTGTTCACAAACGCATTGATTCGATAGATTTAAGATCGATTGCAAAGATTCATTTCATGCTAGTGCATTGTATTTCTTTGTTGCAGGGTAAATAAAAAAAAAATTAAATGTCTTCCGATAGTGGAAATAAGTGTGAGTACTTAAGAATTGCAAGGGATCAGTTTAATAAAATTTTGGGTTCAGCATTATTATATTACATGGTATCATAAAACATGGAACAACACAGAAAAGTTTTGTGCAGCGTTGCATGTATCTTAAACATTTATTTAGTAGAATCCTGCAGGTGGCCATGGATTAGAGGAATGCGTAGTTGACTGCTAAGCCAAACGCTTCGGGTTCAATCCCCAGCTTTGGAAGCATTCTTTTTCTACAAAAATCGCTAGCTTATATGAGGCCACCTGTGCGATAATATGAGAAAATATAAATCTATGTCTCATTCTCTATGCCACGTAGGTTTATGTTGGCTTTCCCTCTATGTGTCTATTTTGTCTCTCTGTGTTGTATCCCAGCCGATGGCGTCAGTCGCCAGTCCTGTTATATGTCTGTAGTTCGTTTCATTCATGTGCGAAGTTCTGAAATGTCAATGTCAAGTAGAATCCTTCATAGGATTGGCATAGTGTATTGGCATAAATGTGATCAAAAGCACTTATAGGGTCAGCAAATTTATATCACTGCTCCCAATCCTTTGCGCAACGTTATGTCATTTTTGTTTATTTGTCAAAGTACCACATTGTATGCCCACGGCCGGGCCATTTTAAATTCACACTAATGCCCTAAGGGACACATTTTTTTTTATTAATCCGTTTAGACATATAAAAGACAGACAATCGTCATTAAACTGTTGCCAATATCTGTATGGGCATTATGGACTGTGAAAATGATAACGATCGAACAGCGATCAATGATGAACAAAACTGCAACTCGAGCAATTGCAAAATTGATTGAAAAAACTTCAACAATCTAGTTTGGTGGCAGATATAAGGTACATTGTCGATTTGACCCCTTTGGGCATCATTGCTTATTTGTTATCTCAAAAGATATCTGGGGTGAGCCACAACTAACATGTCTCTCCTATTAGCTCGCTCTTGAGTTAACTTCAAGATGGCTCAGATCGGTTTCTACATTCGCGCCCCACTTAAGGGTTTTATTCTTAACTCCGTCCATCACCTGTCTGGGAATCGAATATTCTGAGGACAGAAGTCCATGTTCGAAGTTACATGTTCTTGGCATCATAAACCTACAATGCGGACGTAAATTTTTAGCCGGTCAATGTCGCTATACACCTCGTAAAGCTCTTGGTTTAATCCACCATATTAAATCCCGTTTAGAACAAAGAATTGTTCGCTCAAAAAGACCAAGAATTGCTTTTTGATAAATTCCAGGCGCCGGCCGTAGAGCAGGACTGGAATGACAAGGATTATATTTATATGGGATATCTTTAGTAGTTGGGGTGCAGGATTTCTTAAAAACTTGCAAACATCGGTGGACAAGATTAATCCTGTGTTTGATTTCTGATAAGATTTCATAAATTCAAATACAATTTTCGGAGCAAAGGGCTCTTTAGTACCCAGGGCCGAGCTTCCTCACAACTTCTTGTTCGATGGCAAAACCTCCTGTTTTATGCCGACTGCGAACTGTTAAATTGACAATTGATACTACTCGGATGATTTGTCAGATCATCAGGAGAGGAGGGCCATTGAAAAATCATTTGGTATCGCTACGGCTGGGAATCGAACCTTTTGCGCAGCAATTGAGCCCATCATAAGACGTCGTAGTCAGCATTAATAGCAGAACCAAGATATACACAAAGTCCTTCATTACCTCAAAGTTGAAGTTGTCGATTTTGAAGTTCCATATTCTTGGGCTGCCCTCGTATATTGCTGAACCCACCATAGCCGCTTTTTTCTTACAGTCGCAAACGGAGAGGTGACATCTTGTTAACTCCTACCAATGATGATAAAACTGTAAGAAGCTTTGCAAAATCTTTTCAATAACAATTACCCCTATAGAGGAACAATTTCCGAAACGAAAGCCAGTTCCAATCAGAAGTTAATTTGCTTTAGATGTATTTGCGCGGAACAACATAAAAAAGCAACAATAGTGGTTGATTGATTTCGCAGCGATTCATAGCTGATTCATATCGCTGATAAACGATCACGGGCGTTACATTTCGTCGTTGGATCTGTTGGAAATACTAATCGGAACGGATACCTCCATAGAAAATTCTCCGATTTCAGAGAACATTTTCTTTCGAACGATACTTCGGTTTTCTTATCGAATGCTTTGGTGAGGTCGCTGCTGACGTTGATGTTTGGGCGTTATCTTTCCACATGGCCCAGCATACTTCGTCCCTATAAATGATGTCGTATGTGGCCTTCCGACCCATTAAGAGTGCTGTGGGTATCGATTTGGACGGCTTGGTGTTTTTTGTTCGTATGAGCTGTCAAAATGTAAAGAATTGATCAGATATTGCCATTTCTGGCCTAAAATCATGATGATATGGTCAAATCAGGATCAATCAGGTTTTAAATAAAAGGTTTCAATGATTGACATAGTACCTATACAGTATACCTACTGCAGGTTGGTGCGAAGTCCGTGGTTCCAATCCGAAAAGTATATCATTTAAAACCTAGTTTTTTCCACCATCCCACCTCTTGTCAAACCCTGAGAAACATCCAGTCGTATACAAATGTCATGAGAAACTTCTCAAACTTTGCAGCTCGAAATCGGCCTTAGCCCACCTTCCCTGTGGCAAAAATAAAACTTAGCACACACAAATTTTGGATTAAACAAACGATGATGAGGTTCCTACTCTTTATAGACATAATTTCCTCCGACCATTGGTGTATGCTTCCCAAAGTGTAAAACGTCAAAACGTCAAAGCCAATGATACAAGGCTCGAACAGAATCGTGTCGAGATGAACAAGGAAATATCGTATTTGAGACACAGTCTATGCTGAGGATATGGAAGAACCACTTCTGCAGACTGTTAAACGGCGATGACGAACAACATTCCGCTGTCAGGCAGAACGAACCTTTCAATATTGGCAACGTCAGCGAAAGCTGCCAACCACCCGACCTGAGTGAAGTGAGGATAGCAATATCTAAACTGAATCTTAATGAGGCTGCCGGAAATGAGGGCCTTACCGCCGAGCTTTATAAAGCCGGCGGAGATGACTTGGTAAGTAAAATCCACCAACTCATATGCCGAATCTGTTCGGAAGAAAGTATGCCTGAAGAATGGAACCTCAGCATCGTTTTCCCGATCCACAAAACAGGAGACCATCTAAACTGCGCCAACTACAGAGGCATAAGTCTCCTCAACATCGCATACAAAATTCTATCTGCCGTAATATGTGAACGCCTGAAACCGTTTACCAACAACCTGATCGGCCCTTATCAGTGTGGCTTTAGGCCAGGAAAGTCCACAACCGATCAAATCTTCACACTTCGGCAGATCCTGGAAAAAAACCCAAGAAGTCCAAATCGATACCCACCACCTATTCATCGATTTCAAAGCCGTATACGATAGCATTTATTGAGACGAACTATTCAGAGCCATGTCTAGTTTTGGTATACCGCCCAAACTCGTCCGTTTGTGTAGGATGACGATGGAGAATTCTCGCTGCTCCTTCAGGGTCGGAAACGACCTCACTGACACATTCGATACCAAAAAATGATTTAGGTAAGGCGATACGCTGTCATGTGACTTCTTCAATCTTCAGGATTTTACAAAACTCACGAGAGAACACCAGAGGCACAATTTTCCAAAAATCTGTACAACTACTAGCATACGCCGACGATATTGACATCATTGGTAGGACCCAATGTCATAGCCACGTTTGCTAGTATAGAGAAGCGGCAAAAATGGGTTTAGCAGTAAATGAGGGCAAGACGAAGTATATGCTGTCAACACGAAAGGACACACAACATCGACGAATTGGACAGAACGTCACCATTGACAGATATAACTTTGAGGTAGTATGGGACTTTATCTATCTCGGTTCCGCTATTAACTTTGACAACAACATCTCGTCAGAAATTAAACGAAGAATTACTCTTGCCAACCGCTGTTTCTTCGGGCTAAGAAGGCAATTCAGTAGTAAAGCCCTCACTCGAACTACTAAGGAGATCTTATATAAACCCTGATCATCCCAGTCTTGCTCTACGGCGCTGAAGCATGGACTGTCTCAAAAGCGGATGAAGAAATCCTTGTAGATTTGAGAGGAAAATTCTTCGAAAAATCTTCGGTCCCGTTTGCGTTGACGAGCTATGGAGACGAAGATTCAACCAAGAACTATACGAGCTGTACAGCGACATGCCCCTGGTCAAAAAAAAACTCCGCATTGGACGTTTAAGATGGCTATGACATGTAGAACGAATGGACAAAAATACTCCGGCTCGCAGAGTATTCGATTCCCAGCCAGACGTTGGACGCAGTAGAGGAAAACCTCGCCTTAAATGGCGCGCAAAAGTAGAAACCGACCTCAACCAACTTGGAGTGCGCAACTGGAGGCAGTTAGCTAAGGACCGGGCTAATTGGAGAGGCATGTTGGTTGAGGCCCAGGTTCATTCCGGACTGTAGCGCCACTTAAGTAAGTATTGGTGTATGCTTCATCTCTCTCCACTTAATATAGTTTGACAGAAGGGCTGCCATACCCGGTACCCGGGCTTAGTCTTGAGTAAACTGCCTTTTTTCGACAAGCCAAGAGTTTTTTTTTTTGGGTTGGAACTCACCACAGGTTTTACAAACCTTCAGTAGTCAATTGAAATTGACCTACCGGATTCTGTTTACAAAATGATAGCGGGAGTGGATGGTTTTTATAAACACATGTCAATTATACCTATACCTACCATTATTTTTATTTGAAATTTTCGAAATTTTAGTGTTTAAAAAATTCACATCGCAATCTGTCAAAGTGTTCAGACACAATTTCAAAAGCATGAATGCGTCAAAAAGATCATTTAAAAAAATTCCATTATCAACTGCGTGTTAATGGCGTCAAAATGTAATTGACGTCTCTGTTTTCCCAACGACATAATGATGCTGACAGCTTTCTGTAAAAGTGATATTAAAAAGCTAAATAATTTATGCCTGCGAAATCCATAGTCCTCTATGTCACCCATCATACTAGACTGGCCTACAATTTACCTTTACCATCAATCACTACAATTTTTTTGCTTCTCAATTAAATCCAAAATAGCCAAGAGAGCTCTATGCCTATGCAACTACATATAAACACAGAATCTGCACCATTGCGCTTAAATTTCAATTCGCGCACAAACACAATCGTATCGAGATCGAATCTGATTCGTTGGTTTTCTACTCACACTACCGTCGAGTATATAAGGCACCCTGGTATGGTATATACCCGCTAGCACGCATGACTGAACAAACTCCACCTTTCGTTATGAGTGTGTTTGTGTAAGGAGGGCGTGTTCACACGGTTAGTGCCACTTGCCACTTTTGAACAATCGTTGACAGCCGGAACATTGTTTGCAACTTAACACTTTTTTTTTCTTTGTTTTGTCATTTTACTCGTTTCTTTAGAAATAGCCGCAGGTTTTTAACAACAGATCCCCCCTTTCGACATTTCCTCTTGTGAAAGTTTTGGCTTTTCTCTCTCGGATGTGGATCTTTTAAGTGGTCATAGTTGTTCCGACTCTGAGGGTTTTTCGTTTCTTCTATGTTGGTGCTCCTGCTGCTACTACCAACGATGTCATAGACGAGCTGTCAGCATGGTGCATGCATAAGTAATGAACGAGTCCGGAGTTTTTGCACATCTGACCGGTGCCGTTCTTTCGATTTAATTTATGATCCATTAGCATTGAACTAGAGGCTGGTAGGCTTTCAAGTGGGGGGACTTTTGCCCAGAAAAATATACATTTCGATGTGGGGGTGGGTTTGGCAGGGGCACGAACAAACGTTAATGGTGTTTACCTGTCATGTGTCCTGAGAACGTTTTTTATTCTTATCTTCTGTCAACGGAGTGTAGGTACATTTTGAACTGGTTAAAACATACCTATCAATGTATATCTACATACCTTCCTATAGGTGGATGTATATTTAGGAAAACGGTTAAAATAGGAAATTTTCTTTCGTGCATAATTGAAGGTTCAACCACTTGTGGCTTATTAAACATTCATAAAAGAAAAACTAGGTTACAAAGTGCAAACGTCACCTAAAACAAATATCATGAGAGAACATCTTGTTGCGCAGTGCACAGTTTATAAATATCTATGCACAGCAGGTAACTATGTATCTAAATACATATTGCAAACATTTTTCCATAATGCAAGCGTCACTTTCAACAAACTGTCAACAGATATCTACTGTGACATTTTCAATTGTCACAATTCATGTGACAGTTGAAATCACCCTAATCAGTGTAAAATTGAAGGAAAACAATGAATTAAAACTAAACCCATCACAAGGGTGGGCTAGCTTACTCCCAACACGCTTACGTAACGTAACATTTACGCCCCGCCCAAATTCACATTAAAGGTCCCAGGCATCGCATTGCTCACACCTACACGCCCTCGGTCGCATAAATTATCGCTCACCGGCACTACACTCACAGCCATCACCAGTAGTAGTGGCATTGCTTGCGACTTGTGAGATATAAAGGCGCTCAGCGCTAACCTAGGTACCCGGGCTATATATCATCATGTTTGACTGTGTATCTGCGTGTTTGTGTAACGCCATTCCCATAGCACGATTTTGTAAGTGCCTTGGGATGAAGGCAGTGGATATTATATTGGTTGCCTCGGTGGTATATAGGTTTTTGTTTTAACCGCCCAGCTCACGCTCCATTGCGGACCCAGTTCCGCATGGTTGAATCCCAATCCATCAGATGTGTTTTACACACAGCAGAACTGGTTTAGGCGCCTCGCTGCTGGTTTTCTATCCACAAGAAGGCGGCGGCTCTTTATTCGAGTCGACACGACGACACGCAGTAGTAGGTACACTCGGTATACACTACGTTTACGTTTAATTTCGGTCGCATTCGGTGCTAGCAGTTATTCTTTGGTGCTCGACATATTTGGACGTGTTTCCTATTGGGGGAACATACTTTGTGTACGCGCTTCATTCTGTGGGTCCTTTCGGTTGAATACACTTTTAACATTAAGGCGACACTCAAAGACAATAGGGATTTCGTTTTGTTGTGTTTTGTTGTTTATGTTTGTGATGAACTTTTTAAGGATCAAGTGTGTGATGTAATTGAGCAAAAATAAAAGGAAAGATAAATTCTTGTGTGTTTAATAGAATGGAAGTCCCCAAAGAGATGGATAATCGTTGTGCAAAAGATATTTAGAAGTTTTGTGCGCGTTAGTTAATTAAAATAAAAATTTTATTAAAAAATTAAGAATACAAATTAATAAGCGTCATCTGTATTAGTGTGAATTTTTTTTTATAACTTGTTTAACCATTTTATTGAACAACGTAAGATCTTGTGATGATGGCATTAAAAATGCTCTACCGTGGCCCAAGTTCTAGGCTGGAAAATTTAATTGAAAAGATACAAGCCACCAAGGAAGTAAACTCAGGTATGCAAATGTAGGTAGTCATAGTTGGTTTATAGTTATACATCTCAAAATACAACAGCCTGGCAACGCTGTTGGAGTGAATGGAGGCTTTCTAAATGTCAGTTCATTGGATGAGTCGTTCGGCATGCTAATTCGGGTAATTCAGTACCGAAAATTCAATTTTTTTTGTCAATTAAAATGTACAATTTGTGAATTAAAGTTATACAGCTTGTTTTTATTTGAGTATCATGATAGCACCATATATAATTCATAGGTTCTGACAGAGCAGTGCCAGCTGTTATAATCTGGCTTACTTTTCAAAGCTGATTCTCATATTTGTAACATGGAAAGCTGACTTTAAGAATGTGATCTGTTTCTGCTAAAGAAATTATCTTAACAAACTAGGATCGTGCAATAACAAAGACAGTAAAATGTTGCCCTTATCGAATGGTCAGTTTGCACACCATCTGTTTATTTTAAACGGAGCTAACTTCGATATGAGATATGACTCCACCAATTATTTCAACGATTCAATCTTTCAACGAGATTACCTAAATTTTGGCTTACGCGTTATTTTCGGATTTGTTTACCCTTTTAACTTTTACCTAATACCTACAATTTGTTAGTCAATTTTGTTCTCATCAGATCTTTATATTATTTGTCTACTAGGCCATAAGCGTAAAGCTATATTGCTAAATGCTTCTTTACAATGTGAGATATTAACTAAATTGCATATTTCGTCACAAATGTTTCAACGCTTCTAACAAATTGTTCATCGACTAAGCCATTATTCAAACCCCGACTGTTAATTTTTTTTTAGGGATATTTCTTAAGTAGGTGCTTATTTGGCATGTTTTAACGGCCCATACAGGCCCTCACACCTAGTTTTTCCACAGGTCTAGGACATTTTCTCTACTTTGAAGCATTGAATAGTTGAAGCTTCAGAATTCGCTCTTTGAATACGATTTGTTCATACAAACTGATAAGAATGTTCTAACACACCCTCTTAGAGCTTAACCATGTCACTATAGCCATGTACCTACTGTCAAAATATCAACGCGGTAGCCTATAGGTGCATTTGCTTGTCAATTATGAACGAAATTGGTCAATTGAGCGTGGGGGCCTAATTATGCATGCTTTTCACCAGATATTTTGTATTTTTAATTTTAAATTTTAAATCATTAACTTTTTGACTAGCTATAAGTTTTAGCCAAATTGTTTCTTTTTACATATTTTGGCCTCATTTAATGCTCAGGCAAAAAAAGTCAAAATCGTGTTGCTTTGTTTGAACATTAAAAGTTTAACCCGATATTGGTCTTAATTTGGTAGCTTATGAATTATTTTACAAATTTATTTAAATAGCTAGAAATGTAATTTTAAATTTTGTTCACACGAAAAATGTTCAACGTTCCATTTCCCAGTAAATTCACACCTAACACACGTTACAAATATCATGCTACTTAATTTTTTTGTCCATTTTACTAATTGCTGTTACTAGTTTCTACCTTATTATGTTTGTACCTATGATGGTATGGTGAAACATCGGATTCGATAGTTAAAACAAGCCCAACAAAAGTTTGTCTCACTGTTAATTTAGGCGTAAAGCAAGAGGTTAAACGGGTTAAATCGTTTACTCTTTTTTTAAACATAATATATCCAAAAGTTTGTTTTTTTTCAAACTATCCGTTGAGCATGCTGTAGGAATAGATGTTTTTTGGACTTCAACACAGTTTTAAATAAAATAAAGAACGGTCTATAAAATGTACACTAAAACTGTGGCTTGTATTAAAATTGTGTTGGTCATATAATTTTTAGGCCCTAAATAAGTACAACAAAGTCAAAAAAAAAATGGGATGATGAAAACATTTTAAATCTTGAAATTAAAAAAAATTAATTGCGCGGAGTTTTTTAGTAGGTACAAAGTTTTTAAATTGCGAAAACACTTCTGTGTTTAAAACAATATTTTACTCAGCTTTTGACAATTCAAATATTAAAGTTTCGAAAGAAAATGATTTATCTCAGAAATTTTCGGATTCGAAATTTTGTAACTTTCGTTTGATATTTTAAATATGTTTGACATCGCCCTAGTGACACAAGAACGTAACTACATTTTTTTAAGACTTTGGGCTCGGTATAAAACCTTCCTTAAAATATAGAATTTTTATATTGTGACATAAGTGACATAAGTAGATTAGAATTAAGCATTTTACAAAAGTATTCATGAAACTCATAAAAATTAAATATGGTAAAAAAATATCACCAAATCACAAACAAACAAAATTATTATATGTTGACATTCGTTTTGTGTTATTAGGACAACTATTTAGACAAAACGTTTCAAAATTGTTGCCCTTCTTAATCCTTCAAAGTTTCTTAATTGTTTTAGGATTTTCAACTTTTCATTTCTTGATTTCTGGTTATCCAGAGGTCTAAAATCTTCATGATCTTTAAGAAGCAACATAGTTCATTACGAAAAATATGTTAACATATAGTTCTAGATCGAATTTTAAAATCGTTTATTGAATAAATGTTCTTGACTGTTTATTTCTTTTTTCAATTGATTGCATTTTCCATATCGTGTGGTTGACGTAAACATAATATTCATACTTTTTGTGTCATTGTGTGCAAGATTAAAACTTGTTTATATTAATAATTGTTTATGTTAAAAATAGTTAATTATGGATAATGGATTTTAATGAATTTATAATCAGGCCTATCGCGATGAAATTTTCCTGGAAATTTTGTCCTTGTTAGCAATGTAAATCAGGTTGTTGAATGGGAAAAGTTTCCCGGAAAAAATTATTTGCGAAAGGCCTGAATGTGTCGGAAATGTCCAAATTTTGAATGCTATTGTACATTTGAACATAAATCAATGAACTATAAGGTAAATACGATTTTCTGTCAGTTAGGCGAAATTAGATTCAATTTACTTGTGTTGCGTATAAGCATAATATAAAAATATAAATCTATCAATCTGTGTTGCATTAATGTATCTATGTATCAATCGACGATAAGTTTCCAATTCATTCTCTTATACATACTTGGACACAATACAGCCGAAATAAGTTAATTAATTTTTAATCAAGGATTAACTTTGAGCCTCACAATGTAATTTGTTGGTTAAGAAATGCGATACAATATTTTTCAGTAAACAAAATTGTTCTACGAAACTTAAGGCCTTTTAGTTTCTAACATTTATATGAAAGATATGCTTTGAGCCTTAAGGAGCCTTCGATATATCGAAATCACATCTCCTACCATTACAAATTTCAGTCATTTATGTATTCTCCTCGGGGCATTTGCAGCGATCCGTTAATTTTCAACACATTTCTCATGATATGTTGATAATCTCGCTTCATTATTAGCTTTGTACTCGTCAGAGTTGATAATACCCAAAGAAAAAAGTCCAGAGTGGTAAAATGGCACGAGCTGGGTGACCTGAGTGGTCAATTCTTGTGATGACACGATCCTGAAGCATTCAAATTAATAAAATTATTGTTTGGAAGCTGCAAAATCTCACAAGTGTACTAATTGCGGAAAAAAGGTTCTTACGATAGCCGATTTCCTACTAACTGCAGTATGTGGGCTATGATTACCAACTGAACAATACGTCTTATTGATACCAAGACTATGAATGAGGCTTGAATTTATCCAATAGCTCTCATTATTTTCTTTCTTAACAATTTAGCCAGAATGGAGCTTTGTCGAATCTGCAGCGATGAAATTCGTTATCGATTTCAAACATTTTAGAGCGACTAATGCCAGAAACACATTGTGAAAGCAACATCGACACCTACATCGACGTTAAAGAAATTTTTAAAATAAATGTTGATCCCGATATCGATTTTGGTTAATGCATTTCATAGCCCGACAATTGAGGATGGAAGGCGCGATTTGAGAAATTTGTAACCCGACAATTGAGGATTGAAGGCATAATGTGTGGCGAGCTACTTAAGGAAATCATTTGACAGCTGACCTCTAATGAAAAAAAACCGTACTCACTCTGAAATTCATTTAAAAAATGCTTAATTCACATTTATTCGAAAGTTAATTAACATCGATAGAGTTAACGAAGAGTAAAAAACCTGCGACTTAGTAAGCATTCTGTTTGACATTGGATTGGTCCTAGCAGCAAAAGTCGTTTCTTTTTCAGCGCTTTATACAATGTTTGCGCAAAACCAGCTCAGAACGTTCTGAGTTAATTTTGAAACACACTTGAACATACAGATATTATTATAATGAAATTACCAACATTTTAAAAGTATGATACACAAAAGGGATTAACTAGATAATATAAACCAAATATGTATCAATAGTTTTACTTCAGATCAAGAAACGCCTGCAAACATCTCCTTTCTTCTGCTTTTTTGTGTTTTCTCTTTTCAATTCTTTCTCATTCTCGATTAATTGATTCCGAGCCTATTAAAGCTCTGAAGTGTCTAAGCAAAAAGGAAAAAGAAACACAAAAATATTGTTTCACAACTCAGGTTTTACTCGGAAGTAAAAAAGAAAAACTCCTAAAATGCCTTTAATTTCTGGACTTTATAGGAACTTTATCCATTCCCACTTGATGTTGGTAGACAAAATAGCAGCTCTACTGGTACCTTCTGTGGCCAGAATTTACATTGCTCAAGAGCTACTATAGCGATGACCAAATGTATAAACACACTAGATGTATTTATTAGCATAGGTGGTCGTAATAGGGACTTATAAGCGAAGAGTAAGGCCTACCTTAACATCAATTAATCACCTTCCCAATTTGAATTTTAAATTTGAACATGTTGGATATACCAATAGCTGCCTTTGAACGGTGACTTGATGTGATATGATACACGAACCCGTTTCAAAAATATAAACGCGTTGAATTGTCAATAATTTACTTATGCAATTACGGATTGAGTGACATTCATTGTCAACAACGTCAGCGAAGGGACAGAGTGAATGGCCAGCATCTGACGTTTATTTTATCATCTGAGTGGACCACTTAAAATCAAATAGACGATTTACAGCTTTTTAATTTCAATCTGCAAACAGGTAACATCGATTGGCTTACAATCAGACGATTGACGGAATTCGGACCTAACTGGACCTTTAAACAAAATAAACAAAAGGACTCCTGGAATGTTTGAAAATGTTCACGTTTGGTGACCGTTTTTTTGTAAATCATAGAAAAATACGTCAATTCATCCAATTTCGAATTTAATTTTGTAGGTTATGTTTGAGCCTCGCATAAGTCTAATGAAATGGGTTTGTTTAACTACGTGTGCTTTAGAAATAAAATAAAAAATATTTGCGATTGTAAAAATGTTGTTCAATGCCTAATGTCAACTATTCGATCACTTGTGAATGCCACTCTATGCATAAGTCAAAAAGAATTACAGAATTGGTCCTTCTTTTGGGAATTTATGGGAACAAGAATATAACCTCTCAAAACCTACCAAGAGTGTATATTCTATCGTCGCACAAAGATGTTTAAAATTTTATTTCTGTACGAAACGAAAAACTTAGAAAATCCTGTATTTTAGTGTTTTGGCTATCATTACGACCTAACTATTGAGAAAACAATCGATTGCATGTTTAAAAAAAGTTTTTCTTAGTTTGTGTCGAATTTCTTGATTACCATCGTTTGGCAGCACCAGTGGAAAGTTCTCCTTAGTTTGTGAGGTCGGGCGGCGCTAGTTGGGAAACTTTCCACTTGAAGGCTCATAAAGATCCACCTGTTCATAACACAACCATGAGGCTGGTATCAATGGAAAGAATGGGCATCTGGGTTGGTTACCAAATTCTGAAAAATTGAAAATATGTAATCGCACAAGGATAATGTTGTCTCAAATGCACCAAGTGCAAGTGGTCCAACTTGTCCCACTTACGGGGCCCAGCGTGTGGAGTAAGTCGGGCCAAGGGCTAAGAAATTACAAAAAGGATGAATTTAAAACAGAATTTTATTCAAAACATAACAATTAAACAAATAATTTAAAAAAAAAGTAAAAAAAATGGATGAAAATTAGGAATCGTAGTCGTTATTGCAGTTAATGCAAATAAAAACGATCCCAAGTCCAGCTGAGCACTTCGTATGTAAACTTTCAGGTAAACTTTCAGAATACGCTTACATGCATATTAGACAATAACATTCCGTCTGTTCTAAGTCTATGAAACTTGATTTTCGCATCACTTTTTTTTTTAATTCAGGAGGCAAGTTGGTCCGCCTGGCCCAACTACTCAAAACAGTTAGATTTTTCAAACGGAATATAAAATATAATAAAGTGATTCATAAAAAACTTTACCTTAATCTATTATTTGCAACTTCTTCCCACTAGAATACAAAAAATACTGAAACTTTTTTTTTACATTTTCACTTCAAAAACGAAAAAAAAACGCGTGGCTCCCAATCTGCTGATACAAAATGCAACTCACACTGATTACACCCTATACCCCTATGGGATAGTTTTGATACATTGTTTGTAACATAGTGAAATAATTTAGCTAGGTATACTTCTAAATATATGGACCAACTAAGAATCGCCGCCTGAGTCGATTAAGCCATGTCTGTCTGTCCGTCCGTCCGTCTGTAGGTAACCGGTTTTTGATCCTTACATTTTAAGCTAGGATAATGAAATTTGGTACATTGTACGTGCTGTGCGATCGAGTGTCAACATTTTTGAAATCCACCAACTGCCACGCTCCCTTTAAAAAAAAAACCTAATTTTAGGCCAAAACTTATGGCTATATTTCGTCTATACAAAGTTTTTTGCCCACTTTTTGGGGGCGTTTTCAGTAAAAAAAAGGTTTTTCGGTAAAATTTTAAACATTTTGAAAAAAAAATTTCATGCAAAATTATTTGTTTTTTTCCATCTCTCATTTTTACCAGACGTATAACCGACGCACGCCATACAATATGCAGGAGAAAAACGTTGTTTTAATATTACTAATATTACTTTGCCATAAAATCATTTAATTAACTTAATTTATTAATTTTAAGGATGAGATTATATAAGGTACAAAACGATCCACATAGTGGATTGTAGCCTTATTATATGTTTTTGCATGGGGTTGCTTTGTGTGCGCATTTGATTCGTGTTTGATATTCTTCGTGCAGTACTTGCGGTTCGTGAGTGATTAAGGGGCCAATCTTGCCCCGTGGCCCAACATCTTTGTCAGTATGCGAACGATTTCGCAGACATTCGCATGCATATATTTTCAAATTAGTCTACACGTATATAATTGTGTCAGACTAAATGTCCGAGTAACACACGTTACACTATCGAATCGTAGGAATTGCATAAGACGATGATCGTCTGACGACGTAGTTTTGACGATTTAACGTAGGTATGCTGGATATAATTTATTTAGTTGTGAAACATTGTATTCAAAGTATCCTTAAGAATAGTGAATTACAGTTCTCGACCTTGTTCCATGTTTCATATACTCGTATCGACAGTTATCGTTTTAAACTATGGACCAGATAGATCCATAGCTTTGATAAGAACTGAATACTGGGTGAAATGATAAATGTATATAAAGTTTGTGCAATAACGCTGTGCTGATAAGATATTTTTCCAATACAAAAAAAAACTTTTGGCGCAACAGGTTAGTTATTACCCAGGACCTATCCTCTTTCCAAAGCCAATTATTAGTGCGTGTTTACTTCTTGAATTATAGCAAGACCTCCTATTTTATGACGTACCTACCGGAACATATTAATATTTTCTTGGCAGTTGATATGTACTATTCCAATCATTTGTCAAATCATCGTTAGAGATATTTTGACGTGTCGACGATCTTAAATAAAATTGCTGATACAAAGTTACTTTTGAGTTGTCAAAAATGCATGGCTAAACTATGGACGATACAATAGGGAGGTTGAGTACGATAACTTCAAACATTAAATCTTAAAATCAAAATTTATAGAACCATTCTCAAACAAAAAGTGTTTTCGTTTTTCTGAAATATTTTGAATTTTCAGGGATAATCCATTTGTGAACTTTTCATTAGATGGATATTTTTGTATTTTGCTACCGCGGGATTAAAAGTAGGTTTCCTTTTGAAAGGCCAATGTATGTTAAATAAAAAAAAAAACAAAAACGTTGACAAGTCTGCTGGTTAGAAATGGACGGATGTTAAGAAAGTTGGAAACGTCTGAAAGTTTAGACATTTGACTGTTGCTCCTTGCGACATGACTCCTGGCCAAATTATTAACACAGCCAAGTGCTAGATACTTATACGGGTGGGTCCGAATTTATGATCGATACAATGTAGAGCTCTTCATGTGATCCGTCAGCCTCTATATTAAAGTTATTACGTCAGTATTTTTTGAGTTCAGATTGTTTCAAATACCATAGGCAAATTTTACTAAATACGAACTAATGAAACAAAAAATCGTTAGCCCGCGATTGGATTTAGTTTTAATTTCTTTAGAAATCCATTTACCCCAGTTAGTCAAGCATCCCTCCCTGTATAATTAAAATCAAAACACTGCGCATCCCCAAACGACGATCACTTCGGTCTGTCTGTCGGTCGTAAAGCAGATTAATTTCGTGATTCACGCTGACCGAGCGCTATCTTCAGAAGATCACATTTAATCCCACAGTGATGATCTAAGCACGGAAATGCGATGAGGCTTTTCTTTTTAATCCACCGGAAAGTATACAAGTCTTCTTCGTATCTGTGTGTACTGTGTTTTTTTTTTAAAGTCAAGCCGCAATGCATACCCCGACGGACGTATAGTGTTTTAATGAGACCGCCCGCGCTAAATTCGCGCGCTACAATCGACGACGAATATACTAGCGTGCTTGCACTCTCTTCATAGTCAGTCCTTAATTGAAGTTTCCCTTCCGTCTAATTGTCATGGTGGAACGCCACTTGATCGGGGCGAATGACTGTCATCGGAGTGTGGTTTTATGTCGCCAGTGTTGATTACACTACACATCCCCTTCTAATTAATTCATCCCTATGCGGCCCCCTATTCTTGATTAGCTATAGTCCGAGCGCCGTTCGCCACGCGCGTTAATTCAATTATCGCGCGCGTATCTAAAACTTAAAAACCACAAAGATTTGTATTTCATTGTTTGGAACCACTTCCTCTTTAGAGTAGTCCACCAGAGATTATGCCACTTAATTAATTACGAGGGCTGCATATATGCTGTCCGTTTGCGACGCATGACACCTACGACAGAGGGTGGTTTAATTACTGTTGTCGCCGCATCTTGTTGTTGATGTCATTTGAAAATTTGAATGAAGTTAAATTAATCGTGAAACGTCTTAATTGCAGATCTGTACTCGACGCACACCTCGTCCAGCTACTCGCCCTCCATGTCGGATGGGACAATTACACCAAACTCGTTGCACAATCATCATCTGCAGCCGCACCATCATCATCATCTGCAGCGACTGCATCACTTGCAATACCAGTGTGAACAAACCAACAGTGGTGGCAACAATCGCGACAGCAGGCATCATCATCATCATCACAATCGACGTGTTTCAACCATAAATGGAGCAACTGCCACCGGTGTTGCCGGCGATGATGACGAGAATGATGATGCTGGCGATGAAGACGACAGGGACGAGGATGACGACGCCGCGAATTCTAGCGAGGAAAGGGTTTTCCTCTCGTCGAACGGTGGTGCCAACGATGCCGCCGCCACCACCACCAACACCGCCATCACCACTAACAACAACAACAACACTTCATCCAGCACCACCACCGCAAGTAGCATCAGTGGCGCAACCGGCGAACATTCCATGAAAATTCCAACGAAATTGCGGAAAATCGATAGGGATTCGGCAAAGTTGTTGGATAAGTTGACAAGTGATGGCATTAAGAGCGCGACCGACCGCGACGGATCCTATCAGTGTCAGTTCTGTGATAAATCATTTCCGCGCCTTGGGTATCTGAAGAAGCATGAACAGGTGAGTGTTACAGTGTATGTTTGTGTGTGTGTGTGTTTGGGTTCCACGTTTTCCTTTTAAGGATATGACTTCTTTTGTTGTTCACATAGCTCGTGGGGGGAGTTGGGGGGTAATTAACAGTGTTTGCGCTTATTAGAGGCGAATCGCTTAAATATTTCGCACTGCAAGGCGGGCAGATCAATAAAATGACATATTTCCGACGGGGAAGCCTATTGATTTGGTATCGGAATTGGTACGAGATCGCATGTCGTTGGCGTGAACGTACAGCGGTTGACCCTGACGTGGTCGTATGCACGTGCACTGGGGACAATTTCTGCAATTCCCGACTACACTACTTGGCGGGTTTCTAAGAAATACCATCATGAGGTTGAGTATGAGTACGCGTACTCCTCTAATAAAGTTCATATCTCCTGATCTGGGGGAATTCGTCTTCGGAGTAGGTATATTAAGCTATGCCTCTACCTTTAGCCATAAAAAAAAAACCCGAAGACCAGCCGAATTCAAGGAGCTAAAGCGCATCATAGGGTGAAGTATTGCATTCCCTGTGGCAATAAATATAAATCTCTTTCGTGTTTGGCTCTGACTCTTGACAGAACTGGGAGTTTGGGCACACACATGATAAATTTTTGGGCATCTTGTGTGCGCCTCGATTTCGACAACCGTCATCATCATCAGCAGAGAGCACTTTTTGAGGAATTTGTCGTCGTTTTGGATTGGAAACAGAGAACCAAAAAAAAAATCAACACTCACAACAGAAGGATGAAGATTGTATCTGTGACTGTGCCTTGTTGTTGGTCTCTTTGTGGCCTGTCGTTTGACTTTAAAGTGTCTTTCTACCTTTCGTCCAGAGCGAGCGGGAGATGATGATTTGCAATGGCAGTTAAAAAACGATAACCAGCACAATCAGTTGTTCATATTGTGCAATAAACACCAGCAACGCTCTGAATACAAATTGACTTATTTTGGCCTGATTCGAAGTGTAGAGATATGGAATCTGTTCTTGTCCGCTTCATCGAAAACAACATCAAACGTCGTATGTCAAATGCCGCCTCTACTTCAGCTGCTTCGGCTCGGTATGACAAAGTGAGAAAATAAAAATAAAATTGAAATTTCTGTCCGTCACCTATGTACTTATAGAAAATATCTCAATTTTAAAGTGGACACTAGGTAGGCACGCACGCGCACGCGCAGATGAGGAAGAAGTCTGTGATTAAGTCACTTGGTGTTTAGTAGAATTGACATTGTACTCCTGCGGCTAGTGTCGTAAAAAGTCCAAACGACAGCGACTACGAAGACGATACAGTAAAAATGTGTTTTCCCGGAATGCAAGGGCACACGATTTGACGTAGACGACGAGACGATGCAGACCACGATGGTAGCAATGTTTTGGGGCTTCAAGTTAAGTTCGGTTGTCGGAGCAGCGCTCCAATTAAATAGTGTGGCTTGCAAATGTGCGCGCGGAACCCGCACTGGCTAGTATTATAGGATAGGATAACATCTGTTGTTTGGAGTTACATCTCTTTTGCATATTGCGCGGCGACTTTACGACTTGACGACTTGCTATGTGACCATAAAACCCCGCGACTCTCCAAATAAACTGGAATACTAATTTTCGTTGCTGACATTTTGGACCCAAAGAGCACGGTGGGATGGCAGTTGTATACCTATAGCTACAACATACAAGTACAACACCAGTTGTTGGTTTGGTTGTGCTCTTTTATCTTGTCCATTTGGGATTATGTGCGGCGGCAATTAACATGCGTGGCGATCATCCACACTTTCGCACACACACATTTCTTATGGCACAACGCTACACAGAGAAGAACCTTCTCCATAGCAGGGTCTAGCCGACATCATCACTATCATTGGCATGCTTGAGGCGTACGGTCGGCTTGGCGATCTCAAATGGAGTGTATGCATATTTTATCATCATAAAACAGCCTCGTGTTATTGGTAGATGAGGGGTGAAAGAGCACCTCAGCCGTCAACAGATGTTTGCAACGTTTTTGTATGAAGTCATATCTAGTGAAGGCTGTGTGCACTATGGTGCATTTAATATCCGCAACCGCATATTTTTTAGATTTTAATGTTTTTTTGTTTGCATATAAAATGACATTTGACATGTGTGTGTGTTTTTTTTTTTGTTACATTTCAGAGCCATGCGGAGCATCTCCCATTCAAATGTGACTACTGTGCTAGACTTTTTAAGCACAAGAGGTCACGGGACAGGCATACCAAGCTACATACTGGCGACAGGCGGTACAGGTGTCCACATTGTGAGGCTGCATTTTCAAGAAGGTGAGTGTCAAATGTAAATTTATGCTAAGAATGGTGTTCGAGACGGTGTGTTGAAGTATTCGTGGACAGGCAAAAATGGCGGAGCGTTTGTGGGTGACATGCTAAATCTACATAATTTTTAATTTGTGGGGACCAACTTGGTTATAACCTTTATGTTGTCTGCTAAGCTTTGAATTAAATAAAAATAAAATAGGGATAAAGCAAAAATGTTAATACGGACAATTTCAAGAAAGAATTGACACCTTATAACGAAATTCGAAGGCAGATGCAACTTTATAAACATTGCAGTGCATAGTGGTATATCGTTATAGATGTATCTTAAGTTTTGGATACGTTCCTAACATCATGAAGTTTACTCATGTATTCACAATAGAAAACCATAGCAGCCAAAACAAGGGGGCATTGTAGAAAAGTCAAACACTGTATCTATACATAACCTAAACTTTCAGTGCGTGTTTTATGAAATTCGCCTTTGGATTCACGTTGTAATTGATACCATAACAAAGCGTGATGCCTATAATACTCAAGGGTTCCAGGCACAACCACTTTGTAGTCCGTTTTAAAGAACTTTTTTCCCTTCTTAAGGGATACGCGCACACGCACCCATATTTTGTATAGCTGATAACAGTTGGTACTGTCATTTTCTAAAATTCGCGTCCGCGGTGTGATTCAAATTCCATACCCAATTCAAAGAAACTAAAATGAAAAAAAAGTTGGTTGGGCTACTCGCTATAAGGTTACTGCAACTTTAAAAAATATTCTGCGAATTAGAAACAAACACAAGAGAAACACCATTTCCTCTATACGAAAGCTTTAAAATATCATTAATGGTGTATACATAAATCATCACGACGCGCACTGAACAGAACACCTTTCCTCTCTCTTTTCTTAATTTTTCCATCAAACGACCGCGATGTGCAAAGATACATCACCAGTCTAGCATTTCTTGAAAACAGGTCCCTTTAATAGTGTAAGACACTCAAATTTAGGGACAATTACTAACAACCTTTTGAACCGAGGTATACCTAATCGTATATAATGTTTGGTTTCAAAATAGTTTTATATCTTGGTGCAGTTGAAACATCCCTTAAAAGTCATAGGTGCTATTTACGTTTTTTGGAATCAGCCTTAATTTGGTATGAGCTTAAGCAACCCCTGAAACTTTTCTAACTAAAAAATAAAGCTCTTCTCGCTGCTTCAGAGAAACTCCAAATAGTCGAACACTGTCATTGGAAGCTTCTAAAAAACACTGTTCCAAATTGGAGTGCAAGGAACATAAGTTTTGGGGCTTTCTTGTGAACTTAGAAACTTTGGCGAAAGATGAAAGTGATCGTTTATAAAGGGCGACAATTCTACACTAAGTAATACACTCTGACTTAAAATTGGCGTCTGTATGTCTACCTGTAATCTTATTGCTCAAAAACCATCTATCCGACTTGCATGACTTTCATAGCTAGAATCTCTGGCTGATGCTTGATCATGCACTAAAGGATATCAGAAGGAACTCCATCAGTACTGAAGTTGAAGCATATAAATACTTGCAGAGATAAAATATCCACAAAACTCAATTAAGGTTGTCGTGAATTCTTATTTTTCCCATTCAGCAATCAATTTACATTCCTGAATGGGAAAAATTCCTCGATAACCCTAAATAGTATCTCTCTGTCAAACTGATCGTTAGACAATATCGATTAAATTTTGAGCTCCATTTTGGAACTTCTAGCACGACTTATTCCAAAAATCAACATTTAAAAACTCCACACTACGTAACCACAAATTTTCAACTCCATTTTTGTTTTTCTCTTCTTTGCAGTGATCACCTAAAGATTCACATGAAAACCCACGACAACCAGAAACCATTCCAATGCACGATATGCAATCGCGGTTACAATACAGCAGCGGCTCTTACATCTCATATGCAAAATCACAAAAAGCAGGCAGCACTGCTCGCCGCTGGAGGCAATCCGGCAGCTTTGAACTATAGTCCTCGATCAACTGGGTCCGGTTCGAGTAATGGGAGCCTACAGAAACGTCGATACGTGTCAGTGGCCAACACAAAAAGTCCCAGTCCGAGCTCAATGGATTATGCCAAGCGGATGCGTAGTTCCTACATCTCTTGTATGTATTGCACGAAATCCGATTTCGGATCAATGGAACAGTTAAGCAGTCACATTCAAGCCATGCACGAGAAAGAAGCACTCGCCAATCAGCCGGCGACCAGTGGTTTTCAAATGTCATGCGAGTACTGTACAATGAAGTTTCCCAGCATTCCGGCGATGTTCCAACATATGCGAACCACTCACATTGATCGGCTGTCCAGCCCGACTAGCTATTTTGAGCACTTCAACCGGCTGGCGGCATCGGGTACATTTAGCCCCCGCTTGGCAACACCCAAATCGCATGAAACAAAGGTCAAGGTGGAGGAGCCGAGTCCAAAAGAGCCGGAGAAACCAGACGACGAACCCACAGACTTGAGTCAGAACAAACGTTCCGCTCAAACCGCATCGCACGAGTCTGCCGAGGCAGTCGACAAGCCAGGTGTGTTTTTTTGCAACCAATGTAATGACGGGTTTCCAGATTTTGACAGTTTCCGCAATCATCTCAAGTCACACATAGTCCAGGGGCTTAACTTGGTTTGCCACCATTGCGGTCAGTCTCTGCGCGATCAGTCCGAATACGAACGGCATGTAGTATCTCATTTCTTGATCACCAGCTCAGAATACAGCTGCACTGAGAAGAACTGCAGCAAGACGTTTTCCAAGCCAGAAGACCTGCAGAAGCACCTGTTTGACAGCCACATACAGACGATGTACAAATGCTCGTTGTGCTCGGATCTTTTCGAGACAAAAGTCGCGATTCAAGTTCATTTTGCGTGCATCCATTCACCAGAGAACAAGATTTTCCGCTGCTCGGCGTGCATGGATACCTTCCATGGGGAGCAGGAGTTCCATATTCATGTGAAGACCAGACATCAGACTATAGTCGGCTCTCCTATTCAGTGCATGTTCTGCCGTGCGGTTTGCTCCACCGAACTAGAGATGCACTTCCATTTGGCTGCACATGCGCGACAATTTCGCTGTCCCTCGTGTCCGGAGACCTTCCATGTGGAATTTTTACTCGATCGCCACATGCAGACACATCACGGACAAAAGGATGTTGACACATCGCAGGCGGTCAACCCACCCGTAAACCCAATCAATCCTATTTACATGAGTGCGCTTTTCAACAAGCCTCCTCCCTCGACGCAGAATAACAACAACAGTATTTTAGACTATAATGCCTTCGCCATGGGAAAGAACCTATTCGCCAATGCATCGGGAAATAAGTTCTACAACCCGCTCCAAGTGGACACCAGTTCCTCAATGAAGCACCCATCCCTGGTGTACGCCAGCCTGAATCAGCGGTACTTTGACACCAATCGGACTATCCTAGAGATGTATAACCAGCATCAGCAGGAGAAGATCAGTGGTGTTGCGAATTACTTCAATAGTCCCAACAACAATAACAGCAGAAGTGCTCCTAAATCACAGCAAGAACCTAATAAGCCTTCGGAACGTGTTATGTCGGGCGGCTTTAGTTGCGGTATGTGCGAGCGAAATGACTTCCGAACAGAGGCTGAGATCCATTCACACCGCAAGATCGTGCACAATCTGAAGACAGGTGTGAGCTTGCGCTGCGCCTACTGCAGTGGTAACTTCAAGTCCCGTAGCGAGTTGGAGCATCACATGAAGACGTGCCACAACTCCACCGGTAAGCACAAATGTCTGATTTGCGATGAAATCTTCCCATCGCCTGCTATTCTCGCGGAGCATAAGCTGCAGCACTCCAAAGTGGGACAATCTGGGAAGTGTTCGCATTGCGCACATGCTTTGCCAGATGTAGGCGCCTTCAAGAACCATCTCTTGGAACACAACACCGAAGGACAGATGCCCGTCCAATGCATTTGCTGCCGCCAGACGCTACATTCCGACTTTGAAATTGGACTGCATGCCAAGTAAGTATACAACTTGTTGTGAAGCTGTCTATATGGTAAACTAATAGTTGTCCTTTCCTTAGGTTCCACACAAAATCGTCCTCTGTCTCGGAGAGTGCATGCGCTTTATGCCTGGAGGCCATCCCTAGCACAGCCGACACCAAGGTGTGTGAGAAATGCTGCCGCAAACACAACTTGAACACCAAATTCAACAGTCAACGGAATTTTGAAAGCAGCTCTGGACCTTCCAGCTACGTCGAGAACCGATGCAACCTATGCAAGGTGATCATGCCACATGCGCAAAAACTTCAAGAGCACTTGGTGGAGCATACTTTTGCTGGCTGCGAAGACAGAGGCTTCATCTGCTACATCTGCTCGGCTGTGTTCACAGCACCTGGGGGTTTACTCAGTCACATGAATGACCATGGCGCAAATTCTCGTCCGTATGATTGTAATCTTTGCAGCGAGAAATACTACTTCCGCGCCGAGCTAGATCATCACTTAGTGGATCATGAAATACGTGATCGCCTGAAGAACACAAGCGCCGCCAGCGCAACCCCCACGGAAGCTGACGTTAAGGAACCTGCCCCGTCAGAGGAGGCTGCTCCCAAACTTGAACCCAAGCGTGAAGTCGTCGATGAAAAGCCGCCAGTCGCCGAAGAAGAAGAAGACGAGTACATCGAGGTGGAGAAGGTTCCCGAAGTGCCTCAAAACACCTCCCAAGAGGACTAATCCTCCAAATGCAAAAAAAAAAAAAACGATATACACACAAGCACCAGTATTCTTGTGATAGCTCAAGACATCCTTTCTTTCCGTTTCGTTTTGTTTCCAGAATTGTATTATTAATTTATTTCACATGTTATCCAATTAGTTATGTAGTTGTTAAGCTTGCACCAATTGTAATGAGTTTTAGTGAATAAAATACCAATTACCAAACACAAAAGAAAACGCTTTGTCCTTGACGACATGACATGAAAGTCTGCGCGCCCATGCTCTGTGGCGGCTCTGAACCCCACGAGAGATCATCAATATTGATGCCGAGCTGCTCGATCGCCGTTTGCATACCAAATGTGAGCTGAGCTGCTGTTTACGAATGTTAATGTTGCTGCGGGCTCGTCATAAAATTGCAACTTTCGGCCGATCTTCTAGGGGGATAGAGTTCATCTATATACCTACACATTGTGATGATGCACCGAGATCAGTCGCAATTACTAGTGTTTTGCTGTGAATTGACGTATAAACCTGGCGCAGCTATCTTGGTTGGACGATCTCTCTGCCGGTGTGTTGGTTGTCTGCGCAAAGCTCCTCTTCGAAAAGGTTGTGCGATTCAGGCGGGTGGAGGCACTTCAAAATAGCCCAGGTCGTATATCTTGTCAGGCGCTGTGCCATCGGCCGGGTGGACTATACACACAGAATTAAATGCAGTTCTTTGGTGGGGATTGAGTGCTGCTGAGGGAACTTGCACACGGAATGCGGCACATAACTTTTACCCCTTTTGAGAGCGCGCAATATTTTCGTTGTTAAGCTCCGGCCGAAGTCACGTAGCGGCAATAAAAAGGTGCACAAAATCTTTTGATATATGGTTGGCAAATGTTGACATCGTACGAGCGTAACTTGGGCTAGCATGTGATCTTGAAGCATTTTAAACACATTTTTGCGTGCGGCTACTGCCGCCTCAGGATGATGTGTGAATAGTGTGTTGCAGTCGCACTCTTATTTAATGTGCGAGTGAATTGCAAGATTTTTATTCGCAGATAGATGACGGAGTAAGTAGATGCATTAGTTGGATTGGGTTGCAGATTGTTGCTGAAAATTTGTTACTTAGCGGACCACGTAGGTATTGGCTTAATGATTTTGCAAGGATCCTCTCGATGCAGGAACATTTTGAAGATTCTGAAAAGGCTGATAAATCGCTTATGAAATATCACGAAAGACGAAAAATCCTCAATTCCTCCTCAATATCCATTATGAAACATCTAACCGAAAAGGGAACCAATCACTCAACAATGGCGGAAAAGGCAGAGTGGGAGCGATTGATATTTGAAAAAAAAAAACATTTGGCAGGGTTTGGCATCAAGTTCTTTTGTCGAATATCTGGATTTGAAATTATCTCTCGAAAGTTGTTTTGGACGTTTCGAAGTCTGCAACTCAGCAAATCAATGGTGGCGTTCTTCAAGGCTTTATTTTGTTTTCGACATTCTTTCTAATTTTTTTAAATTATCTCTTGCATAGAACATATTTCTTTGTTTTGTCTGAAACATCCAATTCAAACATATCTTCGCTGATGGCACAGCCAGTCTTTCACCATCATTTCCGGGCTGTTAAAACGTCAAAATATGTTAGGCTCATTCATTTTTTAACAAAAGAGTGAAACTTCATGCTTTTAAAATGAATTCATCGATCATCCTTCATCCATCAACGTTACGTTCATCTACGGAACTAAAAAGCTTTCCATGCTCGGTATGAGTGTAAGTAACGACCTTCATTGAATCAACATGGCTAAAAATATCTAGGTTTCGTAAATCGACGCATAAAATATTTTACTACCCCGTCTAGTCTGCGGTCAATATACATATTAAACGATCTTGGGCCTTAAACATTAGTATAATGCAAACCCCTGGTGAGGTGTACAAAAAAAAACAAAACTTACACCTAATTAACAATAATCTAACGAGTAAAAAAATTATAACTAGACAAATGCATACCAAACTCCCTCGTATTGTTCGAACATAGTACAATTGTCTCTTGGTAACAATCCAAACAATTGTACTATGCTACTTCAACGACCAGGTAATACTTCGTTATCAAACGCCAAAAAGATGGTTACAGTAAGATGATGCTTGGAAATACCAAAACAGAAGATCCGAATGTAAAATCGCTATAAGCAAACTAAGATAGGCGCAACAAGAGCATCATTGGTAGAAGAAGTGAGGAAAACGAAAAAGTGAGAACACGCGTTTTCCAACACAACAAAATCGAGAATCTCGAGAAAGCTAAAATTATCTGAAACACTATATTTTTTTTTGTGGGGGTTCGCTGGAAGGAAAAATCATCGAAAGACATTGCAGAGGTTTTATCGCGAGGGAACCTTCTGCAATAGTGAGGGACTTTAACCCGATCTAAAAAACCTCCCGAAGACTGACTTTTGTATGTCTTCAAGGAATCGCACCTAGTAGTTAGACTAATCAGCAATTTATTTTTCACATGTATTATATGAAACACTATATAAGAAATTAATTTGAATTCCTAGAAGGCATTCTAGTCAAGGACTTTGAGAAAACTGTACTGAGCGATAGAGAAAGAGCATCCAGTCTATGATCAGAAAAGATGTCAACTCTGTCAGCAAGCTAAACAAGAGCAATGTCAAAAGGTCTTCACATACAAGTCTGAGCTACGAATGTATTCCCGCCCGCACTTAGAAAAAGGCTTTGCGGACACAGGTACATATTTTTCTTAGGAAATGCGCACTCGAACTTGCACCCGTTTTTCAACTGGAAAGGTGCTAGGCTATGCAAGCCATTCATGTACATCTGCCATTGAGAATCAAAAGCTGTCGTCCTGTATATTTTCTTTCACTCGAGTTTGGCACAGAGCTTTTCAAAGTAAATTGACAGCAAAAACAATACCAGAAATACTCTGCGGCTGGATGGAAAGTTGAAAAGTGAAAGCCTGAAAGCCTGAAACCAGCAACCTGATCAGCCTTTATCAGTGTGAATTTGGGCCAAAAAAGTTCACAACTGATCAAATCTTCACACTTCGGCAGATCCTGGAAAATCCCAAGAAGTCCGAATCAATACTCATCACCTATTCATCGATTTGAAAGCCGCATACGACAGCATTTATAGAGACGAACTATACAGAGTCATGTCTTGTTTTGGTATAGCACCCAAACTCGTTCGTCTGTGTAGGATGACGATTGAGAAATCTTACTGCTCCATAATGGTCGAACACGACTTCACCGACACATTCGATACCAAAAAGTATTTATGCAAGGTGATGCGCTGTCATGTTACTTCTTTAATCTGATTCCTGAGATGACTGTGCATAATTCCCGTGCCAACACAAGAGGCACAATCTTCAAAAATCGATTCAACGACTAGCATACGCCGACGATATTGACATCATTGGTAGGACTCAACGTGATATCAAAGCCAAGAACTATACGAGCTGTACAGCGACATGCCCCTGCTCAAGAAAACTCCGCATTGGAAGTTTAAGATGGCTAGGACGAATGGACACTACTACTCCGGCTCGCAGAGTCTTCGATTCCCAGCCAGACATCGGACGCAGTAGAGGAAGACCTCGCCTTAAGTAGAAACAGACCTCAACCATCTTGTAGTTTGCAACTGCAGGTAGTTAGCTAAGTACCGTGCTAATTGGAGAAACATGTTGGTTGAGGCCCAGGTTAATTCCGGACTGTAGCACCACCTAAGTAAGTAAGTAGGTAAGTAAATGGAAAGTTTTCTTAGGGACAAATCTTTACAAACACTAATGGAAGGTATTTATTTGGATTGATTTTTTACAAACGCAGGAGTGTCTTAAGGATCAATTCTTATATCCACTCTAGAGAAAAATGAAAGCCATACTTATAGTTTTATTGATAAACGACAAATCATATCATGGCAATAACATCTAACCTATAAGCCAAAACAGCAAGATATTTTACCCCAGTCGAGCTCCTTCTCTTCTGTAAACTACTAGTATGACCAGGTCTTGAATACTGTTCCCTTGTTTGAAGTTCGATTTTTCGACGATTTTTACCTTGATCATGGAAGATCACGGAAGACTTCAAAGTATAATATCATCCATATCCATCATCCATAATATCCATTGTCAGGAGCTTTTTGGGATACTGACAAAACTGCTTAAGCTTTGATAAGATTGGGTACATATTGGAATCAGCTTATTTGAAGGTTTCAAAGCACACTCAACAAGTCAAGAAGATTGTCCTTCATTCAATTTCTCCAATCTCGTGCTGAAATATATATCTACTGCTTGAGACGTCAAGTGTCTACGTGGGAAGCAGACCACAAAGGTGTCTTTGATTCTTCGTGACGTTTACATCACATCACTCATGATAACTGCAACTTTGTAGTAGTTAAGTAGATAATCTACTTAGAAGCCAACGTAAGATAAACGGCATCATATTGTAGATCAAGGCTTCGCCCTTGAAAGCCGATGATACATTGATTTGGCAAAAGGGATCAAAACTGCATGTTCAGAAGTCAAAGTGTGTCATGTACCAGACTCGTATCCTGGCGGTTATACTTTATGTCATCGTAATGGGCGATAAGCAGGAAAGTGGATCCCAATAATTTGATTGAATCTCTGGACCTAAATCCATGAATGGCTAATTATATGGATGAACGAATCTTGAACTTTTAAAGCTCAAAAAGCCATTGATCAAATCCAACTAGGACCCAGCTTTTTAAATGATTAATTCATACTATTTTCACTATGGCGGGACCTAAAACTGTATGCCAAATCCAAACGGCTGAGTAGATTTAAGCGTTTCAAGACAATCGGTACTATTTGGGCTATTTGTCTGATCATAGCGGCTGGAGTGGCAGTGAAAGCAATAATTGGTGTTGCTTAGTTTGTAAATCGTGCCTATACTCTTTGCGCGATAGTTCATCGTACTAACCATCATAACTCAAGGCATCAAAGAGGACCAAATCTCCGGTTATGAAATCAGAGATATATTTTTCATGACGGAATAACTGGTAGCACCATGTGCATGATCAAAGAAAATTGAAATATGCCTGCACTTTAAGTAATTCCCTACCAATCACTCCTGCTATTGAATATCCCAGAGATCTAGAAGCAGCAATCTCAAAATCGAAGAGGAGGAAAAGTTACCTTGTCTCAGTCAAAAACCCTCAACCGTTCACGAGCACGTTTAGTACTTGAATATGGGCAATGTGAATTTTTCAAGGGACCATGTCAGACACAGTGGTGGCATCATTCGACAACCAACCAATTTGCATATTTCACTTTGCAAAACATTATTCAACTTTTGCCAATATTCCAAGTTCCAAATGGCATAACCTTTGGCATAACCTGTCATTCAATAATGACACTTTGAAAATTATCAATCATTTCCCAATACGCAGGTACATGCATTGAAGGTAATCACCATACCAATCCTTTTAGGGCATCATTTATCCGCGTTACCCTCATCATAAATTATCATTACCATATTCATTTTCGCAAAAAAAAAAAGGAAAAGGACCTAGTATACCAAACGATTGCATGATGTAAAATATTTGTGTGCACCATTTCCGTTCATCATCAATCTCAGAATCGTATCCCTAATAAGACACAATGGCAGGAAAATGAGTTGGAAAATCCTTTTTATTGGGTTCACCACAACAACAACCGGATAACCTACCCTCATTTGTCTTGCCGAATGCCCCGGATTCGTGTTTGCCTTACATGTGTCCTTGACTCGACGAGTGTGTGTATGTCAAACAAAAGAACAACAAAAACCCCCGACTCCTATCTAGAGCAGCATCAAGCATCACCATTAACTTTCAATAATATTGTTGCGAAACGTCATGCCATAGAGGTAATAACTCGTAAATGAGGGGGTGGTGTTGTGTAGTGCACGCATTTTTCTCCGAACACATATCTCACGAAATGCTTTTGTCGAATGATTTGTATTAATTTGCGAAAAGGATGCGGACGAAGGGAGATGTACATAAGGGTTCACGAAAAGAATCCAAAGCATTTCTTCGGTTTCCTTTATGCCAAGGGCGGACAGAGGCGGTGGCGGCGGTGGCGGCGGCGTTGACGACGGGTGCTTAAAGGTTTTTCTTTTAAAATAAATGATCTCCTTAAGTACACCTATTGACTGGTTTTTCCTAGAATCAACTGGGGATACCTGTGTCAGATCAGTAGTTGTTTTCCCACATCACCCTTGTCGTGGAAAAATTTCGCGCTGGAAAATCGACGTAATTAAGACCACATTTGCGCCTATTATCGCCAATTTTTCAAATTCCTTCTAAGTAGCTGACCGTAGCTCAGATCTCCTATGCATTGTGCTGGCGAGAAGATACATCGGTATCTTTGGTTGAATTAGTCGCATTTCGATCGATCGGCTTCAATTAACCAGCGACAGACGTTCTATAAATCCACATGCAAGTGTGTGTAGTCAGTAATTGACCATCGGTTATCGAGTGAATGGTATTTAGTTGGCAACTTTACTTGTTGAAGGGGGTGGAGGGTTTTGACGATCGTCACACTTGACTAATATTGCAGAATCAATCAACATCAACAAAATGTTGCATCTATTGAAGTTTTCAAGATCTTCGCCTTAGTCGCGTAATTTTTAAAAAGAATTATCTTCCATACAATTGTACAAAACAAGGGTGTTCCTTTGGTCCTTTAGGTATTCCATCAAAGCCATCGTGACTGATTTAGTTGTGACGAATTTTGTCTGTTCTCACAATACAGATGGGTGACTTGGTCAAAATTTTCGAATGAACTCCGCAACAATTTTTCATCCGTAGCTGTCAAGCCGTCATGCGATCATGTGCAGTGCATTTCGTCGGAAGATCTGCTCGGAATGCAAATCCTAATGTATACCACGGTACAAAACTCTCCGATATCGAGAATATGTTGTTCCGAACGGATACCTCGATAGGGATCATTATAATCCGAAAATACGACTTCTATGACCGAAATGACAACGGTGAGCTTTTGGCGGTTTTTCCAACAACAGCATCTTAATCGAGGTAATCAAGTCCAACGCAATCAACTGATCTGGCGATCGGCCGACGCGTTAAGAAAAATTTCTCCTAAACTCACGATATACGATATTTTATATGATCGGTTCATCATGAGGATGCTATGTCGCGAAATCGAATGCTAAGGGTTCCCATCTTCATCGAGTGAATTAAACGTCAGCAATGAGCCTGCAACCAATACCTCTGCAGTGATAAGCATTGATCAGAGGAAATTTCTAGCACGTGACAAACAAATGAAGCCAGTAGTCATGATGTAGTTTGTCTCGAGACAAGACACATAAGAGGGCAAGTAAAGGTGACAGCAAGACGTTTTTTAGAATTTTCGGCCTGGAGTTATGCCACCGAATTTGTTGATAATCTCGCCCGTTTCAGCAGAGAAGGCTGTGGAGGCTGATAGCTTTTGAAAATTGCAAGACTTTGTGTGTAACGAGACAAGGGATACTTCATAAATGGCAGAGAAAACAGCATGTCGAGGTGACAGGAAGACGGTTTTAAGAATTAGAAGGGTGCTGACAGGTATTCAAAGTCAGAAAAAAAAACACAAAGCTGCATATTTTTGCATTGCATAATTTTCAATTTATGCTCAAACGTTTAAGATTTTTGTATAACTTATTTTTGACGGAACCTGGGTAACAAAAATTTTAAATTGTTGATAAAAAATATGTTAGTGCTCCTGGATTCACAATACATTTTTCATGTTTTTAGACGGGTGAAAAAAAATTTATATTTGATGTAAATTTTGAAAAATTAAAATTTTATTGAGGAAATTGGGAATTTTTTCAAAAAATTTTGGACGAACTAGTGGTCACAATAATTAAAATTTTTAATCAGAATTGCAAAAAATTAAAAAAAAATTTGACAATACTGGGGTGACAAAAATGTTTGATTTTAATTTTGGAAAATTAAAATTTTTCTGACGAAATTGGAAAATTTTTTTGACGTCGGGGTCACAAAAATTTTTTATATTTTATCAAAATTATAAAATTATATAAAAAAAACTAGATGACACTGCGAAAAATCGAAAATTTCAAAAATTGTCAAATATTTTAGGAGCGAGGCTGAATGCTTTTCTGATACCTAAATGGAGAAGAGAATGATTGGTCGAATAAAAAAAAAAATTAAAACAGAAAACCGAGACTCTGGGGCAATATTATATATAACTGCTAAATCAGGCTTACATCATCATCACTTTAAGTTTGGGACTAATTAATACCAATCAGTTTGAGGAATGAAAGACTACTTAATTGCTAAGAGCTTTTCCAATAGTATGTCTATCTCCTTTCGTCGCAAAAGCTTAAAGTAAGAGATAAGACTAGGAAATGACAAAATAAGAGCTAACAACTTCTGAAATCAACTACAAATCAAAATAAAAATAGTTATATATAGCTTAACAAATTATTAAACCTTTTGGACAACGATAAAAAATTTGTAAAACTTCTGTGAAAAGCTCAGCTGAAAAGTAACTCCCGGCCACCACTACAAAGATTTTGTCGCCCTGTTGCAATCGAATATCGTACACACATTCAAGTTATGAGAAGATTGTAATGACGACGCGACAGATCGATCAACCAGTACGCCAATAGCTACAAGGTAATTCGCACTATATCCTCCCATAGCGGCATTACCAATCCAGTGAGGAATAAGAGCGCGTATATCGCAAAACCATAACTGGAGACTGGACATAAACTCCAGCCGATAGCCGTGTGCTGCCAGATTTAATAAATTTTTTAAATACTTTCGATTATATTTACACAACAATATTGTAGGCAATGCGGCGCAAAGGCCTTCTAGACTCTCTGGTGGGGCAACTCTCAATAGGCGGTATTCACCATGGTTTGGTGCAAAGAGATTCATCTAGCCACTCCGACGGCATATCGTGCGAGTGTACCGGCAACCGATTGTTGATTGCCCAGTTGAGGAATGTATAAAAAGTTCCAAGAAATATTCTATACGGCGTAGGATTCATTAGGTTTGTTTATTTGGAATAGCGCATTGATCAAGCTGGTATTGGAATTGTGCTAATTGGCCACTACCGGTCTAAATGCGGCACACAGGTGCGTGCCGAGGTGCAAAGGCATAGGAACATCAAGCACAAGAAAAGTCGCAAGTAAAGGCGCAGGCGCGCGCACGAGCTTTGTCTGTTCTGCTTCTGTCAGAGATATTAAATTGAAATTGAAAATTTGTGTGCCTTAGTTTTGTTTGGTGTGAGGCAAAAACCTTTTTTCTTATCTAAGCGACAAATCACATCACTCCTCATAATTTCTGCGCACCGAAAAATCTGATGTTCAGAGGTGCTGCTTCCAATTTCCAGGAACAAACATCAAGCGCTCATTTACGTGAGTAAAGAAAAGTAAAAATAAATCACCTCGATGGGGTCCACCGAAACCAGGCTACAGAGACTCGGAGTCGGCAAAATGTGGCGAAATATATAATAATCACAAAATCCAATGAAATTAACGACTACCGGTCTTGAAAGATAAAACCAAATAGTGGTTTGGTGAACACCGAATTGTTGTCGCGTCGTTGGATGCGAAATGCTCTCCGAAACGAACATTGATGAGTTATTTCTTCGCTTTGCGTGTGATGATAGTGACAAAGTTTCGTCGTTTATAGTTTTTATTTTTTTTTTATTTTTTAAGGTGTAACATTTAATTAAAATTATGAGATCAAAGGGAGAAACAGAATCAGTACTCAAGAACTTGGATAGGTATCGCTTAAGTTTGATGGGTAATTAGTTCGGTACATGATTGTGTATACCGTCTTAAAGTTGATGTTATGTTCAAATGACTATCAATGTGAGGGTGATTTAATATGTGTGGAGAGACTTTATAAACGTAAAACCCATAAAAATGCCCTTACTGAAGGGCTAATGTAAAAATATTCAAAAATACAATAACCACTCACCGATATTATTAGCCAATAGGCATTCTTTTGTAGTAATCTTATTAGGTTCCTTGTCGCGCACACTTAAAAATAAAAGAGTATATTTGAACACGATCAGAACAGTGAGAAACACTTATCGAACATAAAAAAACTACTCACTGCGAATATGGACTAAAATTAAGAAGGGGAAGACTTTTTTTTTAACACTTTTATGCTTTTTACAACATTGATAAACACTTTCAGACAGGAAAACACTAGCCGAACAAATACCCAAAACGAGTAGCGGATACATGACACTTTTTTCGCGTAGGGTTAACATTTATACACATAAAGTGAGAGTGGATAGTTAATGCTAACATTTTTTTCGTAAAGGGCCAACGTTTTTATTAAGGGAAACACTTCGAACAAGATTAGAGCATTGAAAAACATTTTTCGAACAAAAAGCTCAAACTGATTAGATATATAAATTATTTTTTTCACTAAAAGCAAACACTTTGCAATTTTCAACACGTTTTCACTTTTTTATTTTCTTTCAAATTTATTCTATAACGAACTTCAAACGCGATCAGAACATTGATATAAACTTTTGATACATATAAATACCACTCAATGGAATTAAAAGGTGAAGAAGGTTCATGATACATACATCTTACTTCGCGAAGGAAAGGATTCTGAGATTTTATTTAGAAGACTTTGAACACGATCAGAACATTGCAAAACACTTTCTGAACATGAAAACCCATATTGAGAAGACAAAAACTTTTTTTCGCGAAGGACAAACATTTTGCGATATTTGCTTACAGGATGAACTTCGAATACGTTTGAACATTTATAAAATTTAGATAAGAACAAGAAGAAACAAGAACAAGAAATAGACTGCTAAGGAGCTTTGGGAGCTTTGACGACGATCAGAACATTGAAAAACACTTTTCGAACTTTTCGAACAAATGAGAAGAAAATACCAGATTACATTTTTTTCGCGATGGACCAACATTTTGCGATTTTTGCTTACGGATAGATGGTCTAAAGAACTTCGGACACGATTGAACATGAAATGAAAGAGACTGCTAAGAAGCTTTGACGATCAGAACTTTGAAAAATACTTTTCGAACTTTGCGATACTGCGCGCCAGGAACAAATGAGAAGAAAATACCTGATATCATTTTTTTCGCGATGGACCAACATTTTGCGATTTTTGCTAACGTGATAAAACAAGAAATGAAAAAGACTGCTAAGGAGCTTCGACGACGATCAGAACATTGAAAAACACTTTTTTGAAACTACGCGCCCGGAACAAATAAGATGAAAATAAACTGACATTTTATTTTTTTTTATACAACAGACAAGTTTTTTAACAATTTCAACACTTTCATGTTTACGCCTTTCCAAAGAACGCACTGACTGCCTAATCTTTGACGAACTTCGAACTCAATCACAACTTGCTAAGCACTTTTCGAATACAAAATGAACAACACGCCCAAAAGAAACAGGAACTCATAAATTATCAAAAGAATTCTTTAAAATTATAGCATACATCTCAATAAAGACCAATTTTACATTCTTACCGTCCTCAGAATATATTTTCACTTTTCGGGTTATTTTGAAAAGAGCCAGCTTTTGGCAAATTCCGTCAAGTGTTTGTTGGCCATCGAAACACGCCACAGGTGTAGATCCTATATTATTTCCAAAATAAATTAATCTTACAATTTTTATTCAATCGAACGTGACCTCGAAGTAGCGACGTCGGCGGCGACTCCAATGGAAAAACCAATCTGCGCGGTGCATCCCTCCCACAGATTCCAAAACCGATGGAAAAATCTAGAAATGGAAAACAAATAAATAGCGAAAGCACACATTCCACCGAAGAAAAAATCACGAATTATACATCAAAATGCTCGCTACAATATGGAAAACAATAATATTGCATTATATTGTGTAAAACGATGCGAAATTAAAAATAATAGTTATTTTTCTAAATCCAATTTTATTTTTATCCACTTACCTGCATTGCATTGACACTTGACTTAATAAATTGTCAAAACAATGTTGCCGCGTGCAAAGAAAATGATTAGCAGTAAGTACTAAAAGTTAACCAACCGTATTTTTGTACCAAAAACCATTAATTTCAAGAAAATGTGTGTGTTTTGCAAAATCGCCATATATTTATTTTCTTGTATTTATGTTGTCTCTACAATAATACGGTAGACTAGACCTTGTATGAAAGAATTCTTAAAAAACTGCATGAAGTCAGATAATTTCATTTCAATTTCGAGTACCATTTGTGCGAAGGAAGTGCTCTTTCTGGACGATTCTGTCTGTCTGGAGTAGATTTGCTTAAGGAGAAGATATAAATTGGGTAAATATAAATAGCTATATATCGAAATATAGGTACAAAATAATAAATAGAAGCTATATATGTATTAACACAAAGAAAACCACCTGGTTTTTAATAATGGCAACAATAACGAAATGAAAGTAAAGCCAAACCTCGAACCTTAAATTATGATTATAAGAACTCTTTGTATTTTGGAAAAATCGATTTTGTTTTTTTTAGGCGTTTTTAGCCTCCAAAAAGTAGACGTGACTGAAAACTTTGTTCGTTATTATGAAAGTATGAAATTCAATGCAATTAATTATATAAAAACTCTTATCTAACTAGGATTCGAACACGCATTCTTTCGTACGGTAGTCCAACACGCTACCACTAGTCTGTACTCTGGAATGTAAAAGAGCAGTAAATACAACGAAGTTCTTGAATCTTGTTGACTCATTCTCTAGGAACATTCCGATCTTTTCACCATTTTCCCAATCTGTTCACCTTTTCCCGCTCTTTTTATCTTTTTTTCAATATCTTTTAACCTTGGCTTTTTTAAGCCTTCATTCGTAAGCTCTATATGTGCTTTGCTTCGGATTAACTTCTTGCGAAGAACTACCGAACCATCTTAACGTATGTTACATATACACACATCTCCGGAAGCTTTAAAGCAACCTTACAAAGACAATACCATCATACCTTCGCTTATGCTTGTGAATTTTCCTGCTTAATGTGTTATTAGGCTTCTACCCAAACAATCGACCGCCAAAATGCTCAACCTCTACACACAAGGCCGCACTATATAAGGCCTACAGGAATAATTGCTTGTGGAAATTAAATTTTATTTAATAAAAGGAATATAAAGGAATAATTGTTAGTTGGGCTGTCTGTCTGTCTGTCCATTCATACAACGCGGCCGTCCGTCTGTATGTCACCTATTTTAGGCCATACAATTCTTCTGCAGCTAGGATTATATATAATATGGTATATATTTCTCAAAGTCGTTGTTTTTGGTCAAACCGTAAGAAGTTTCCAAAAATTGTCTGAACAAGATATTAAAACAATCTGAACCTCTCCGCCGGAAAGGTATACTACTTTGTTTTGCCACCATTTTGGTAAACATAAGTCTTGACAGTTCATATTTTGCAGTCATGAAGTAGACACGTGGCAAATTTATTATGGAAAAATATTCGATAAACCAACGTGTTTTAATCGTTAAAACATTTTATCAAAATCAGTCATCAATTACTGTCATGATGAGAAAGTTACGTGAAATTTTTGGGAGAAACAACGTGCCAACAAAACCACTATTTATAAATGACTGAATGAGTAAATGCGTGAATGATTTCTAAGAAAGAGGGTATGTAGGTGAAAGGCGCAAGCATGGACCACAATGTACTGCAAGACCGTCTGAGAGCATTACTGCTGCTCAAGGAAGTGTTCAAAACAACCCATCAACCTCAATTCGACGCCGTGCTCAGGAGCTTGGTCTTCAAAGAACAACTTTGGCCACAATTTTGCACAGGGATTAGCATTTGTTTCCATTTAAGATTCTGTTGACACAGGAGCTTCTTCCACAAGAACATTTACGCCGCCGTACAAATGAAAATTTAATGTTACAGCTAGCCCATGACAACTCCGATTTTCATGAAAAAATCATAATGAGTGACGAGGCACATTTTCATTTGCCTTTGCATCCATTGAAAATTACAGTCTGGTGTGCAATTTGATCAGTAGTAATCATTGGACCTTACTTCTTTGAAAATGAAAACAGCGTAACGGTAACCGTGAATGGGGAGCGATATCATGACATGATTGAAAACATTTTAATACCATAGCTGCATCTTTGGGATTGATTAACATGTGGTATCAAACAAGACGGTGCCACATCGCATACAGCCAGGATTACAATGGAATTACTGCGAGACCTCTTTCCACAACAAATTATTTCAAGAAATTGTGATGTTGATTGCCCTCCACGGTCGCCTGATTTGACTGCTCCGGACTTCTTTTTGTGGGGATAACTGAAAAGCAAGGTTTATGCAAACAAACCAGAAAACAGAATCACATCAAAAATTATAAACAAACAAAGTTGTATACCTCCCCGGCGGACACCCTGTTGTAAAATAGAAACACTATAAAAATCCTTTCGTTCTATTATTTTCAAAAAAAAATCTCTCGCTCGCATTACACAATTCTATTCTAGACAGACACAGCATCGTTCAGTACTTCGCATAAATGGTAATCGAAATTGTACTAGAAAATAATTGACTTCATGCACCTTGTCACTGATTCTTTGATCCACCTAGTATAAAGAATAAACATAGCTTCCCGAAAATAAATAGAACAACATTTTGTAAAATGGGTATATTTTACAAAATGCTCTTGTATTTATTTTCGTGTTTTTAAAATTATTGTTTTGGGTACAAAAAAACTTCTTGTAAGCTTTTAGTACTGATTAGTACTTTTATGTTTTGTACGTGGCAACTTTGTTTTAACAATTTATTAAGTCAAGTGTCAGTGAAATGCAGGTGAGTGGATAAAATTTGGCTTAGAAAAATAAATTGTATTATTAATTTCTCATCGTTTCACACAATATAATGCAATATTATTGTTTTCCATATTGTAACGAATGTTTTTATGTATAATTCGTGATATTTTCTTCGATGGAAATTGTGCTTTTGCTATTTAATTTTTTTCCATTTCTAGATTTTTCCATCGGTTATTTGGGTCTGTTGGAGGGATGCACCGCGCAGTTTGGTTTTTCCGTCGGAGTCGCCGCCGACGTCGCTACTTGTTGGGGGGTCACATTCGATTGAATAAAAATTGCAATATTGATTTATTTTGGTCATAATGTGCACCGGTGGCTTGTTTCGATGAACAAAAAATACTTGACGAAATTTGTCAGAAGCTGGTTATTCTCAAACTAATCCGAAAAGCGTAGTTACATATGTTCTGAGGTCAGTAAGAATGTAAAATGTGTCTAAATTCTAATATATTAGATAACTTTGAAGAACTCTGTCGATCATTTGTGAGTTCTGGTTCCTTTTGGGTAGTGTTCGTTTTATATTCGAACTGTATTTAGCAATGTTGTGCTTGAGTTCGAAGTTCTTAAAAGAGTATTGCATTTCCTTTTGAAAATACATACAAAGTAATCTCCTGTATAAAAGTTTTTATTTAACGAAATTTCGAAAACATTTTTGCCCTTCGCGAAAAAAATGTTTCCAAGTATTTTCTTCTCTCTATTTTAAGCCTCGTAGTTTTGTAAATCCGAAAAGTGTTTTTCAATGTTCTGATCGTCGTCAAAGCACCTAAGCAGTCTCTTTCATTTCTTGTTCAAACGTGACCGAAGTTCTTTAGACCGTCTATCCCGTAAGCAAATATCGTAAAATGTTGGTCCATCGAGAAAAAAAATTTTATCAGGCATGTTCTTCGCACTTGTATTGTAAAGTTCGAAAAGTGTTTTTAATATTCTGATCGTCGTCAAAGCTCCTTAGTAGTCTATTTGTTGTTCTTGTTTCTTATTGTTCTTATCTAAAGTTTATAAATGTTCAAAGGTGTTCGAAGTTCTTCCTGTAAGCAAAAATCGCAAAACGTTTGTCCTTCGCGAAAAAAAAGTTGTTGTCTTCTCAATATGGGTTTTCATGTTCGAAAAGTGTTTTACAATGTTCTGATCGTGTTCAAAATCCATTAAAAGGTATAGCCTCTAAAAATGTGTAAAAACAAAAATTGCATATTCCTGGCATTTGCGATAATCTTATTCCTATTTTGAGTTCCTGTTCTAATGAGTGGTGTTTTTATGTTATAATATTAATAATAAAAATATAAAAAATATATATATAAATAGCGAAAAAAAGTATAGTAGATAAGCATCTTCTTCTCATTTTGATCGGGCGTTTTTATATTTTAAATTTTTGTTATCAATGTTCTAATCGTGTTCTAAAAAAAATGTCGATCCTTCGTGAAAAAATTGCAATGTTTAATTTTTTCTCATTTTGAGTTATTTTTCCTTGTATATTCGATAAAAATAAATGGTAACCCCAAGTTCTTGTGGCTAGTGTTTTCATATTCGTAAATTGAATCATTTTTCTGATCGTGTATATTCGAAGTTCTGTAAAAGGGCTTCTTCTAAAAGTGTGTAAAAACAAACAAGTGTTAATAAGAAAAGTTGCTTATTGTGTTTAATCGAAAGTTGCAAGTTGTGTTTTTTTAAGTCCCTGTCCCCAGTGAGTGGGGTTTTTATGTTCGAATAGTGTTTCTCAATGTTCTGATCATTTTCCAAGTTCTATTATCAACTTGAAAAGATGACTACAAAATGATGCCTATTAGCTAATTAGATCGGTGAGTGAATATTTTATTTTTTGTCTATGATTATTAAACAATAATTTTTTACCTTAACCAAATAGTGAGGGTATTCTTATAGGTCTTATAGTTTTAAATGTAAATCTAATTAAATTCTAATTTGTATACTGTTAAAAGGGGAGAGCACGATAAGTTTGGTGTCAAAAATTGATAACGTTTTTTAATAGAGGTGTCAAAAACAAGCATTTTTTGGGGTCTATCCCGCCCCTTTAGGAAGTAGGAGCAATATTAGAATAAAATGACTTAAACAAATTAGCATTATCCCGTTTTTGAAAGCCAGAAACCATTTCATTAACACTAAATTTAAATTTAATTATTTATGTAAATAGTTTTTTTTTTAAATTTGCATGTATGTTCGTGTTTGTAAGGCAAGTACAGCAAATCAAGTGCATTACATTTTACAACAACACAGAAAAAAACCTCTCACACATCCCAAATCCTACAGTAAACCCAAGCAGGATGGGTTGCTGGGGGCAGTAAAAAAAGGTGTACTATTTAATTGAAAGTACTACCTTTATTTGTTAATATATATATTTTCATTTTAAGTAATTGTTTTATAAAATTGCCCCTACCTCCTAAACAGGGCGAGATAGACCCCCTCCCATAGCACAAAATGCTTGTTTTTGACCCCTCTACTAAAAACCGTTATCAAACGTATCGTACTCGTGCCTTTTGTTGAAAAATGTAGGCAAGGTTTGTTTTACAAAGTATTATACTAACAGGAAGAAGATCTCCACTTATTTATCTCCCGATATTATTGTTCAATGTACTGTTTTATGCCTTTAATTTGTTAAAGAAAGATACACTTTTCGGATTGTGGGAATGGATATATTAACAAGTGGAATAATAAAAAAATCGCTCCTAATTAAAATGGCATTTACTGACATTCCCAAAGTATGTTAGTGTTTATTTTTTTTATAGCCGTGTAAAAATTTAACTGATATATATCTATAGATATATACAATTTATAGAAAGCTTTATACCAGGCTTTGATATCTAATAGGAAAACATTATTGCTGTACTTAACTCTTAATTCACTGAATAGTTATTCCACAGATTAACAATGGAATAAGTGTTTTTAGGGTCGTAAAAACGATGGTACATAACTAGATTTACACCAAAGGTTATTCAAAATGACAGTTCTGAATTTTAATTGCATTTTCTACAGATTTCATTGAAAAACTCTATTAGATGCTTAATGGTATAAGGTTAGTCAATTATTTAAACTTGTACCAATAATTTGCAAAAGATTGTTTCAACTATTTCATCAAACAGAAATATCCCCTTAAAACAAATAAATGCTTGAGCATTGTTATGTTAAGCGACTGACAAATGCTTTTTTTTTTGTAATTGAATTGTTTTTTTAATGTAGGCAGGGAATTCATTGTAATTGAAAATGAAACGAAACATTTATTTTAACAAGACATTTCCGGATTATCATCATAAGCAAAGTTGCATTTATTTACCGTTCATTTTTGATCATCCGGATTCTTCTTCCTTCAAATTCCGGAGTAAATGTTCGATTAATCATATTTCGACATTATTTATACCATTGTCAATTACTTATTGTGTATTTTTTCCAAACTATGAATATCATCAAATTTTCTCATGCTTGGGATTTGACCTAACGCCCAACTCACTCTGAAAGAGAAGGTTGCGTAAGACCCAGTCGTGCACCCATTACTCGTTTTATTAACAAACGAATGTTCACTCATATCACATACTGTACCTGTATGGGCCACTTAATGGAATCAAAGCATTTTAACCAGAGTATATTATAACGGGTGCTTTTTTTTAGAGGTATAGAATTTCAAATTGAAATAAAACACAATTAAATCGTTTTAATGTCCATCAATTTAGCTTTATTGGAAGGAAAATTTTATGCCATTAATGTTTAAATATGATGTGGCCGCCGTGGCTTTTCCGAATAAAGCCAAGTCTAGAGGTCAAATTTTTAACCACTTTTTCGAGCATTTGGGGCCGTATGTCGAATGTTGGCTTCCAAGTCCCCTAACGTTTCCGGATTGTTGGCGTAGACAAGCGACTTCACATATCCCCAAAGAAAATATTCCAATGGTGGCAAATCACACGATATTGGTGGCCAATTGACAGGTCCATTCCGCGAAATTATGGGCTCATTGAATGTTTCCTTCAATAAATCGATTGTGACGTGCGCTGTGGCATGTAGCGCAGTCTTGTTGAAACCAAATCTCATCCACATTGACGCAATCCAATTCGGGGACAAAATAGTCGGTTATCATGGCTCTATACCGGTCTCCACGGTAACTGACTCTGCAGCATAATTTGGGAAGAAGTATGGCCCAATGACTCCACCAGCCCATAGAGCACACCAAACAGTCAGTTTTTGTGAATGTAATGGCGTCTCAAGGGTATCATGTGGATTCTCTTCACTCAAAATGCGGCAATTTTGCTTGTTGATGTAGCCATTCAACCAAAAATTGGCCTCATCACTGAACAATGGTCTCGCGGCTTTAATTCTTGAAAAAGCTGGATCTTGTAAGGTCGTAAGCCAAAATCTTTGCGCAAAATCTTCCATAAAGTTGATGGACAAAGCTCCAATTTCTGTGCACGGTGGCGAATCGATTCATTCGGGTCCTCTTCACCCGGAGCTTGCACGATTTGCAAGCGTTGTTTATTTGTCAACATGTTCTTGATGAAACGGCAAACCAAATTGAACATAAATGACATTAGAGTTGCTCGATTTGACCACAAAATGCCAGTTTTATCTCTTTTCGAAAAACCAACCTCTAAAAAAACACCCGTTACTTAAAGTAGATATACTCTGATTTTAAATCTGTATCCTTGCTTTATTCCGCTCCGACAGACTGATGTTACATCAAAGTTAGGTTCAAATCAAGAAAAAGTATTCCGTATTAATAACTCGGCACCTTTGTGTAACCCTTGGTGTCCCGCTCATACTCAAAGGAGACATAAGATATTGTTGTAAAAGATGCATAGCCAGGGTGACGGAAGTATTTGAGGTTAACTTGGCTGTGTTTACGTCTGGTGAAAGTTGGCTGCGATAAAGTTCCTACTACGTTCGCTTAAGGTGGAACTGCAATGGCAATTCAAATTTTATTTTATCAAATTTAAAAAAAAAAATTTTTTTTACTGTGGGACATTGAATTGAATAACACAAAATTTAAAATGTTGCAAATAATTTGAAAACTGTTATTTTGTTCTATTAATTTTATATGGAACACATTCTAAGGCCGTGTGTCAATTGCGTTAAAAAGCGGGTTTAATTTGATCCACTGTTCAATTTTTGACATTTCTGCACCATACTAATGTCAAAATTTATCCACTGGCTAAAATTTTAACGCAATTGACACACGGCCTAAGTTTGTTGTTTTTTGTAAGATAAACCAATTAATATTCGGTTTCATTTAATGATTACTTGCGATTATGATGACGAAGTGTTTTACAAGAGGAAGAGGATGCGTCTAAGAAATATGTTTCCGAAAAGGTTCCTAGGTAAAAACGAGGCTGGTGTTTCAAAAATGTTTCTTATATATTCCTTGAAATTTCCTTTCATAACTTAAAAAAAATAATTTGTTTCCCAAGGTGAATGGTGTAAACAAGAGTAAATTTGAGTCCTCAAATGTAGGTAGTAGTAAAGTCCCTATACATATTTATAAAAAAAACAAATGGTGACTCGATTCAGTCGCATCTTTAGATGTTCTTCATGTGAATTTATTAATGTTGAGATTGTTAGGCACTAATAACATTTATCATTTAAAAGTATCATTAAAACATCAATTGAAATGCTATTTGACAAGATGATCATAGCAAGCATTGGAACTATCAGAGAACAACCATTTTTGAAGCTAAATTGCACATTAAAAATTATAATGACAGGTTGGAACGCAGATCATTGTAATGAATCATTGTTATGAAAAATAAATCGGAAACATTAAAAAGAGAAAAAGTTTTTTCTGCAATTAGTTTATTGAATATTTAAATATATTTGGAGAAACTGTTTTTTTTTAAATTCATCGTCGTTCCAAACACTAAGGCCCGGTTTTTCGGTGAGAGATCATCTTAGTTTCGGGATAAAACTTGAGTTAACTCGAGAAATTTTTTTTTTAGTCATTTAAAATCCAGAGTTAACTTCGAGTTAACCCAGCAAATTTAGTGAGTTAAACCTGGGACTATATGATCAGATGTTTTTGACAGATGATGAAATACCGAACAAACAATTATTTTTAATTCCATTTGTGTGGACATTTTATCAATTTTTTAGAAACTCAAAACGATATATTCACATGCACTCGAAACTGTTTTAAATATTGAATTTGACTGTTTTAAGAAGAAAAAGACTTGTAAGATCGTGAGAAAAAAAATCGGTTAAACATTTAATCCCGCACTGAAAAACTGCTTCATGAGTTAACTCTGGATTACATTTATTCCGGTGTAAGTTAACTCAGAGTTAATTCAGCGCTTTTTGAGATATTTGGCGTATATTATCTACCGGTCGTTAATTATCAACGTATCTATATCTCTCAAACCACAATAATTTTGTTGATACTTTCATTTTTGACATAAATGATTTCATTAGGTTTAACGGAAGATTCGAACAGAGACGTATGCAACGTATACGCCAATTAAGATTAAGAATTTGAGATAAGCTTTTCTTGACAATTGATTTGTCAGATCATCAGGAGAGGAGGGCCAGTGAAAAATCATTAATGTGTTGCTACGGCTGGGAATCGAACGCAAACCTTCTGCGCGGCAGTTCATCGCACTAACCATCGCGCCACAGAGCCCGTCAAAAAAAACGTAAACGTAAACGAATATTTTCAATGATGATTTCTAATCATAGCTATAACGAATGCCAAACCACTGTGTTTTGTGTTTTTTTGGAATTGGACTCTTCATAAAACTTAGACGAGTTTTACTTTTGGTCATGCCAGATATGGGACCAATGCAAATTTATTCGTGACTTAAAAAATCCCAAAGATAAATATCTGGATCGTTCAAATTCGATGATCTTGTCGACCCATCCTTTAATGTGTCCATAGTCCGAGCTGTGTATGCTATTGTGAACTATTGGAAACAAATATCCTCCAGTCATAAATTATCAATTTTCAGCAGAGAAAAATGTAACGGTATACTTCCTTACCGATGATACCTGCGGAGTATATAGCGCACCATGCAGAGCCGTTGGGTGTATGTAATGGCTCTTCGTGAATAATACATTTGCAATACACCGAAATCAAAAATTTTGTTTGTTGGAGTATTAGGAGGGCGTGAGCGTAGTTTAAACGTGGTATGCGATCACATAGGTAGTGGCTAATATACTATTTGCGGCGCAGTGTAATAACCACCGCGGTAATAAGCCCCATGGGGCTTAGTTCTCAAAATAAAAGAAATAGCCCAGCCACCATATAGCATTAACACCCGAGGATGTTATTGCCATCTGAAATTGGAATTATATTCAAGATTGGTGTATGCAAAGTTTGAATGTAAGTGGGGGCAATGCTGCTCCCCTGTAACCCCTATGCTTGGGCTTACTGTTGTATATGCGATGTAGGCGAGTTTGGATGTATGCAAAAGGAAATAAACCCCACAAGCAAAATGCATTAACAGCAGCGGGACTTATTTCTGTTTCCAGAACGAAATAAGCCCTGTGCATGCTTATTTTTGCTGGAGTATTCGCATTGCATCGCGTAGCACATCATCTTCATCGGCATCGATAATTTCGCCCGAAGGAGAGGTACGCGGATCCTTCCGTCGTTTCTTCAAAATCCATTTTCGTCAACCATAGGAAATTTTGTGAAAATTCTCTTAAGAAAATAGCAAGACAATTTTGTTGGTTGTTTATATTTTTCCAACACATAGTAGGTCTGTTCCAGTACAGTATTTTTCTTACTGATTCTTAATGATTTCGACTGTTTTTTTTTATTTATGGCAGTTCCTGTACACGCACAACTAGTAAAATAGAAAGCTTATATGAGAGAGGAAAAACTGCAGAAATTTCTGTTGGTATAAAACTGTCAGTAGGCATCTGAAAATGACAACTAGTTTGATTTGACAAAAAGCCTATGGCCGTGCTCCGGGTTTTAGTTTTAAGAAGTTAACTTTGCCGATGAACTATTCTCATTGGTCAAAGGAGCATCTTTAGTCACGTGACATGGTCGATTGACCACTAAAAACAGTGCATCGCAAAATTAACTTGGGGAATCTAACACCCGGAACACGGCCTGTGTCATTCGTTCCTTAAAATCCGTTCCGTTTTCTAGACAATTGATACTACTTGAATGGTTTGTAAGATCATAAATGGAGGAGGGCCATAGAAAAATCATTGAGGTGTTACTATACTGATGAGAATCGACCCAGACCTTCTGCACGGAAGTTCATCGCACTAACCAACGCTCCACTGAGCTCTTCATTTTTCAATTCACCCCTACTCCAAGACTTTTGAGAATTTACAATTTTTTACTGCAAATGTGGGGAAACAGGCAAAGAATTGACTCACGCCCAATTTTAAAGGAAGCAAATCACTTGTATCAGAGTTGTCGCTCATAAATGGCTAGTTGTTGCTTAAGCTTGTCACTTAAGAGTTTCTTCGCTCACTGTTCTCATAAGACGGCGACGAGAACGGCAAAACTTATGGCAACTTTCCTATGGAGATGATTTTATGGTGATATTGCAAAGAAAACAAAAACCTCAACAATTTGTAGATATGCTCTGTAGCGAAGATCAGGATAATTATATAGGTAATTCCCTTCGATGGTAGTGCGAGGTTGACGAATGTGTTGAAAAAACCCTAAATGCTACATGCTTCGCGAAATTAATTAACAATAAAATTCAATTTAGGTTTGTTCGATTCTATGACAACCAACTGTTCCCGTCATATGCATCCACATTCTCCACAAATGTGGTGAAAAAATTGTTAATCTGTATGTGAAATGGGGGTAAACTTAAATTGCAATTGGGAATATATTATGTGATGAGTTCATTTGTTTTAATGAGTGAACACGATACCATCCCATTAGAAAAAAAAACTACGCGTCCATTTATCTGTCTATCCAAACTAATCGACTGTATTTAACAGCTAATTTCGGTCTCTAATTGAGTCCACTTAATGCAAACACGTATATGTATCTATGTATTCCAGCTAAATCTCTATCCGCGTAACAGCAAAAACCAAAGCATTATTCTTTCCACAATCTTTCAGCTTATATACTCACAGCACATCACCCACACAATCTCTTTTTCCGCGCCGACAGTTCCCACATTAGATTGGCTATTCCGTCATTGAAGGGTGGGGTTTTAACACGCATGTACAGTGTGAACCAAAGTACCTTATATAACAACCGGAGAATGTGTGGGATACTACACGTATTGTGTATGGATTGGTTTTTTTTTTGTATTTCTAACAGACCAATGCACTTGTCACTAGAAGCGATAGATATCACTGTCATTCGTGAATATGGTGACAGCTTAAAAATGAACAAATCGTGTTTGGTGCAACCACTGTATGACGTTTGAGACATCGGTCTCCACATTCAGATGGATATAAAAAGGGTTAACAAATCACAAGGGATTACTTTCATCGCCACTTACGGCATTCGAAAGCAATCGACTAATTAAATATTTATTTATGGACTTTGGTCAAAGGGGTTGCGTCAACCCTTTTTGATTTTTTTTAAGGAAGGGTTCTCTTTAGCTGTGTTTCCGGTGAAATGTTCCTCTCGTTTTTGCATCCATCGTCTGATATTAGAACCCACTGCTGCACACACATTCCTTCAGTTAATTTTTTTTTGTTTAGCAATTTAAAAGGGACCTTTTTGTTGAGTGCGCGACTTGATAGATGTGTAAACCGATATGATACCATAATGTGGTCCCGTTGCCCCTATATTCGTGGGACTATACGCGTCGATTCATTAAATCGGCATGAAGACAAGGCGGTCTGTTGTTTATTCCAAACAATCAAGCAATCTACAAAGTTCCTGACGGTAGTCCTCCTACTTCGCAATATCACGTGCATACATAGTTCAACAACAAAACAGAAAAAAAAGACCCCAACAAGTCCCAGACAATGCCCGAACGTATCCCAAACGTATGGAATTCCACGGCTTGATGGTATACCCAAGATCGACAACAATTAACATCCTCTTTTTGTTAGTGGCAGCGCGCAACAATCTTCTCCTTGTTTTTCGCAGCCATAACACTATATAAAGCGAGCATCTCCTTAGGACGCATTACACACAATGGCTTCACCTTATCTCGGTAAAAGATCATATTTCGTATTGTAGTAGAAGACCGATCATCGCGCACAATATCTTCATCCCAAAAAAAAAAAAAAACTATGCTGGGCTGCCTCACCGAGGTGATAGATACATCCAAGCGTATATATAGTTAGTCCGTATAGAATGTGGGGACGGGGGTAGGTGAGAAACAGGAACTGATGACAGATCCATCATCGTGCACCACACCACGAGCACAGCCACGGCGTGTCAATGGCCCAAAATTACATTTGCCGGAGGCGCATTTGGTACAAGACCAGCGCATGTAATGAGACAAGTCTCACACGTAACGCCCGGATTACCACAGAAAAGACGTAAAACAACGCGACAGTCGGAAAATTAGAGCGCAGCACAGTAGCTGTGACGCGGACGGAAGGTAACTTGTTTCACAAATTTTATTACAATTCCCTGGTACTGGTAATGATAATAATCATCTACGAGGCGAGCTGACCTTTTCGAGTGAACGTGCGCGGCCTCAAAGTGCGACAATCTAGGCGGAGGTCGCGTGGTGTTACATTCCCATGTATATGCCTTCGCATGTACCTATCTGTTGTTATAGCTTTCTGTGTATTCTGTGTGTGACATGCAAAAAAAAAAGTAAGGCCACATTTAGGCCAGCCTGCACCATACACTACCGCATATGGTACTCAAAACCTGTCCTATGCTAAATTGTAATGTAATGTGCACATCGAAAGATAATTTCATAACTTTTTTTCATAGATGGGGAGGAGGGTTGTCGCTGCCCCCAGTCCTGGTCCCGGTCGTAAAAAGTGCGTAAGTGTGCATAACTACTTATACTTGGAGTCAGGTTGTAGCCTCACGCGCGCCGCGATGCGATTATGGCTCACTTCGAGGAAATTTTTATTATGCGACTGGACCGGACTGTGGGGCGCGTTTATGTGGTACGTGCCCATGGGTACAATGGGATTTCGCAAGCCTCAGCATAGGTAATAGGTAATATGCGAGTGGATATTCATCCCTTACACCTTTCAAGAGCGGTGGTTTTATTGTTATTTCATTACTCGAAGGGGTAGTGTGTTGATTAATACATTTGACATGTAGATGCAGGTATTTACTGTTATTGTCCTTATTATTATCCTCCCGCAATAAACTTTTGGTAATACCGCAGAAGTGGTGTAAATTATTAAAATTTTCAAAAGGCAAATAGTTGGTAAGATATAAGGTATTGATTGAGTCTTGAGATGTGTGTTGGTCCGCGCAACTTAGTCAAATTGATTTTCGGGATGATGGAGTACGTTGTAAGGTCATATCTCATAGTGAGTATAAAATTTCGTATATAAAAGGTTGACCAAAAGAAGTCATTCGATGTAGTTTGGCTGTCATTTTTTGTTTTCTAAATGAAAAACTTCGATTCTGTGTTTTGATTATGTTTATTCGAACCTTTAGAATTTTATTGGTCAAGTCGAGAAGATGATATCGACCAAATGGGCGCCGTCAAAATTGATTCCCAAACGGGCACGTTTTATGAAATGTTTTAGAGAGAACTTCGGGTGACAGATACTCGCACTCGTGTTGAATGTTATCCTTGAGGGCTTCTAGGGTCTCGGTCTTGTTCACGTAAGCAGAGGACTAAAAAATTCCCCACAAAAAAGTCGGGAACGGTTAAATCGGGTGATCTTGCGGCCCGGTGCAAATCGCCAAAACGAGAGATGAGGCGACCCGGAAACGATGCTTTGAGAACGATTTAGACTTTTAGAACCGTTTCAGAAGAAGCGGCACGGGTCCTAGAAATAGAACTCTGTACGAAGAGCAAGACGGGAGAGCTAAATTTCTAACGCCTTCAGAATATGGGTTGTGGCGGTTGTGTGCCGTTGCTTCGTCCTGTTGGAACCACATGTCCTGCAGTCCTAGTTTGTCTAATTACTGCAGAAAAACTCGGTTAACATGGCCCTATAGCGCGCACCGTTAACTGTTTTTGTTTGACCAGCGGGGGTTCTCGAAATAAAATGGCCCGATGACTCCTCCAGCGTGAATAGCGCACAATGCAGTAACTTTGAGCGGTTGTAATGGCTCCTCGTGCATTACTCGTGGATTTTCGTTGCCCGAGAAGCGATAGTTTTGCTTGTTCACGTATCCGCTGAGGTGAAAATGAGCCTCATCGCTCATTTTGATTTTGGTCGAAAAATCGTCCACTTCGATTATTCCGCGTTCTCGGGGAGTGTATGGCTCCATGTCTTGTTTACTTGTATTTTACATCTATCTAGTCCACAAATGTCAAAACAGATTTGAATAGGGTGATCTCTTTTGGCCCAAGTGGAAAGATTGGTATAAAGTTGCGTTTATTTGATGAAAATCCCAGTTTCTGAAACCAGATACCTATAACGTTTACAAGAATAAATGGTCTTTGTCGGGTTATATTTCATAGACGCCGAAATTTGCTAAAACCATAAAATGCTGCCAAAAGTGATTGCAGGTTTCCCCAAGAGATGCAAAAGGTGGCGTTTAAGTGGCGTCATAGTCCGGGGTGAATCTGTACCTCGACCTATTTTCCCGACCAATTAGTCCGGTTCTTAAAAAACTGCATCGGGTTGTGCACATGAGATGGCTTCTCTACTGCGGCTACCATATAGCTGGGAATCAAATACTCTTCGGACTGTGGCTTTGGTGTGAACTCGGTCTACATGACTTACCCATCTTGAACGCCCATTGCTGAGTTTTTTTTTTGAGCAGGTCTATATCGCTGTATTCGTATTCGTAAAAAGACCGACGAATTTTTCGCTTGTAATGAGTAAGGATACTCTTCATCTGCTTTTCATGCGGTCCATTCCTTAGAGCAGAGAATAGGGCTAGGATGATCTAGGTCTTATACTATTATAGTAGTTAGAGTGAGGGCTTTTAGAAAAAGCATTAGCGGTCACGAGGAAAAAAAACGTTTCCTATTACCTCGAGATTTTATAAGTTGATTGTGACTTTCTATCACTTGGTCTTGCCATTGATTATTGTCAAACTGACTTTATAGGGTCCACGCACAACATATTCCTGGTTGTGCCGTATATTGATTGATCATGTAATCTAAGAGTGAGGCGTAAGATTTTCAAAATGAGCTAATAATCTGAATAATCAACTCAAGAAAGCACCTACGTACCTACTAAAAGACAGCCGACTCATCGATGCGCAAGGTTAGGTTAGCCTCTTTGGCGCGGCGTTCTGTTGTCCTTTACCCTCAAATGTCTTCGATTCGTTTGGGCAAAGAATTACAAAGTCACACAGATGAAAAATGTTCTAAAGCAGGTCGTACGGGCACAGCCCGCCATATGTTTGGATCTCATTTTTCATGTGTGCACACCGCCCGCCCGTACCATAAAGCTGGAGCAAAAGTTTCTGTTTTTTGTTCTCAATGCATCATCTGTATGGCCTTATAATCTTTGGTTTAGGTAACAAAATGGTTTTCTCTGACAGGACCAAGTCGCCAACTACACGGTTTGCGTCTGGAGGTCTGTGTTCATTCTCCAAAAACATGATCTGCGTCTTATTTTTCGTTCGGACATAGTGGACGGAGGACAGATTGGTGAGGTGTATTCCCGAATCTGTGCGTGATTTAGAAATTTAGCTCTCCCGTCTTGCTCTTCGCACAGAGTTCTATTTCTAGGACCGGTGCCGCTTCTTCTGAAACGGTTCTAAAAGTCTAAATCGTTCTCAAAGCATCGTTTATGTCTATAATACTTTTCTCCTGTATTCGTTTCTAGATTTGTGCTACGTAATACAAGGCTGAGGTTATGGATCTGGGTCCGCCGATGTTCGGCAAAATTTTTGCAAGCGATGATTGGAGGATCCCTGCTTTCTTTCCAACAAATTCTAGTTGCGCCTTAAATTTAAGTCTGTTGTCCATCATTACACCTAACGGTAACGGATTGCTGGTTGCGATTTGTTTGATCTCGCGTACTTGCATGAATTCTATTCATTAGAACTTCTTCAGTTTTCTGTTCTGCGAAGTCAAGGGCACCAAGACTTCAACCAGGCGTTTACTAGTACTACAGATATCGCTACGTTTGTTTTATGCTCTACCTCGTGGATATTCTTTGCCACGGTAATGATGGCGATATCATCCATTAAGCCCAAAATGTTCAACCATCTTGGCATTGTCAGCCTCAAAGCACCGTGGTGTATTATATTCCACAGAATCGGGCCTAAAACAGATCCTTGTGAAACGCGGACACATGTTGGTGGCCATGGACGCTGAATTTAGATTTAGCTATGGGTGGGTCAGTCCATAAAGAGAGTCTTCATCTTTTTCTCTCAACATCTTTCCATTGTAGGAGGAAATTTTATCGGTCAAATTTGAAGCTTTCCAAACTCGGGCCTCACAATAATTTTATTGTTCGGGATTGTAGTTTACAGTTGTGGTGAATAATACCAGGCATGTCAATAAATCGTAACCCTAGTCCAGAGCTTGTGGCAAGTTCCCCACCCGCCAGCGAGCTAGTGCGGGAGATTGTTCATGCCTGAGCCGCAAGAGGTCTGGACACACATCCTACTAGTCAGCCCGGACGGGCCTAAGGGTCCTGCGACATTGGGCCATTAGGTTGGAGAGAGATAATAGTAGGGTTCGGTTAGGGGCAGGTTGACGGTTCCTTTGTTTTCCCTGGAACGTCCGAGGGCTAGTGCATTTCGAGGGTGACATTGCATTTCGAGGTCAAGTTCCATCATTTCGAAGGGACTTTAATTTTGTTTGATTTTCCTTCCTACTCTCCTATGAGGGCGTATTATTATAACCTCGTCGGACCATGTTCGTTCCAGGTGGCTTTATCGATCACACACAAATGAAGGGAGAAGCTAGTTTCGAGGCTCTGTATGGGTCCGTAATGCGAGACATTTTTTGTACAGATCATTGATGTGAATGAACCGTGCGGTGTAATTAGTGAATCCCAGTTTATACAGGTTCGAGACTACATGAATGATGAAACACTTACAACAGTCAAGAGAATCTTCGAATTCCAGTCCCCAGGTTCTTGTTTAAGGATATCTCTATCATGGATGCGAATGAACAGTGTTGCCACCGCCAACAAAATCTAAGAATTCCAGTTCCCAGGTTGGAGGTGACATGGATGATTGAACATACTGAACGAATAAAAGAGTTAAGGCCAAGAGGATCTCAAAATCCTCATCCATAAGTTCGGAACGACAATGAAAACTAAGCCTCCCGTTTAAGGATCATGCGATTGGCGATGCCAAGGCTCTTGGACTCTTCCAAATTACGACGAAATTAAAACAAAATGACCAATTTAAGTGAAATTTAATTCCACCGGTTTGGCTAATAAGTGCCAATGCTTTGCTAAAATCTTCAAACCCATCGTTTACATTTTTTTCAAGTTACCCAATATGCGCGATACGGACATGAAATAATTTGTTTCGTCAAAAAAACCGACTAAGGCAACAACATAGCATTGAGATTCAAATCAAATGTAAAACAACTACTTAATGTACCTCAACATTTAACACATGAGTATCTACATGATGATCTCATTCTATATTTGCAATTCAAATCGGCAGAAAAATGTATGCACGCAAAGTTGATTAGCGATTTGGAATATATACACGGTTTTGGCAAACGACACTTGGGTGTTTAAATATATCCAAAGCACCTTCGTCGTGAGAACCGAATAAATCACAATAGAAACATCTCTGTGACCACAGAACGCACTTCATTATGACATCGTTGTCAACACGAACGTATACTGCTCCAGGAACAGCAATATAGTTTCATCACACATTACGAGTATTTCTGTCAACGATTTACTAGAAAAACCATTTCCCTCGCCTCATTCGGTTCTTCATAAAAATCATTTTATTAGATTGATGCTCGGCGCGGATAAGGATTCTCCTAAAAGTGGCAACGAATTCAGGTGAAATGTAGGTAATATACCGACACACCGGCGGAAGCTTTTATGTTTAATGTTTTCGCTCTAAAGAACGTGGGGTTTTGCTGCTGTGGCCACTTAATTTGCGCGTTACTTGAATTGAATTAAAACTGCTAGACACGTCTCTGTAACCGTCGTCGCCATCCTCTATACTACCTCCCACGTTGGTCAGCCTCAGTCACTCTCTCGGTGGTGTGCTGTTCGCAGCATACTCTACTCATTTGTATGTGTGATAACAAAATCGCGTTAATTCTCCAGGTACGGTGCCTTGCGGGCTTTAGCTCCCCCATAACGTGCGAAGCTTTTTGCAAAACGTCAGTTAGCCATTTTCCTGGTAATTTCACATGCACTAAAGCCATGAACTGTCAAAACCAGAATTTTAACTAGCACTCAGAAATGCAATAAAAAAACGCGACGAACTTCAGAGATACATGGACAGCGGCGGACTATCCTCTTGCATGTTTGTATATTATATCCGTTTTGCAAGGGTTCAAACAGAGATGAATCGTTTTAATGTAGAACATTGTCCATTATAACAGTATTTGGTCGTAGCGCAAAGTACTCGTATGGTTGGGTTCGTTAACCTGTTGACTGGTACGACAACGGTGTGGAAGTTAAGGAAAGATGTCACATCATTTTGTCGGGTTATTAAAGACTGTTTTATGTTTCATTATACAGGGTCTCATGCCTGTAAGTACTGGGATAAAAATCTGAAGCATATTTTAATTGAATTCTCTTTACAAAAAGTGCTAATATTTTATTCCGCTTTAATTAATTATTAATTGTATTCACAAAAAAATCATCAATGAGCCATTATGTGGTAAAATCTTGTCTGTTACTAGACTTCGTTACTACCCACGTCCTTCGGGCAAACGAGTATTCATTTGTAGCGGGAGTAGCAGTAGCAGAGGAGGATGTAGTGTTCTTATTCTATTATTCATAATTTAAAAGGGAACTCTTCCACAACCCTAGACGATGACCCACAAGTCCGGTTTATGGATATCTACAGAAATATGAATTGAAATTTTCTCTACAGATACTGTTTTGTTTCGCATTAGAAGTGTAGATACATCTCCTCTTCTTACAACGAAAGAGGAAACAGACATCTATGACTAAAGATTGGAGGTAAGCTATATACCTACATAGCTTTAGAGTTTTTTTTTTAACTTTTGAATGAAACCAATGAAGTGAAATGAGTAGAATAGGGAAGTCGACTTGATTATAATCAAACGGCTGCAGACAAGTCTCTATAGTGTCATTGTTTTATGATTTTGAGAAACACCAATTAGACGGTGTTGTGTAGATACTACGACCTACGGTATCTGCTTTTTCTTGTTTTGTGGCGAATTAAATGTCTGTTGAGAAAGTGGAGTAGAAGTGGAGCAAACTTTATGACGGTTTATTGAGAGGCGGTCTAACTAAAATGATGCTCTGGTTGAACTTGTTTTGACAAAGGCCTCCCACGATCAACCGGTTAAAGTTGACTAATATAACTCATACTTGTGCTGTATGGGTTCTAGGCTTTCGACCACACCTGACCACACACATTAAAAACAAATTTGCGTATATTATCCAAGTCTCATCCAGAATTTCCCAACTCTGGGCCAAATGTATTTCCGCTAAACCAGGGGTGAAATCGGCTGATTCCGTTTGTGTGAATTAATGTTGATTGTAAAATTCACTTTTTTGTGCGTTTTTCTCGCACCAATTAGCTAGCACAAGAAAGTCTCACAATAATGTGAAAGGCGCAGTAGCAGTAGTAAGCATCAGGCGTGTACCAGATCCTCCACAGATTTTTTTATTCAGTGGAAGAACATTCTCAGCAAAGGAAACTAATTCTGTAAAAATAAAAACGGTTTCCTTACTTCGCAGCTTATATTAATGATGAATTTCCTTTTAGCAGAATCTGTGAGGAGAGGAATCCCTAAAAAATTGTGTCGGCATATTGCAGAAATTCTCCGTTTTGCCAAGTGAGGAATGGTTTTTGTCTCGAAATTATCGATGGGATTGCCGTAAGTTGCGTTCTTTTATTGATTTTTTTTTACCAGACCTCTAGAACTGTGAAATTCGACGACGAATCTTCTCCTCCCAACCGTTCATTATACGCTTTTCATTGGGCCCATACCTTAGGTCTGTAGAGTAGGACTGAGTGAACCGGCTCTTAAATAGGATATCGTTAATAGTTTAAGTAAGCGAGTTGCTACTGAATTATTTGATTGATATCTGACAACTACTACTACTTAAGTGGCGCTACAGACCGGAATGAACCTGGGCCTCAACTGGGCTTACCGACGTCTGCCTGGGAATGGAAGACTCTGCAAGCCGGAGTATTGGTGGCAATATCTGACAACAGGTGTTTTTTTTTTCACAGTCTATAGCGAAACCATGGAAAAAAATGTCACTGACTACCTCAAGTTCTAGGTATAAATTGTTGCGTTCTGTCTAATTATTCGATTTAAAGTGCCTAGGTATTGTTTTTTTTTCTGCCAAACCCATTGCTTTGTTTAGTTTGACCAATGATGTCAATATCGACGGCGTAGGTACTAGATTATTGAAATCAACTGGTTCTTCAATATTCTCATCAACTATGACTTAATTACGATTTTTTATTCAACATTCTACTAATCTATCTCGACTTGATGTAGTACATCACATTTTGGAAAACATTCGAAATTCATTTCTGAAATTTTGATTGTGCACTTTTCTTGTGCTTACATAACACCCGATGATCTTTTAATTTCATTTGCCTAAAACGCTCAACAGCAACTTTTTCCACAGCTCTCTTAGTTACCTGCATCATTGGCACGTCTTGTCTGCGCAAACATACGTCGGAAATTTCAAACCAACGATTTTTGGCTCGTAGTTCAGAATCCTGGGCAATCCTTCTAAAGATATCCTCTCTTTCTGACATGCAATAAAAATTACCCTGTACCAATTTAACTCCTCATTTAGGTAGTTGCTCATAAGTTTTGCCAAAGAGCCTGTGGAAACAATTAGTAGCTTGTCCTCCGTCGTGAGACTTATTTTAGAAAATGCAGATTTTGACTACGCGTTCGCTGACATCTTCGAAAAACAAGAATCTTTTTTTTTATAATTAGCACGCGCTAAAGGGTTTATGAATATCCTTATAGTGTTTGGACACAGCGCGGGCATTAAGGAAGTTGTGGGGAAGAAAAGAGGAGATACCGATTTGCATTGGTTTTAAATTTTTTTGTAATGGGGAGGAAAGACTGAGTTTGGTAATGCATTCCATATTTCGGTTAAGGAATGAATCTCTGTATCTCATAGTACGTCCGAAGGTAGGCTTGAAGGTGAATTGATTAGCATTCATGGCGTGGCGAGTATCACGATTGAATGTTTGAAGGGGCGGAATGCAGCTGGCTATTTCGATCGAGCATTTCCTGTTAAAATTGCGGTAAACAAGTGTTAGGCAGGAGATATTCCTACGATGTTCAAGCGAGACTATAGAGTTCGCTACGGTTGGATCTCCTATCAGTTTTATCGCACGCTCTTGTATCCTATCTAGTAGGTGCCATGATGTTTTTGCTGCACCTGACCAGATGTGGGCATTTAACTCAAGTTTGAGGCGTATATACGCTTTATATATTGAGGCCAGATCAGAGGGGGTGGAATATTTTTTGCATCAATTAAGTAAACCTAGACATTTCGCTGCGTTTTTAGCGATTTCGAATACGTGGTCGTTCCAACGAAGGTCGTTACTAACACACATACTGAGCAGGACAGTTTTTCGGTTTCGGCGATGCAAGTGCCATTCATGGATAATGGCCGTAAATTTTGGTTTCGCTTAAATACCAGAAGACAGCATTGTGTTTTGGAAGCATTAAGTTCCACTCTATTCGATTTACCCCATTTAATTATGCTGTCAAGATCGGTATTTAATGAGATTAACATATTTTGCCGTTTCTGTTCCACGTCCGAAGATGAAGGACGTGGATTAGAGAACGAATATGAAAAGCTGAGAGTGCTGTCATCAGCAAAGGAATGGAATAGAATTTGCAGGCAAGAGGTCATTAATAAAAATGAGAAAGAGTGTCGGACACAGAACAGAGCCCTGGGGAACAACAGCATTTATTACGTGAGAAGCAGACTTGAAACCGCCCAAAACAACTTGAATTGAACGTTTCGGGAGATAGTTTCTAATCCATAGAAGAAGAGTTTCATCGATTCCAAAAGCACGAATTTTCGACAAAAGGGCTTGATGCCAAACCCTGTCAAATGCCTTTAAAATATCAAGTGGAACGATCTTGTTTTCGCCACCGAGGTGGATAGATTGGTTCCACTTTTCGGTGAGATATGTCATCAAATCTCCAGTGGACCTGTTGCAACGAAAACCGTATTGTCGGTCATTTAGAAGTTTTCGTGATTCAAGATATTTCATAAGCTGACGGTTTATCAGCGTTCCCATGACCTTAGAAAGAAGGGACGTAAGTGCAATTGGTCGGTAGTTGGAGAGAAAAGTAGATTCGCTTTTTTTTGGGACGGGCTGGACAAATGCTGTTTTCCATCTACTCGGGAAGAGTCCTGATGAATAGGACAGATAGAAAAGCTTACGCAGTGGTTTTGCCAGCGTGGAAGAACACCGATTTGTGAATTTGTCTTAGTCTATCTGCTACAAATCAGCATCCGAATAGTCGCTGATCCATGTCCACGGACCATATCAAAGATAAAACTTTTTCATCATTCCTTGTCCGGTCCATTATACTTTTTGAATGGCTGTAATGTAGTCTAAAACAGGTCAATGCATCCGCTTTTATTTGTTGGGTCGCTTTTTGACTTTTAGCTTATTTGCCACCATTTCTTCAAGGAGTTTGACTAACCTTTCCAAATTCTATATGACCTGCTGTTGGAATATATCAGGGCTGTTCATGTAGATAAATCTATGATCAGTTTAAGTTTGACTTAGACGCCATACCCTGCCACATTTTCATCGTTCTGAGACACCGACACTTTGAATACAAAGGATTTCGTACCCGATCAAGTTAGGTTTTAGTCGATCAACTTTTTATACCCTATCTCATAGGGGTATATTAGTTTTGATATATAGTTTGTAACATAAAGAAATAACTTAGCTAGATATACCTCAAAGTATATGGATCGACTCAGAATCGGTAGCTGAGTCGATTTAGCCATGAATGTCAGTCTGTCCGTCCGTTTGTGTGTCACCGGATTTTGGGCCTTACGTTTTGAGCCAGGACAACGAAATTTGGTATTTTTTATTCCTCCAACTACCACGCCCTCTTTTCAGCAAAATATTGATTTTGGCCATAGGGTTAGGTATTTTGAAAAAGTATCTGAATAGGATATTTAGACAATCTCAATAGCTATATTTGGTGCATGTAAAGTTTTTTTTTGACACGCCCACTTTCTAGCGACGCTTCCATAAAACAAAAATTGTTTAGTACAATTTTAGGAAAACACTTTCGATGAAAATATTGTGAGAATAATACCATGAACATTTCGCCTATATATTTGACCCAAGTCCATTTTTGGGGTCTTTATTCTGAAAAAAAACTATCTGTAAAGCTTATCCCATAGCATATCCATAGATAAACATATTTTTTTGTCGAACCTTTAACGATTTCGATAAACTGTCTGAGTAATAAGTTGTGACAATGCCACGCCCACTTTTTGTTGTTGTTTAATTTGAGAATGGAATTGGATTTTAGCATTCTTATATGTTTTTACCTCTACACTTGTTCTTACATCGACAGTTTAACAAATGTGCGGTAAAGAGCGAACAATGATGGACGTATTTGTTTTCACTTCCCTTCTTCTGGTTGGTGCTCCCGCGAAGCCCGGCCTAATATGTGTCTTTTTTTCACATATTTGTCAAATTTTTTCGGAATTTTTTGCAAATCCAGGAGAATTTAAAATCCCTCCTTGATATTATCTGTATTCAACTCTAATCGGTAGCGATATGTGCGTATATAAGAGTGATTTTGAAAAAGGATCTCAAACCGTCTTAAAATCTATTAATCATGAGCTGATTCAGCTTCCGCAACGAATTTGGATCCTGACATTTGCAGTTTTTAGTGATAGCTGAAGTCGATGCGTATTAGGAAATTCGTAATACAGCATAGTTTTCAGCAGAAAGTTGTGTCTTCAACGTGTAAAATTTGTAGTATCCCCACACATAGTGCCTCACAATTCGTATCAATGGAAGCGATAAAAGGACCTTGGAATCGTGATAAAAAAACCAAATAGTACTCCATGGTCTACTGGAAAATTTCTTTTTAATTTTTCTTAAGTTATAACGCGCGTTTTATTGCAAGAATTTAGTTATTCTCAAATATTATAATAAAGTGTAAGTAATTTGACGTGCTCCACTTATGGTCATAGATTTATTCTTCCGTTGGGTAGTTGATATTATTTAAGTCAGTGGAACAACATTCTCGGCAGACATACACTTTCTATGTCAAAACGAAAATTTCCTTACTTTGCAGCTTATAATAATGATGAATAACTTTTATGATACTCTAAGCAGCTCTACTACATTTTACCTTTTTGCAGAAAATATCCTCTTTGCCAAGCGAGCAATCCTTTTCTATTTACTCGGAAGTATCCGTAAGTGGCACATGCTATTAGTAATCATTTAACTAAAATAAATCAAAAATTAATCGTAAAAAAGTTGTAATTTACCACGAGAATGTATTTTACCATAAGAAAAAAAACACAAACCGCGTTGTGTGTCATTTGGCTTTCATGCAATAGATATCTGATATCTATCTCTATATAAAGGATGATCCATTTCGAGGTTCCCTACTTTTTTAAAGAAAAAAAAACCGAAAATTCAAATTTAATGGAGAATGCTTATTATCATTTGAAAGAACATTCTTTGGCATTTAGTTTTTGAAGATTATTTCTATCAAATGTTGGCCGTTGCTACGTCGCAGATGGTCCATCCGTTGAGTTCAATTTTCGATCACTCGTTCGAGCATTTCGACTGGTAACTGGCGAATGACACGCGTGATGTTTTCCTCCAAGTCCTGAATCGAAGCGGGTTTGTCGCCATAAGCTTTTGACTTTACATATCCCCACAGGAAAAAGTCTAACGGTGTGATATCACACGATCTTGGTGGCCAATCGACCGGCCCAAAACGTGAAATTATGTGCTCACCGAAATGTTCTCTCAATAAGTCCATTGATTGATGCGATGTGTGGGAAGTGGCGCGAAACACATTCCTCGCAGAACGTGAATTTTCATTATGAAATGCCAAACAATACTAAACAAAAATAGCATGACAGCATGACACGACTCACACGTGATCTGTCAAAAAAGGCTATTGAAAAAAGTATCTCTACTTGGATCACCCGTTATTTAGTAACATACATTAAAATATTTACAACAACTTTATATAAAAGTAAAACCCAATGCACATCCACCTTAAAACTGGGAAATTTCAACTGATAACAGTTTTTTGACAGATTTTCATCTTTCTTTTGGGCACTACCACTTGTCAGTGGAATGATTGTTTTCATTAAAAAATCGTTGTGGTTTTATGTGGCGCGGGTGGGGAAGCAACCTGTTTTACAACTACAAGTGCGTTTGTATTTTTTGTAATCACATTTGTTTATTTTTGTTTTGATGGGGCTTCTACTTGGCGAATGACGAACTAGAAAATAGCAATGCCAAAGTCATGCGCATTTTACTCACTTCTCTTGACATATTTCCATCAACCATCAGTGACCAGCACCCAGAGAAAATTGAAGTAGGAAATCAGCTGCTTGCATTGTCAAATAAAAACATCACGTAATCGAGAAATCGCAGAAAAAAGATAACTGCGGTCAGAGTTCTGAGTAGTTTTAGTAAACGTTGCTTGTGCACCTGCAACAGTTCCCAACGTACAGCCAGAGCTATCGAAACGAAGCAAGGACATTTCCATTCAAGGTTAAGCCCACGTTCTTGTTCCCACATTGATAGCATAAACATGGAATTGTCGTGTGTATTTAATGACTTGGAACCCAGCTTTGCTGACCTTCCCATGGAGGTAATTTATGGAATTTGTGATAATCAGGGCGTCTATAGGATTACATGTCAAAAGAAAGAAGCATGTGATCTGATTGATTACCCCGCCTACGTGATAGAAACCAGTGACGACAAAGTAGTAATTTGCTTTCTCTTTCGTAGATAATCGTCAATATATTCCGCTATTTGAACTACACTGACATACAAGCAGCTTCTTTAGCCTGTCGTCGTTGGCTCGAAGCATCTAAATACAGTGAGTTCCAGTCCAATGTGATGATTCGTATCGCGAAACTTTGCGTATCAGACAAACTGCCACCAGCTGTTGTGTTCCTCAGCAGTGACCGACCGTTTACTCATATCTACTTGGATGAGACTAGTTTTGGTTGTCTGGATAATTTCTTCTCCCATATCGGAAAGACAGTTCAATCGGTGACCTTCGAATCAACAGACATGACAGAGAAGCAGTTTTGCGCAGTCATCTCGGATTTGCGAGGAATCACCTCCTTGTCCATAGTGCGTTGCACGTCGTTATTCATGACCGGCCAGTTTTTAGAATCCCTCTCTGATCGCAAAGGAATTTCGGAAATGATGGCGGGTGTGAGGAGCCTTTCTTTGAAATTCAATCAGTATTTGTCGGACGCTATACTTCTAAGAATAACTCAGCTAATCGACAACCTGGAAATGCTCGACATGTCTGGCTGTCATATCGCATATCATTCCGCTATACAGCGTCGTTTCTACCCAGAGGACTTAGCGAAAAACCCCAGTGAGTCGATTCTTACGTTTAAGTTTATTCTCCACGTGATCCGAGCACATCAACACTCGCTGAAGGAGCTGAACTTCAGCAATACTCTAATCGGTGGCGCTGCTATGTCAGCTCTCTGCGATATCCCCCTCTTGAAGTTGGAGACACTGCTACTGCACTCATGTCGTCAGCTTAACATGCAAGGGATTCGCGGGTATCTCATAAAACAGTCCAATCTTCGATGTTTGGACTTGTCCGATACGCTGTGTGTCAACGATGAGTGTTTGGAGATAATTGTGACTAATCTGAAGAATATTGAAACATTGAATATCAAGGGCTGCATGAAGGTGACGAAAGACGGCGCCTTATTATTGGCCAAATTGTCAGGCAGCTTAAAATCTTTAAATATCTCTCATTGTGATGGTATATCGGGAGATGCGATTTGCGAGGGTATAGCCCACAGCCCGAATCCCATATTAGAGGAGCTATACATGTCCCACTTGAATATCTTTGAAGATTGTGTCATAAAGTGCGCCGAGAACTTGTACAACTTACGTGTGCTGGACATAAGCAATTGCATCAATGGTGTCACTGATCAATCCGTCCAGGTTCTGCTAAAAAAATTGGTGTGGCTGCGGAATCTTAACATGGAGGAGTGCTTCCGGGTAAGTCGCAGACACTTCAACCCCATAAAGGAGTTAATCGATATTTTGTTTGTTAGATAACGGATGCTGCTCTAACTGGCATCACGGTTGAACCTCAACCCTCCGAACGACGACGCTCCCTTTCCATGGAGTTCTTTCATCATCCACCGGACAACGCCTCTGATGGGGGCTCTCTAAAAATATCGCTCCGTAGCAAAGCCGAGGAGGAAATTGTTCGTGACGCTGAGCGGAAGAAGGCACTTCTTGCAGTTTACGAACTTAATCTTGACGAGTCCAAGATCCACGGTGTTCCGATAAAAAATCTAAAAGGCTTGAAAACGTTGAATCTTCGGGGATGCAATAAGATTTCCGATGTGTCATTAAAGTATGGATTTAAGTTTTTGGAACTTCGCCATCTGTTTTTGTCGAATTGCCAACAAATCTCGGTGGTCGGGATGGAGGCTTTGGTGAAAAATTGTCCATCCATAGAGGAACTGGACCTGTCTGATTGCTACAACATCAATGACAAAACGATCCAGGTCGTCACGACCAACCTGAAGAGGCTGCGCGCGTTGCACATAAGTGGATGCGCTCAATTGACCGATCATAGCCTTGATTCGATTGTCGTCAATTGCAAAGTGTTACATGTAAGTCGAAAGTGTGTGTGTGTTTTTTTTTTAATTTTTGTGTCAATCCTCATACATTACTGGTGGTGTGTATGAGGATTGAGCCAACTATGGCTGATGGGTTGGTGCCTATCCTCTCTTCCACCTTTTGGTTCTGATGGGATTGGGCGACGTTTTCTTGGTCGTTTTTTCATTTTCCAACACTATGTTACTCCTCGGTTCGAAACCGATTTAGGTACAAGCAAGCGCTTGTTATCCTCGGTGGTTAGTTCCTCCAAATGTTTTTTTTTTATTTGCCTTTCTTTGTCCCTTTTTCAGGTCTGAAAGAATCGTATCAGGTGGAGTTCCTCTAATGATTCTTTTAATCTCCATTAGCTTGAATTTCCACATTTAATAGCAAGTACCAGAACGGCAGGACCTCATTCACTGCTGAAAATGTATGTGGGGAACCATACGCAATAGAATTGGCTTTAAATTTTGCAGTTCTAAAGGGATCAGCTGTTGTTGCAATTGACTAGAGCGTTTGCCATATGCTCTCGTCCCTTTTTACCGATTTCAGCCTTTTGTATACATATATGCTTGGGCTTTTCATAGCCTCAGAAGATCTTTTTCTACTAAACTGTAATGTCTTCCTAATACCCCTTACATCATTTTGGCCTGGATGGAAGGAGTTTATTAGTTTGAAAATTTGATGTGTAAGCTTCGAACCAAGTATCATTGCCACCGAGACTATCGCCCATCCCTTCACTGGTTTTATTTTGATGGTTTTGTTTGTACCTGCTAGTAAGAGAGAAGTATCGCTGGTTGAAGTAACACCCCCCTTCCCCTAGTCCTCCCTCCAAACAGCTTCTTACTGGTTCTTGCTGGAAATCGAAAACTTAGCTTACCGCTCTAGAAATATCCACAAACCCAAAACTTCCAATTTTAAAGATAAGCTTGCATTTGCATTAATGTTGCTCTAAGAGCAACCTATGTCTAGCCCTAAATCTAGTGCTCTTAGACATATTTTCCAAAACGACCGGCACTATATACAGCTGTGGAACTAATATCCTCATCACATTTGGGAAACCTCTCAGGGCTTACATCACCTAAACAAGGAAGGGATAAGCCTGGAATCTCGATGCGATTGGGTGTAGAACTGAATCTGGCGTCTGTCGAGGCCAATTGTCCCAGATGCTCACCTTCAACATATTCTTTTGCCTTTCTAATCGTCTTGCAAGCGGAAATCATAGCAATAAAAGAAACTGAAATTGCAAAAGTTTAACGCGGTATCTGCGACGAATATCTGTATCTTTACCGACATCAACGCGGCAATCAAAGCCCTGAGATCTAGTTTTACATCACAAACAGCCCACGAATGTGAGATGGTTTGCTTACTTATTTAATTGGTGCTACTGTCCGAAATGAACCTGGTCCTCAGCCAACATATCTCTCCAATTAGATCTGTCCTTAGACAAGTGCCTCCAGTTGCGCATTCGTATCACTAAAGGTGGCGTCTTCCTCAATTGGCTGAAAATCGAAGACTCTGCTGCAACAAGGTAGAAGCCCGAGTCGATGTTAGTCCCTCAGTATGTTAAACCATCTAAAATATTATATGCGTGCCTCTTGTCTATCGCAATGTGATCCATTTGACTAACTTTTCGTTGATCTGGACATGGCCATGCCCCCTTATAGATATCGAAGTAAGGAAGAGCTAGCAGAACACTTTAATCTTTAGAGATATTCATTCCCGTTAGCATTAAGGCCGATGGTCACCTCTCTTGACATTCTATCGCAAGCAGAAATGGTTCATTGATACTTGTAAATCATTACTAGAGGTGGATAACATCGAGAAAGCGAACTGTAGATGTACATCCAGAACAATTTGTCAAATATTCTGGCAATCCTTGCCAAATGTTAACCAGAACCGCTGCATCAGTCTGATCAGATCGCATATCAGTATCTTCTTCCGTCTTCTAACAAGACACTCCTCGATTAGCCTACACACGAAAACACTGCCTTCGGAACGCCGACTTTCTCTGTTCATGTACAGCGCTATCCAACAAGAAATCATTTCACGTACCACTCCTTTGATGACCCAGGTGACCTGATAAACATTTTTATAGGTAACTTAATAGAACGCTGGGATTGTTCATTGTTGATAGCATGTAGTATCGCAACGGACCTTCCTGGGCTTACTGTGTTCAGCCACATTAACAAAACCTTGAGGTCTCTTCCCGTTGAACATAATAATATGGGCAGCGGTTAGTGAGCTTATAGCTAAGATCACCGCATAGACGGTATCGCTCTTTAGATAGCAGAGATTGCCCAAGTCATTCCACCACGTCAAGGTAGTGATCGTCTCAAGTTCTATGTCAAGGTCTTCTGTGCCATTCGCAACATCCTCTCATCCCCATCTCTCACTCTTCGAGTAACATCCTTAAAGCCTTGCTGCTGTTTTATACAAAACCTTCTTAATTTTTCAGACCCTCTCCATATTTCGATGCAGACGTATGTACTCTGATAGTGAGCGACTACTCAACATGTCCTCGATGCGAATTCTTAACAAGGACAACGCAGGTCCCATGGACAATGGCGACATATTTCGACTAAAGAAGCGACTCGACTACTGATATTTCGCCGCTATTTTCGTTGTGTTTGTATTGTATTACTTTCAGTTGTATAACTTTCGTTGAATTATTCTAAGGATCATCAGAGCTGATGCTGTTTTAACATTATACATTGTAACAGTTATTTGTTTACTAATTTATATATTTTTAAGTGTTGTTACGCCTACTACTGTTATCACTGGATAGGTTTCAGTTCGTGATTCGTTTCGTTTCCTTATACATATATGCACAGAACACACACACTGGTTATATTTACACAAGCGCATTTATATTGGAAAACAATTTTTTGTTGTTTCTAAGTCTCAAGCATACATAGCAGCAACGAATGTAAAGAAATGATAATCCATGTTGCCAAACAATAGAAAATCAAAAATGCATCTAGAGTTGGGGAGTTAGGCAACACGGCGAAGTTGTAAATAGGTTGGACGACGCCACTGGTCAAGGTTTAAGTGATAATTGTGAAAATAAAATTGTAGAACAATTCTAAATCGAATATACAAAAATAAATATTTAGACAACATTTGGTGTACATAATATACTGCAAATAGTTAAGCATTCTATTATTGAATATATAAAATAAGTTACATGTAAAACTGTATCAGTACGTGGTTATATATATTTATGTGTAAAAAGATATAATGAGGAGGACGCCATTTAGTCTACTCTGGCGGGGCTTTGTGGGCACTCCATCCATGGAAGCATTTGGTGAAGCGTTTCGACTCCTTGTTTTTGAGAGTGAGGAATAGTTTGCGCGGTCTTTCTGGCTGTTTTATTCTCATATGTTGAATGTATACCTGGAGTAAATGTTAATAAAAATAAAACGAAATGGTTCTCATTTGTCATTTGTATGTCACGACTTACTTGTGCGGATTTGTAGGCTAATTTGATTTCGACTTCACTGCATCTGGAGCCTAGCCAGAGGAAAACTTGTTCGCCATTGTCGAGTATCATGATGTCGTCGTCGGCTAAATCGTCTTGACAAAAGTCGGAGCACTTTTCGGCGACGGTGAAGTAGCCCTTTTCGTTTGAGCAGCGGAACAGTCGGGTGAAGTTCATGTATTCGGCGTTTTTGTCATATGCTTTGCGACCGCCCAAGGCCACCCAGAAAAAGTTTTCGGGCTCCTCGCCTTCGTTGAGTATCTGAAATGAAAAATCATGATGAGTTAATATTGCTTCTGACTCAAAGTCAATGCTGAGAATATGGAAAAAAACATTTGTGCAGTCTGTTTGATAGCGATGACGAGCAAACATTGATATTGACGGCCTATATGTCGGGTGAAAGTATGCCTAAAGAATGGAACGTTTTCATAGTTTCCTCAATCGATCCACAAAAAGGTGACCCTTTGAAACTACGACAAATGCAGAGAACTAGGTCTCCTCAACATCATAATTGAACAAGATCCTGCCTACCGTAATATGTGAACGCCTGAAACTGTACGATTGGCGGCAATATCACTGCGGTTTTATGACAAGAAAGTCCATAATTCACACTTCAGCTGAAAAAAAGGGATCCAAATCGATGCCTACCACCTATTCATCGATAATTGAACAAGATCCTGCCTACCGTAATATGTGAACTCCTGAAACTGTACGATTGGCGGCCATGTCACTGCGGTCTTATACCAGAAAAGTCCATAATTCACACTTCAAATGAAAAAAAGGGACCCAAATCGATGCCTACCGCCTATTCATCGACAATTGAACAAGATCCTGCCTGCCGTTATATGTGAACGCCTGAAAATGTACGATTGGCGGCCATATCACTGCGGTCTTTTGCCAGGAAAGTCCATAACTCACACTTCAGATGAAAAAAGGGGTCCAAATCGATGCCTACCACCTATTCATCGATAATTGAACAAGATCCTGCCTGACTTAATATGTGAACGCCTGAAACTGTACGTTTGGCTGCCATATCACTGCGGTTTTATGTCAGGAAAGTCCATAATTCACACTTCAGATGAAAAAAAGGGACCCAAATCGATGCCTACCGCCTATTCATCGATAATTGAACAAGATCCTTCCTGCCGTAATATGTGAACGCCTGAAACTGTACGATTGGCAGCCATATCACTGCGGTTTTATTCCAGGAAAGTCCATAACTCACACTTCAGATGAAAAAAGGAATCCAAATCGATGCCTACCACCTATTCATCGATAATTGAACATGATCCTGCCTTTCTTAATATGTGAACGCCTGCAACTGTACGATTGGCTGCCATATCAGTGCGATATTATGTCAGGAAAGTCCTGTTTAAATCTTCACACTTGGTAGATGAAAAAAAAAACAAGAATTCCAAAACGATGCCTACCACCTATTCATCGATTTCAAAGAATCATACGACAGCAATAAAACACGAACTATGTAAAGCCATGTGCAGTTTTGGTATACCACTCATACTCGTCCTTCTGAGCAAAATGAAGATGAATTGAAACTGCTCTACCAAGGTCTGCTACGACCTCACAAAAACATTGATTTAAAAAAAAGGATTTACACAAGGTGTTGCATTGTCATGCGGTTTCAACATTGTTCTTGAGAAGATTGTGCAAAACTTCTAATCCAACACCAGGGGCGCAATCCTCCACTACTACTAGAATACGTTGTCGTTATTCACATCATTAGTTGGACTAAAGATTATAAAGTCATACCGATGACGCATTGAGAACAAAAAAACTGAAACTTTTGTTCACCAGCTTCATGGTACGGGCGGGCGGTGTGCACTTGCACACATGAGAAACGAGATCCAAACTTATGGCGGGCTGTGCCAGTACGACCCGTCATAGAACAATTGCCTCTGTAAAGCAAAGTGTTGAAGAGGACCCGAATTAATCGATTCACCACCGTGCACAGCAATTGGAGCTTTGTCCATCAACTTTATGGAAGATTTTGCGCAAAGATCTTGGCTTACGACCTTACAAGATTTAGCTTGTGCAAGAATTAAAGCCGCGAGCAATGCGCTGTAATTATGTTGTATGGGCCGAAAATGAGATTGATTTCGATGCAGATTTTCATCTCCACATGAGACCCTTGAGACGCCATTACGTCCACAAAAACTGACTGTTTGGTATGCTCTATGGGCTGGTGGAGATTGGGCCATACTTCTTCCGAAATGATGCTGGAGAGTCAGCTGCCGTTAATGGAGACCGTTATAGAGCCATGACAACCGACTATTTTATTCCCGAATTGGATGGCATGAATGTGGATGAGATGTGGTTCCAACAAGACGGCGCTAAATGCCACCCAGTGCGCGTCATAATCGATTTATTGAAGGAATCATTCGATGAGCGCATAATTTCGCGGAATGGACCTGTCAATTGGCCACCAAGATCGTGTGATTTGAAACCATTGGATTATTTTCTTTGGGGATATGTGTAGTCGCTCGTCTACGCTAACAAACCAGAAACGTAAGGGGACTGAGAGCCAACATTCGGGACTTTATTGCCAACATACGGCCCAAATGCTCGAAAAAATGGTTGAAAATTGAACCTCTAGACTTATGCTTAGTCTCCTCCTGTATTTGAGTGTATTTTCATTCATAGAAATGACTCGCTCGTTATTAGAATGATCAGAGAAAAGGTCAAAGCATTCTTCAACATTGGCCGGCAGACCTTATACAATGAAAAAACGGATTTGGTTCTGTATTTTAGTAACATCAGTTGGCCGATAGGTTAGTTTTCCCATTGAATAATATTCGGATTGTACTTTCTGCCTACATCGTATAGAAGTATACTTTCCTACGATATGCATCTAGAACCCCAGAATGAATGTTTTGCATCCTACGATGTTAAAATGATGTCCAAGGAATTATCAGTCAAATTTTCTCAACCTTGCATCGTGGTGGACAGTAAATAGAAGATCCAGCAAGGATTGCCGTGGTAAGCAGTAGATAGAAGATGTCTTCAGAAGTCTTTCTGAAATTGTATAGCACTTACTTGACTTGTTTTGACTTATAATTTAAAACCGATCGTAAGTTCAATACACTCTTTTATATATATAGTGTTGGTCCACCTTTAGCCCTATTGGGCAAGGTAATCTTTAATCATGAAGCTAGAATTATACTTTGTGTGAGTTTGCAATACTAAACAGGTGTCGACATTTTTTCTTGTAAACAAATTCATGTTCTCCAACTGTCTGCCATTGTCCATTGGTATTCCACGTAATTTCAAGCAATCTGTTCAGGTAAGAGGTGGTGTACGCCTCTTGAGCATACTATTTTTCAGGTTAACTGATTACTTAAGTGGCGCTACATTCCAGAATGAGCCTGGGCCTCAACCAACATGCCTCTCCAATTAGGCCGATCCTTAGCTAAAACTGCCTCCACTTGCGCACTCCAAGTTGGTTGAGGTCAGTTTCTACTTGTGCGAGGCCTTCCTTTACTGCGTCCGACGTCTGGCTGGGTTATTGAAGACTCTGCGAGCCGTAGTATTAGAATCCATTCGTTCCACATATCCTAGCCCTCTTAAACGTACAACGCGGAGTTGTTTGACTAGGGGCATGTCGCTACAGTCCGGAATGAACCTGGGCCTCAACCAACATGCCTCTCCAATTAGCCCGGTCCTTAGATAACTACCTTCAGTTGCGCACTCAAAGTTGGTTGAGGTCGGTTTCTACTTGTGCGCACCACTTAAGGCGAGGTCTTCCTCTACTGCGTCCGACGTATGGCTGGGAATCGAACACTCTGCGAGCCGGAGTATTGGTGTCCATTCGTTCTACATGTCATAGCCATCTTAAACGTCCAATGCGGAGTTTTTTTTTTGACCAGGGGCATGTCGCTGTACAGCTCGTATAGTTCTTCGTTGAATCTTTGTCTCCATAGCCCGTCAACGCAAACGGGATCGACGATTTTACGAAGAATTTTTCTCTCAAATCGACCAAGGATTTCTTCATCCGCTTTTCAGACGGTCCATGCTTCAGCGCCGTAGAGCAGGACCGGGATGATCAGGGTCGTATATAAGATCTGCTTAGAAGTTCGAGTGAGGGCTTTACTACTGAATTACCTTCTTAGCCCGAAGAAAAATTCGTTTAATATCTGACGAGATGTTGTTGTCAGAGTTAATAGCGGAGCCGAGTTAGATAAAGTCCCGTACTACCTCAAAGTTATATCTGTCAATGGTGACGTTCTGTCCATTTCGTAGACATTTTGTGTCCTTTCGTTTTGACAGCATATGCTGAGTCTTACCCTCATTTAATTGGTTTTCGCTGTCGTCGCCAATATTGAATATTTCGTTCCGCCTGACAGCCGAATGTTGTTCGTCATCGCCTTTTAACAGTCGTCTGCAGAAGTGGTTCTTCCATATTCTCAGCATCCACTGTGTCTCAGCTACAATATTTGCTTGCTCATCTCGACAGGATTCTGTTCGAGCCTTGTATGCTGGAGTTGTCTTTATCCCTGATCGCGATCTTTTTGTTTCTCTTTTTTCTTGTTTCTGAAAAGCCAGTGTTCTTTCCTTCTTCTCTGTCTATAGAGCTCATTGGCCTCGTTGCCTTTGTTCTGCGAAATTCGACACTAGTGGTATAATGTTAATCGAGATGTTCAGGAATACGCGTTGCGCGAAGGCCAAGTATCAAGTCCGGTATTTTATTAACATCGCCAATAAGTTGTTTTCAGATTGAATAAAATTCGGTATGGTACTGTATTGTGCCTAAATCGTGATATGCATCTAGATCCCCTGAATTTATGTCGCTTTCCTTCTCAAGTTTTGAAAGATTAATCGAAAATAACGTTAGAAACGGGGTCAGGCCAGATAATTTTTTGAGCGTTGATACTGTAGTTTGGGCATATTTTTGTACATTTGGTTTTGGGTGTACAAGAGCCGATTCCATTTGGCCGCTTTATTTGATTATATGTATGTTTTGCGATTGTAGGCTACTTAGGTTTCGAGATGTTACCAAGTCTTTTGCTTGTATAGATAGAAAAGAAATTCTTGGTAGTTTTGAGCAAAAAATTCTTTGAAAAACCTTCAGATCCGTTTGCGTTGATAGGCTATGGAGACGAAGATTCAACGAAGAACTAGCGGAAGCTCTAAGCTGCAATAAATCAGACCAAAGATTAAAAAGCCATACAGATGACGCACTGCATACAAGAAAAATGTATGGTGGGTCGTACTGGCACATCCCGCCATATAATTTTGATGTCGTTTCTCATGTGTGCACGTGTACACCGCCCGCCCGTACTGTAAAGCTGGTGAACAAAAGTTTCTGTTTTTTGTTCTCAATGAGTCATCTGTATAGCTTTATAGTTTATGATCAGACATACTGCCATCCAGGAAATACGATAGCTGCACAGCGACATGGACTTGGTTAAAAAAATCCGCATTGGACGTGGCTAAACATATAGAGCGTATCAACACTCCTGTCTGCAGAACATTCGAAGACCTCGCATTAAGTGGCGCGATCAAGTGGAGGTAAAACCAGTTATGTAGGGACCCTGCTAATTGGGAAGTAATTTTGTTGAAACCCAGCACGATTTAAACATCATACCTAGGTACCCAATGAGCTTTTTCAATGAGGCTTCAATGGCTTATGTTGGCAAATTTGACCTTGATGCAGAATGCTGATTGTAACAATGCATTCGCTAATGTATTTAAAGCATAAGACTTCTTGCCTAAGATTGGCTCTGACAACAAATCTACATCCGAATATTCGCTGTTTCTGCTCATAGTATTTTTGCCTGGCCCATCGTATTGCCTTGGCTGGCAGTAATGTCTGCTTTGTTGCAGCTTAGTGCTTCCGCTAGTTACTCGGTTCACCTCTTCTATTAATGTTCTCATAAAAAAGATGCAGATACGAACGTCGTTGTCCTTTTATCGTGTACCATGGTCGTCAACAGTAACATTTTGTACAAAAGACGTTTTAAATTCCCTTTACAAGAACAATGAGTTCTGCTGCGATAAGAAAATATTTATCAGCCTGATAAAAATTGGTGCTGACAGATTATTAGGTTGCATTGACCCCTACCTGTAATTTGCAGGTCTGGTTACAACCTCATAAGCCGAGATATTTGTAGACGAATAAATGCTAGATCTGCGGATTAATTAACTAGTGCTGGTTTGATATTACACAACACACTGATTGTATCGGCGGTTCTGGCAATCTAGTTGACAAAGATTGTTGTCATGTGGTGATATAACACCGAACGAAATATAGTTCGGCTATCGAAGGCTTGGGAAAGGCTTGACGAACTTTTCAATTTCAGAATCAGACTATAATACATTAAACAAAGTCCGATTCACCCTACAAATTCTTCTTCACTTACCTGCAAGCTGACCCACGGATTATTAAACATATTCTCAGCAATCTCCTGGATAAGTTTCGCCTCCTCCGGCGCTGCATTCGCTCCAATCCAAGCGTACACTATGCCCGACTGTGATTCGTCCTCCGTTTCGAATGGCACATAGAGGATATAGCTGCAAAAGTAAAAGACCTTAGACCCGCAGATAGTTCATCTCAATAGTACTTACCAAAAGGCTGAATTCAAATGCACCGCATCGGGTGTAATTTGTATTAACCTTGTGCACAACGCTCCTCCGTTTGACCGAAGGTGGAAGAACTCTACAGGCGCCTTGCCATCCGGAGTTCGCTGCTTGTCCTTTCGCTTGCCTGTGTGTATGATAAATTTCCGCTTAAAGTGCGCCATAAACTTAAGATTCTCCTGCTGCTGATGAATACGGATAACCTCTAGTTCCTCGCCAAACATAGCTTTGAACTTTTTTTGCAGGGTGAAAGTGAAGGTCAGCCAGCCCATGTTGCCAGCGTTACGTCCCTGCCAGAAATAGACAACGCATTGAATCTCTTCATCAGGTGGTGGGCGATTGTCATTTTCGGGGGCATCGTCGCCGTCATCCTCCAGGGGAATGCAATATCGGCACAGAAACACGTAACATTCCCCAGTGTGGAAGTGGCCGAGTTCCTCCTCTGGCAGGCGGACAAACTTTTTACCTTCCAAAACAAACGCCTCCATCGCTTCGAGATCGTAGTTCCACTCTTCCTCAAGTTGTTCAGCCTCGGTCAGAGCCATCGCATTCTGTCGCGGCATGAATAAAGCAGCCAAATCGGCTTTGGTTTCCTGTTGGCGGGCCCACTTTGTAAGATCTGCTCCAGTCTTTGCTACTGAAGTAGCGGTACGTGTAAAATCAACAGCCATCACTTCATCCCACCCGATGAACTTGGACTTGAAGACTTGAATTTCGGTGCCTTCCTGGACACGGGTGACCAGCGCATATTCTGGTCGGCTGATCATGTTGAAGAGCTCTCTTGATAGTTTCACAGCGGCAGCACGTACCAGACGGGTTGACTTCTTCCCGAACCAGACAAACAGATCTGCGTAGCAATCAAGAATGTAGACGTTCTTGCTGTTGAGCAGAGTGTGTACTAGCTTCTGTTCAGGGATTTCCACTTGAGGGAGTTCCAAGTAGCCCATTCCCAACTGAACTTGGTACAAACGTGCAATGGGAGGCGTAAAGTTCTCCCTGACATGCTGAGGGATTTTTTGTGCGTGTACAATGTCCGGGTCGGCGCCCAATTGTTCCCAAAATTCAGTGCTCTCGTCACCTTGCATCTCCACAATGAGATCACACTTGTTCTTGCGTTCTGTCTTATTGATCTTCTCGGCCATAAGGCGAGCCTTCGAGTTGATTGTGTTCTTTGAACAACGTCCGTACCAAAGGTACATTTTCTGCCCACAATCGAGTACAAATGCGTACCGCGGATCTAGAGAGTTAAAGTCGACAGCCACAGGCTCCAGGTGAATGGAGGCACCGGCAGCATGTACGCGATAGAACCTGATAGTGTAATGCATGTCCTCTATGGTGTAGAAACCGGTTGCAGTGCGACCGCCTTCAATGTACGTCACGTCGGTGTCGAAAAGTGCTAGGAATTCCTCCGATTCGTCATCTAAAAAGAGTGGCCATTAAGAAATGCTCATCACGACAAGCTGATACTTACTTTGTTCCTCACGAATAGTGCGACAAAGGGCTCCAAGGAAATTTCTCAGATTTACAGCGTGAATCGCTGCACATGCCCGCTTGTCCAAAGTGGCGTTGTTCCCAATCCAAAAGAATATCTCCCACGTCAATTGACCCAAATCGTCTAGGCTGGTCTTGAGTATGATGTAACAGTCGCCGTCGTAAAACTTGCCGTGGGCAACTTCCTCGATTTTATTGGGCAAAAAATTCTCAATCTCCCAGATGGTAAGTCCAGGCAGTTGGCCATCCTCCTTCTCAAAGAATTTCGAGTAATCTAGTGGCGGCTTCTCCAAAGACTCGTCCCATCGCTTTGGCTTCAAGCTTTCTGGTTTGTCACTGTCTCCATTCCATGAATCGGTGTTGTTTGTGGCGTTTTTCTCTGTTGCGATATCTTTCATTCCCTTTAGGATTTTTGCTGAATCCTGATCCGGTCCATCGTTGCGTACTCCTCTACGCAGTCGGATCTTTCGGGCAATGGGATCTTTGCAAGTCGCAGCGGTTTGCACTGTGGGTGGAACACTGGCTCCTGCTAAGCGCAACTGCGTCTGAAGGGAGAAATCGATATTGTAGAATTCAATTCCCGAGCCCTTGGTTATTTCCGTTGGCTTCGGTGGCATTATTAGGTCGGGGTTGTTACGCAAATCCAGTTGATCCAAATCAGACAATAGATGTATTGCGTCCGGTAAAGTTATCAGCCGGTTAGAGCTTAGATTTAGCTTCTTAAGGGATCCACAACGGCAGAGACCCTCGGGGACCATTTCAAGCAAGTTGTTGGATGCTGAGAACACCTCCATGCTACAGAGCTTGCCAACACCGGATGGAATTCCCTCGAAATCCAGCTTGTTGTCATTTAAATACAATCGGCGCAAGTTGAGTAACTTGCAAATGGATGAAGGTAATGCCGCCAGCTGGTTCCGCGAGAGATTTAGGGTCTCCATTTTTTGCCAGAATTCAACGCCAGACGATAGTTCACTGATTTCGTTGTCACTTAAGTTAAGACGTTTTAAGTTCGGTAAGTTGTAAAGACAGTCTGGAACTTTGGGCAGAGAGTTTTGCGACAAATCCAGCTCACACAAGTTGGACAGACTGTCCAATGTGGTGGGAAAGTTCAATAGTGTTCGTTGCGTGTTGCGCATGTTGAGAACTTCCAAATTCTGTAGCGATGGAAGCTGCCTCAGCTGAAACAGCTCTAGCGGATTATCGGCTAGAATTAAGGTTTGCAAATTCGCCAGCCGGCGTGTTTGTGGTGGCAGGGTCTCCAATTTATTGTTAGATAAGTCAAGAAGAAGCAAGTCCGTCAGGTGAATGAAGAGTGCGGTTGGAATAGCTTCTATTTGGTTGTGGCTCAAATTTAACACCAACAGATTTTTTGCTCGTTCCAAACCTTCGGGAACCTCCTTCAATTTGTTGTGCGACAGATCAAGTGTAGTCAGTTCGTCTAAACGAAACAGCTCGGGAGGAATTCCGCTGCTTTTGATGTTGTTGTGACGTAGATTCAACGAACGCAAGCATCCCAACTCGGTGAGTTCGCCAAACAATTTTTCCAACTCGTTGTTCTTCATCGACAGGTGTTCCAGTTTTTGTAGATTCCCCATCTCTTCGGGCACCTCTTTGAGGTGAGTACCATCCAATTTTAGCCATTGGACGCGTGTCATCAATCGTAGGGCAGTCGGAAATTTATCTTCCTATGGAGAAGAATTCGTAAACAAAAAGTACACACAAACAAATAAGGCAAATTGTTTATAAACAAAATCAAAAACAAAACGAGAAGTTAAATGTCACTATCGCATATTTGTGCAAAAGAATTTCTGATGACAGTTCAAAAAAATGGTGACACATCGGATGCAAGGTGATATTTAAAACTCGTGATTTCAAGGACGGATGGGTTTTTGATAACGAAAAACGAATGAAACTCAATAACCAATTGCCAAATTTGATTTTTTTAATGGTTTTGGGTTAAAAAAACACTTACACTAAAGTCATTTTTAGTAAAATCGACACCACGGACGAATGGCAGTACACCCGTATTCGCCATCTTTCGATATGTCAAAATCGTAGACAAGGTTGCCTGCGTCGTTTTCGAAGGTATGTTTGTGGTGAAATGGTGCACACCTCAATAGAAGCGTTCCGTTTTACTTTTTAGGAGTATGTTCTGAAGCATATTTCCAAATTCACCAAAGAGGTGTTCTTTCTAAGTTTTCGAATTACGTATGACAACTAGCTATAGTTCCGAATTTCCTGTGAAAGTTTATACTTCACATTTATATTGTAAACAAACAAAAAAATGTCCACGTAAAATACAATAATTCCAAATCATTTAAAATGTTTTTAAATACCTTAATATGTGGCCAATTTCATAGAATAAGTTATGTAAAAACAGTGATTCTCGTGTTGCTAAAAATTATGGCAAATAATATCAACTAAAGACAGAGGAAGCGGAATATGCAAGACTTCGGTTCCAACTTGCATATGTTTTCGACCCTGACTTTATAATGGAACACTCCGAGGAGGTTCCGAACTGAATAAAAGCCACAAATACTGAGCAAATTATGTACCATAAATTGTTGTATAAATAGCAGACTCGAAAAAAAAAACACTTTTGGTGAGAAAGCTTCCAATGCTTACATTTTTACAATAGCTCCCCCTTTTCTTTTGTCATATGAGTTCCAATTTGACATTTAAGCTGTTCCATTGCAATTTTGTTTGACCTCATATTTGTTTATATTAAAAGCCACATGTCCCACAAATGTGTTGGTATTATCACTTTACCGAAATTTGATTTTGTATGGGAAATTTAATTGTATTTGCAAAATTATTCCCGAAATGACCTTTTTTGCTTAGTGAGAATGTAGTATATGTACATGATGCTACTGACAGCTAGTCATACTTTTGTACACAAGTAGGTGGTAGCAAAGAGTATAGAACTATACATACAACGATAGTTTACTATGTGGGGTACTGATATTTATACCCCAGTTGTGCCCCAGTTTTTGCAAAAAATTAATTTTTGCTTTTCAATGATCAAGATTTATTTTTGTGAAGTAAGGTTTGTCATTCCTACGAAATGAGATTTGGAAATTTATTTCCAAGCTTCACTTATTTTGCATTTGCACACAATTTTCAACTAATTTAAATGAATTTACCTACATACAAATTATAGATCTGTCAGATTGTGTTTTTTTTTATTTGACAGTGTCGTTGTTGAGTAGATCTTTATTCACATTTTTTTTGACAGAAGAAAGGAGAAGGAGAAATTTAAAACTGCTGAAGGAACGTCCTTCATATGTTTGGGTCTATGCTACCGATATTAAGGTCAGCACTCTGCGAAACGAAGGCAACATTCAAAGGACGATTTTTTTCCTTAATATTTATTTTTTTGAAAGTGCCTGCCCACACATTGGAATGAAAGTCATCTCCAACGAGACAGGTAGATTTTATGTGAGCCAAAAAGGAAATGTAATGTTGCACCGAGAATCTAATTCGAACTGAATTCTCGGGGTTGGCAGATCATTTAATTGTGACAAAAAAACCAATTTGAAATATGCCTTCGGCGAGTGAAAACCTGAACGAATCAGTATCAGAGACGCAAAAACATGAGAGGTTGGTTCAGATTTCCTTGTGTTAGAGCCCAGTTATAGCTATCATTGAAAACCCTCATTGGAAATTTTCATTTACTTCCGGTGGCTTTGGCGAGTTGGTCTCAAAACAAGGCTTATGAATTCAAGAACATGATTGTCTTAAAATATTTCAATTTGAAATTATAGTTTTCGCAGAAAATCACTTCTTATTTTTCGCTGATTAACATTTTTTTCTATGAAGTAATGATTGCCATTCCACCGAAATGAAAATGAATTTTCCATGGATTCCTATAAGAAGCTATGGAGGTAAAATTTCAGATCCATCATGTTTTTTGTTCTAATGAAGTTGTTCAATAATAGCTATAACTGGGCCCTAAAACGGCATTTTGTAATAATTCCTATAAAAAGCTAGGGGGTGACATTTCAATTCCATCATTGTTGTGTTCCAATGTAGTTGTTCAATGAAAGCTATAACTGGGTCCTAATGATTGTCGTTCCACTGAAATAAAACGAAATTTTCCAGTGATTCCTATAAGAAGCTATGAGGGAAAATTGCAAATCCATCATGTTTTTTTGTTCCAACGAAGTTGTTCAATGATCGCCATAACTGGGCTCTAACCGATAAGTAGTATCACCCTGTTAAAGTCTGCAACTAAAAATTGTTGCCACATTAAACGTCAAAATATTTTGGGATTTGGGTGAGAGGTGTTCTCTTGTTTTAAATATTTTAATTACTAAAGTATAGTTTCTACAACTTTGTTGAATCGGAACTGGACCGAGTCGAATACAAGTAAAGATGGAACATATTTTCTTTAGCTGCCATTCACTTTTTGCACATTCATTGTTTAACTATTTGTTTTATTAAACGACTTGTGTCTTTGTGCTAATCATTTATATCTTTTCAAAAATCGTCACTCACATTTAGTTTAAAAGTTACGCTTCAAAAAAGATTGCACTCTTTTGGTTAAATTTATATAAAAACTGCTTGGTTACACGAGCGCAAAAAGAATTACTTTTGTGGATACACATAGAAAATAAATTAAGTGGGCATGCATGCAAGAAATTTTGACAGTAGAGGAACGGTCGGAAATTAAAATTCTAGAAACTTCGTTGGAGCCCAATTAGTCATTGTATAAAATAACGGTTTACAGAACCCAAAACAAAAACATTCTCCTTCGCCAACAAAAAGAAATGAAAATTTCAAAAGAACGTTTTAAGAAAGAAACATGATTTTTAACGCAAAACTCATTATCTGAAGATGAAGAAAATGACGAAACTTGGCATTTGTTCCACCCCTTTCCTTCTTTCTACAAATCATCCGTTCTCTTTCTAGAATTAATTCTTTATTGCACTCGTGTAACCAAGCAGAAATTGCGTATAGTTTGACAATCCCTTTTTTTCCACTGCAGTGTTGTACTGATCATTGCGTGATGATCTGACAAATCATTCGAGTATTATAAATTGTCAAGGGAAGCTTATCTCCAATTCGCCGTTTGAAGCCGGCATAAAACAGGAGGTAACCAGCCTGTTACGCCATAAAATTGTATTTGTAGCTAAAGTAAATTTATGCTTTAAGGACAAGTGGAAAATGTCTACATCAGCGAAAATAGCCACTTCTCTGCCGATGATTTGGCCAAAATGAACTGCCAATACCAATTCCAGTGTAGACATATGGTTCTTTCCCTTTATTGGTCATTTGTGCACAGCAATATCCAACGCTTTTTATTCGTATTACGTTTTTAAAGCCAACATGGGCATTGGTCGTCCCACGCGATACTTGGTGTTATAGCTCGATAATTTTGCTGGTGGACATAACGAATGGGATGAGGCAGTATCTAAAGCCTCGCGAGTTCTCTACGCCTCGAGTACATGTGATGTTTGTAGTAAAATTGTCCTTGTTTATTTTTTCTTCGTTAAAAGTTAAATCTAGATTCTAAAATCCAATTAAAAAATATATTATCTCTATGATAGTCACTCTAAAGAGATAAGAAGGAACCGATGCACAATGCACACCTGCATACCCAATGCCTTATCAGGCGCAATGAAAAATACAGAAGCTTATCAACTTTCTTTGCGTTTCTTTATTTCTAGTCAAATCACACTTAACAGTAAATATGATTGTAATCTATAGCGGCAGTAACTTCGTCACCAATGTCTATCAGCTTGCGCCAATGTGTAGGTGGGAAGGAAATATATTCCTTGTCGGGCAAGGTCCTGCCATCCTTTTCATATATTTCGGGGAAATCAACCATTTTTCGCCCATTAAATTCATTGACATTGATTTGATGGAGCTGCTCGAATGCAAAACTCGTTTCAGATACAGATCCGTCTGCTTTACTGGTTTTGGAGATCTCAGCCTCCCCATTCTTCAACTTCTTTGCTGATAGTAGTGAATTTTTCTGTAACGCTTAAACGATTATAAGCAATGACTGTCTGTTGATTTGTCTGCACTTACATCATCTGGACCTGAATCACTGTCGGATGAGGTTTGTTTTTTCGGCATTTTGTGTTTCAAATTAACTTTGCGTATAATCGCCCATGTTATTCAACATGACAGGCCAAGTTGTTGAGAACGGTGTCAAATCAATTCATCGCGATTTTCGCCTACATTGTCAGCTACAGCCGCTATATTTTCAAAACTACGCGCTGGGCGAGTTCTATTTGGTCCAGTGTCATCAAGTATTGGGTCACCAATTTCTTGACGGTATGGCGAATAGTGGCTTCAGTAGGTCGGTTATGGACACCATAAGTTTGCCAAAGCACAATAAAATGTGAATTTTCGTAATAAAATTGAACGATTTGCAAACGTTGTTTGGATGTATGTCTATTCATGATGAAATGAAGCCTCATAGGTTTTTAAACAAGAGTGCGTGAGATAAGTCACTACCCCATACAATATTTCTCGTTATATTGTTAATGCATATGTACCAATAGCATCCGCAATATATTTGAAACACAAGGTAAAAAAAGATTCATGATTAAAATATGAAATCTTAAAATTAAAGATTTTGATTACAAAATGTAACAAATCGTGATTACAGATTTATGAAATTAATAAAAAAAAAGTAATCATACTCGATGATTACTGGTTAGTAATTTGTAATCGTAATCCAGATTACTTTTTCTGAATGATAAAGAATAACCGCGGGAATTATGAAATCTGAAAATGCACATACTTGAACACTTACCCCGTATTAATGAACGCTGATTAGCTAATCAACGACTAACATGACAGCGTTTCCCATAAGAAATACCCACGCAAATTACAAAATGTCACTGATAAGTTAATCAGCTTGTACTTATACGGGGTTTATAGGGTGCAGTTAGGGCCACCAAGGACTTTCACACTGATCAAGATTTTGTTTTGCGAAGAAATATTTGCCATTCAATCAAAATATAACTGAATTTTTCAATAGTCCATATAAGAAGCTATAAAGATAAAATTTCAATTCCATCATGTGTTGCGATTTGTAAACGACAAACATTACTTCAGAAAAGTAAATCTTGATCTGTGTGCTGACTAACTTGACATTTATAGGAGAAAAAAGTGTTTTTTTTTTTGAGGAGAAAAAAGTAATGTTTGATTTGATATAATTCGGTTAGACCTCGTTTGGGATAGCATTCCAGCGGAGTGCCGAATTTTTTAATTCGTAATTTTATGGCGGATAGCATCGCATTTCGGCTGAAATCACTAACTTCATTGAAATGACGCATTTTGACTTGGTTTAAACGTACTATTAATCTGATTAAAAGCAATTATGATTACAACTAATCAGAGTACTACCCTGATTACAAAAGTATTTGGCTACACCCAATATCAGATGAAATACCAAATACGGGAATCTATTACAACAACCAGTTCAAATTATCCCTGTTTTCATTGGCACTTATAAACAGTCAACTAAAGCCAGCTCTCGAAACGTCGTCTTTTGAAATTATATTGGCTTGATGCATACCAGCCTTTACTGCTTTCTTTGTTATATGCGGATTGTTGTCAAAATCGGACAAATAAAAATACGATTGCAAACCAATAAGTGGATAGGTTTTCATGTAATAGAGTATTCGATCCTTTCATGGTATCCTTTTCCGAAAGAAAAATTCTCTGATTTTTTACGAATCGGAGAATATTTTCTGCTTTCTCGAATCTTTATACCTTTTAATATTTTTATTAGTTTCATTGCTTTTCAAGCAGATAGTATATTTTTTTATTTGACAATGTCGTTGTCGAGAGAAATAAACTTATATTTGACAGCTGGACAAGGACAAAGTATCTCTGCCAGAAATCAATTCAAATTACCTATTTCCTAAATGAACATTTTTTAAAATTTTTTTTAAAAAGGGATTATTTGTGGATTCTCTTATCTTTATGAATATGATTTAAGTGCCAATCACTTTTTTTGTTTAATCCACTCATTAAATTATGCTTAGAATTTAGCAAGTTTTTTAAATCGTCGCTTACAATTATCTTAAATGTTATAAAGCAATAAAAAATCCGAAAATCCATATGAAAATCAACCAACTTTTGACAGCCCACACATAGCTGAGTGATAAATTAGAAGAAAACAATTAAGGGTATTCATGCAACGTAGTAATTTTATTACGTATGAAAGATTATAATTTAACGACGACGTTTCTTGAACGACCATAAAATTGTACCACTAAGGCCGTTGCTTTTATCGCAATTGACACAAGGCCTTAGTTGAATTTTTGACTTTTCTGCACCATAAAAAAATATATGGCGCAACAGGCTCGTTAACACCCAGGGCCTAGCTTTCTTCTCACAACCATTTATGTGTGCGTGTGTAGTTCTTAGCACGATGGCGGGATCTACTGTTTTATGTCGACTCCGAACGGCTAAGTTGAGATAAGCTTTTCATGACAATTGATACTACTCGGATGATTTGTCAGATCATCACTAGAGGAGGGCCAGTGTAAAATCATTTAGGTGTTTCTACGGCTGGGAATCGAACCCAGACCTTCTGCGCGGCAGTTCATCGCACTAACCATCGCCCCACTGAGCCCGTCTGCATCATACTAATGTCAAAAATTATCCACTAGATAAAATTTTAACGCAATTGGCACACGGTCTAAATAATGTGGTAACCCACTGAATTGAATCTCAATTTAGTTATTTATTTACTGATTGAATTTTGTTCCTATTGTTCTCTTTCCGTTTGATGTGTGAAAGTAACTGATTAAATGTCAAAATAGGATTTCAAATGTTTACAACGCTTACCATTTCAGTTTATACGCCCAATTCCTGTGAGGAAATTCCGATATTGTTGGAAAAGATTTCTCATACAAATTTTGACAGTGCATATATCGAGTTGTAATTTTATCACGCGTACGACGAATTTCCGACGTTGTATGAATACCCCTATTGCAATGCAGCATTGCTAGATAAAAGAATTGAAAAAATATGTAAAAATGAAAATCAAAGGATTTTATATCTCTTTCTAAGGACAGTCCACTGGATAGATTTTAGCGAGCTGTTGACCAGGTTAATATTTTGAAGTCTCTATTCACCACAAAAATGTCAAAATGTATCCACTGGCTAAAATTTTTAGCACAATTGACACACGGCCAAAGTAAATTCATGCCAAATCTAGAAACTTATCTCCAATCTCGATGAAAAACATCTTTAATAACAATAAAATAAAATTCACCAAACAAAAAATCCATAACCGGTAAGAAGTATCACCCTGTTAAAGTTTACTACTAAAAAAAAAATGGTTGCCGCATTAAACGTCAAAAGGTATATTTTGGGTGAAGTGTTTATTTGTTCTTATCACAGGGAAATAAAATTGATAAAATACACATAACAGTTTCAGTTTCTAGAAAACCATATCTCGACGGCAAGAGAATTAATGTTGAATCGGAACTGGGCCGAGTCGAATACAAGTAAAGATAAGTGGAAAATGTCCACCTCAGCGAGTGACGAATCTCCCGAGGAGTTGGCCAAAATAAACTTTGCCACGGACAGATATCCGTACTGCATCGTCTGGACTCCAATACCAGTGTTGACATGGTTCTTTCCGTTCATTGGTCATATGGGCATAGCAATGTCCAACGGAGTGATTCGCGATTTTGCTGGTTCGTATTACGTCTCAGAGGATAACATGGGTTTTGGTCGTCCCACACGCTATTTGGTGTTATGTCTCGATAATGTTGCTGGTGGACAGTACGAATGGGATGAAGCAGTATCTAAAGCCTCGGTGCTCTACGGCACACGAATGCATAATCTATTCTGCGACAATTGTCACTCTCACGTCGGCAACGCTTTGGCCGGAATGCGATATAAGAGCAGCTCGAATTGGAATATGCTGTATTTGGCTGCTTGGATGTTCTTTTGTGGGCGATATGTGGGGTTCATGGGCTTCATAAAAACGTGGCTTCCATTCTTTATTGTTTTAACATTGTGTGTTATACTAGCCGTATACTTTTAGCTCGAGTACATGTAATGTCTGTAGTAAAATTGTCCTTGTTTATCTATATAGAACATAAGTTTTAATTAGAAAATATATTATTTGTATGCTGTCACGCTGAAGAGATAAGAAGGAACCGACTCCCAATGCACACCTGCATACCCAATGTCTTATCAGGCAGAATGACAAATACAGAAGTTAATCAAATTTCTTTGTGTTTCTTTATTTGTGGTCAAATCAAACTTAGGAGTAAATATAAAGGTAATAGATCGTCGCTGGATGATACTATTAATTTTTCAAAGCAGCAGTTACTTCGTCACCAATTTCTAGCAGTTTACGCCATTGTGTAGGTGTGAGGGAAATACCTTTCTTGCCGGGCAATGTTTTGCCATCCTTTTCGTAGAATTCTCGGATATCTACCATTTTACGGCCACGGAATTCATTTACGTTGACTTGACGGAGCTTCTCTAATGTCCAACTTGTTTCAGATTCGTCGGCTTTTTTGGAGACCTCAGCATCCCCCTTCTTAGACTTCTTTGCTGATGGCGGTGGATTTTTCTGTAACATTTAAACGATTATAATCAATGACCACAGAATCCAGTTCGTTTTTCTACTTACGTCATCTGGACCTGAATCACTATCGGATGAGGTTTCTGACTTCTTTTTTGTTTTTGGCATTTTGTGCTTCAGGAAATTATTCCTTATATCACTTCAAGTTGGAAAAATATTGAAATACTTGCACATGCCGCAAGTTGCAAAAAAACCGCAAATTTGAAAGAACGCAACAGCTGAGATATTGTATAAAACGAAGTTGGTGACAGTTGAGTTTATTAAAGTAACCAGGGATGCTTATGCGGCTTAGCGAAAAGTGAGCACATTTTATGCTGGGACAAATATATTTACAATTTCGATTTTGTGTTATTCCATTCGAGGTATGTGTCATCGGACAGAAATATATAAATAATTAATTCGGCGAAGTATTTGTGTCGGAGGAAATCAGAAAAAAAATTGCACTTATCTGTCAAATTGGACGAAAAATTGACGACTGTAGGCAAACACCTGGTCGCAAATTTTCGTATCGACTAAGTGCTATACATTTTGAAAGCTAACGCAATTTGTATGAGAAACCATCAAGTAATTCGAATAAGGAAAAAAGTAATAAATAATAATAATAATTGAGCAGATTAAAGCTGAATTCAATTGACGATTGTACAAACAATATATAAACACAGAGTCTTAAGGCTTCGAAAAATGTTAAAGTGATTTCCAAAGATTTTGCTCTTAATTTTAAAATAAAATTACTATTTATCTACATATTTATTTGCTGCAGAACGATTAACTACGCGATCGTTCTTCAACTGGGTAAAAAATGTATCTTTCAGCTGTTTTTGTGAACATTTCATACTACATAAAGGATAGTTTTAAACTTGTTTTTTTTTACGTGTTGTATCATACATTTTTTTTATTTTTACTGCAATTAGTTACTTTTTACACACAAAATTCTTAATTTATTTACCTGCAAATTATCGCACTCCTTATGAAAATTCTTCACAAATAGCAGTAGCTCTTAAATTGTATAGCACTAAATACATTCTTTTTTTTGTCACTAGAGTCTCATTTGAACTTTTGCAATCGTCAATTCGCCGGTGTGCCTTACAAAATGTCAGAGAAATATTCCGAATATACCGAATAGTACAAAATCGGAAATTTCCGCTCAGTCGGATACCTTGCTAGGACCCATTATTGCATTAGGAATTAAAAGTAAAATGTGGCGCTAATTGACCTATTTTTCACGTACAGATTCGCCAAGATCTATGTCTGCGGGACGTGATACCGTACATGAGGAGTACATGCCTATCCCATATTGTGTTAACAAGTGATACAGCTGAATTTTTTGATGTTTCATGAAAGAAGTCAAGTCCTTTTGGAGGGACTACATTATTATGACGATAGGGAAAATATTGTGTGTTCGATTAATTTCGATTCTGTCGAGAAGCAGTGGAGGAAATTCTCTAGAGATTCGTAAGTGCATTCACCATGTAGCTCACTTTTAATTACGGATGCCTCCAAGAGCGTGATTCCTTACCAAAGTACTCGGGAACAGTATTCAGTTTACTTACTTACGTAACTGGCGTCCAGAGTGAACCTGGGCCTCAACCAACATGACTCTCCAATTACCTCTGTCCTTGGCTAACTGCCTCCAGTTGCGCACTTCAAGCTGGTTGAGGTCGGTTTCTACTTGTGAGCGCCACTTAAGGCAAGGTCTACCTCTACTGCGTTCGATGTCTGGCTATGGGAATCGAAGGTATTCAACATGGCGATTTCTACTAAAATTTGTTGGATTTATCTTCTAACCTTTCCACTAAAACCAGACACGTAGTAATATTTGACATTTCATAAAACGAATTTAGAGTATATTAGTGCATATATCATAACGTGTTCTTATGCAGGTAATTTGTTGTGTTAATCCGTAAAACGACCAATTTGAAGAAAAACAACGTGTTTGCAAGACAATTCGCCTCTAGAGTGTGGATTGAAACATGCGTATTAATTAAGAAAAACAAATTGACAACTAATATGCAGCGCCAATGGCGGCCAGCATTTAAAATAAAAATTTGAGGCATCGGATTAGCGCCACCGATCTGGTTTTAATAGAGTGCCGTTTTAAAATTATAGAAATCATAGCGCAAACGAACTTTTACAATCCCCATATCCACTATAGGGCAATAAAAATTGTTTATATTGTTTGATTATATTGAAAAATAGAGGCGTAAGTCGTGTGTCACCATCCGAGATATGTTATAAATTCGTTAGTAGCACACGATGACTTTTCACTTGGTAAAACGTATTGTCTCCTCATCCTTTCTACTAAAAGAGTTTCGCTGGTTAATTTGTATGTTAGTATTATGAAGGGAATTCATTAGCTGCAAAGTTAGGAAAATGTTTTTTGGCGGAAAAAGTCCCCCTTAGCTGAGACAGTTGTTTCTCTACCTTAAAAAAAACACATAACCTCAAATAAGCATAATGTATGCCACCCAAAAATAAATTAGAAATTTTTGGCGCACCAGACTCGTTAGTACTTAGGGACGAGCTTTCTCAAAACCATTCATGTGCGTGTGTGTGTACGTCTAGCACGATGGCGGCAACTCCTGTTTTATGCCGAACAGCGAATTTGAGATCAGATTTTCTTGACAATTGATACTACTCGGATGATTTGTCAGATCATCACGATAGGTGTTGCTACGGCTGGGAATCGAACCGAGACCTTCTGCGCGGCAGTTCATCTCACCAACCATCGCGCCACTGAGCCCGCCATGCCACCCAAATTACCAAATTAAGCAATGGGTTTTCAGTGCGATATCATACTTGTTTCAGGATTAAAATCCAGTTAACTCGAGAAACATGATTTTCAGTCAATTTTAATCCATATTCACTAAGCATGTTTGGTGAGTAGCCCAGATGTTAAATCAGATGTTCTGAACAGATTATATGTAGGTAATGAAAAAAAACCAAGGCTTTAGTTTAGCTTAGTTCCAAAATAACTCAAATTAGGTTTTATTTCTTATGAGCCTGATGGCCATTAAGTACGTCATCATCATGAAAACAATTGTCAGCTCTTTCGTTATCAATCAGTAGTGTCTTGTCAATTGCAGTTTTTTTTTTTGTAGTTAGTGGCCACTCTTTTTTTTATCTGCCACCTTTCTTGTAATTTTTTTTTGATACTGTAGTGGCCTACCTCGCTCACTATTGTTTTTTTAATCTGAGCCCCTTCTTGTATGTTTTCCTTTTTTTGTACTGTAGTTTGTTTCTTTCTGTTGGAGAAGTTTTTTGCGATCAAGTGCTTGTTTTTTAGCTATCGCCGAGTTGGACTTGACACCAAAATACGAACACAGTTAAATTCTCTCCTTGAGTTTCCTACACGTAACTGATGAGAACTTTAAGGCTCCAGCTTGGACAATTCAAAGAGTAGATGGCTGTTTATCCGCTACTCCCACTCAACCAATATGAAGGTCGTCACAGTATTACCTACTCGTCTCGTCACCTGATTCACGCGGATGAAAACAAAAAATCCATACCTAACGATTGTCGATTTTGCTATCTCCCACGTACCCTTCCTCTCTGATCTCATTCCTGAGTGTGGTTTGCATAGTCCATGAAGGTGAAAAAAATCGCACATTCGACACAGCCAGCGAAATCTTAAACAGTTAGATTCTCTGCAATCGCAAACGACATAATCCTGCGCTCTCAGCTCAGTCTCCCACTCAAACTCAACTAATAAGATGTTGTGCCAACGACGAAAAAGCACTTGTCACCCGATTCAGTTGCCGGTAGCGTCTTGCGAAGTGTTCTAACAATTGTGTATAAACAGCTTTATTCGATCACTCTTTGTTTTAGTTTTCGCTTTCTATTGCGCGCTCTCTCTCTCTCTCTCTTTGTTCTGAGTCTCTGATTGTGGATTTCTGTCGCGTTAATGCCTGATGGTGTGATTTTTTTCCTCGCTAGTGTGTTTTTCCATTTTCTGTCTCTTCGTAGTTTTTTTGATCCTCTATTTTTGCTTGTGCGTTTTGTTCGGTGGGCAAAAAGTGGTGCGATGTAGTGTTTGCTTGTGTGGATATTAGAACTTAAACGTGAGTCTGAATCTTGTGCAGAAGAAGAGAAATTTTAAACACATAACGGTAAGTTGTTTACATAAAATTTACTTTGGTAACATTTTTTTTGTATCACTGCTGGAACAATCCGATATAAAAATTAAACGCTTCCTAAGCTGTTTGCAAAAGAAAAAAATGTAATCCCTATTATATATAGTACGTAACATTATATTTTCGTAATATGTTTTAAAATTTTGTTTAAATTCCGCATCATCATTCTTAATGTTTGTCAATGCTTATTTTCGTATTCTTATTTTATCAATATTGGCTTTGTGGTATTAATTGAAAATTCCACGATCTTCAACAACATGTTTGATACGAGCAAAGATCATAAAGTTATACAGATGACGCACTCCATACAAGAAAAATGGTTCTATGGCGCGACGTACTGGCACAGCCCGTCATATTATATTTTTATTTCCATTCTCATGTGTGCACGTGAAAGTTTCAGTTTTTTGTTCTCAATGCGTCATCTGTGTGGCTTTATAATCTTTGATACGAGACATATATTTCATAGCGATTGTCAGACATGTTTTTAGATTGAATTAAATTCAGTTCCAAAAATGTTCGAATATATTGTCTACAACAAAAGACATGCTGAGCGAAGAGATTACTCATTCGAAACCACCACAGAAATCTAAACAGTTAAATTCTAAGCAATCGCACACGACGCACACGACACGACACAACACACTCGTACCTGTTGAAGACTGATGCTTCAAGTTCAATAACTCAAATCAGTTCTTGTCATCCTTTGCTCTCAGCTCAGTCTCAGAACGAGTCTCTCAGCCTCCCACTCAACTAGTATAGGTCACCGTCACAGGCGTGAATGCACTCATCAGCTGATTCAGTTTAGTTGTCTGTAGTATCTCGCGAAGTTAAGTGGTCTGTCAAAAGCGTGGGTTAAAAGCTAAATTCGGTTTCTCTTTTCTTGTAGTTTGCTTTCTCTCTTGTGCTCCCCTATTAATATTTAAGCTTACCGCGATTGCGGTTTCTGCTAAAAGTGTTATTTTCAATTCATTTTCTTATGCGCTTGTTAATCGAATAAGTAGCAGTGTGTGTCAAGTGATAGTGAAGTTATACAAAAATACTGCTTACGGAACGTTTAAGGAAGAGTAAACATTGACTGCATTCCTATTGCCTGGGTGTGTTTTTTTTTCGCATTTTCTGTCCTTTCGTTTCTTATTTCCTTATTTCTTGGTACCAACTGTGTGATAATAGTATGCTCAGGCGTTTATTAAAATATCTTTCGCTTGTAAAATATTGCCGCTATTTAATTTGTGCTTATGTGGCTTCTCGTACATACATCGTTTTCGTTACACATAACGGATATCGTCAGATGCATTTGAGCACAACTGTATCAGTAAGTTATTTTCATAACATTTCCTCTAATGTTGCAATACGCGCGTGAGCTTTTACATTGCATTACTGTTTGAAAACGTTAAACCATAACGTACCGTAGCTGTAAAGCGCTTCGTTGTTGTTTTCATCGTTCATTTGTGAAAAGGTTGTGGCATTTGATATATAATTATATTTTTAAGCGAGGATTTCAATCGTTTCCGCCATGTTATTAGCTGATGTTAGCATTTACTAGAACCATTTAGCATAGCTAGTCAATAGCCGTTTTTCTTTTTTAGTTTAGAGCAGAGCCTAAGCTGTAGGAAAAATGTTTTATGTTTGTTTTTTGCTCAGACATTTCCGAGCGTGTTTTCCTTTTCAGTGGAAGCACTGTCTAAGCTTAACGATTAAGAAAGGCGTTTCCTTATCTGAAATAAAACTGTATATACATATACAATACATATTTACATGAGGCTTGTTTATACCCTATCTCATAGGGGTATATTAGTATTAATACATAGTTTGTAACAGATAGAAATAATTTAGCTAGTTAGGAACACATTAAAGTATATGTATTAACTTTTAATCGCTAGCTTTTATAGCATATGCCTTAGCTTAAGGGCCAAACCCACCGAATAATCGAAACCGAAACTTTGTTTGTACCCTTTATCCTATAGGGATATATTAGTTTTGACATTAAGTTTGTAACATAGAGAAATAATTTTGCTAGATATACCTCAAAGTATACGGATCGACTCAGAATTGCTAGCTGAGTCGATATAGCCATGTCAGTCTGTCCGTCCGTCCTTCTGTGTGTCACCGATTTTTGGGCCTTAAATTTTGAGCTACAGTTTTGAAATTTAGTATATAGACTCTCTATCCGACGAAGCAGAACAAGTGTAAAATTTTTTGAAAAAAAAAACGGTAAGGAATTTTGAAATAGTTTGTGAGCGTATTTAGACAACACTAATATCTATAATTGGTCTATACAAAGCTTTTGCCACGCCCATTTTTTGGTGTCCTTTTCAGTAAAAAATCGTTTTTCGGTCAAATTTAAAAAAAAATTCGAGCTTTTGATACCAAATCTATGGTTATGATAATATAAATATTTCGTTCATATATTATTTTTACCCAGGCCTACTTTTTGGAGGCGTTTTCCTACAAAAACCATTTATATACCCTATACGCCATACCATCATATTATGCAGGAGAAAAACGTTTATTTCTGTCGAACTATACAAGATTTTGACAAACTGTCTGAACAATATGTTGTGACAATGTCATTTTCAATATTTAGATGTCATAATACCCACATTTTGGGGATATCACTTTTAAAGATTGGTATGGGAACGATCCGCACAGCGGGTTGTAGCCTTCTCATATGTTTTATTTTATTTTTTAAACTGCTAATTTCTTCAACTTGGCTGGGTTTTTCAGTTAAAAATCTTCTGAAATAAAAGATGTCAAGAAACCACACTAATATAATTTATTTCATAAAATCTTTCTATTTTCATATAAAACGATTTCATAATTTTTTGTACCGAAATTCTACTTGTTCATGTTGCAGTTTTGCATTTGTATTTGCACCGAAACTCGCAACTTTTTTTCTTCATCGTTATAAATTCTGTTTGCCGAACTTTGTAGACGTCACCTTTCCTACATTTTCGTTATTTTGTTACTGTTTCTGTACCATTTTAGGAGGGAATGAAATGTCAAAACTGAACAGACAATTAAAAAAAAATATAACAAATTTTTGGTTTCGGTTGCTCGGTGAGTTTGGACCTTGACGCACGCGTTTTTTTATAGAAAAACTTTGTTTTTGGTCAACGAGAAATTTAAAAAGTCTGAATAATTTTCAATTAGGGTTATCGGGAATTATTTTTCCCAATGAATTTTTCCCCTCCAGAAATCAATTTACATAGCTGAATGGAAAAAATTCCTTGGTAAAAATAATTCCCTATAACCCTATATATCTATCTATCCACTTTTTGGGGGCTTTGTATAGATCATTTTAACCCACGCCCACTTTTTGAGGCGTTTTTCTATAAAGAAAAAAAAAATACAAATTCATAGCCATATGTAGCTTATGGCATACGTCATGGGAGTATATTGGTCGTTCGAAAATGTTGAGCTAGGATGTTTATCATAAATGTAAAATCCTTCCATACTTTCAGAAAAAAAAATTCGATTTTCAGCGAACTGCAATAAGGTATTCCGATAAGGTGTCTCATCAAGATATTCAGAAAATTCTATAAGACAATATGCGGGCCGTCAGCGCGGGGCTCACAGTTGTGTGAGATTTTTAATCACCTACCTTTTTGAATTTGTATTGCAACTAGCTATGAGACTACTAGAATTAAGCAGTTGGCAGGTAAATTTTCTTTGAGAGTTCCTGCTCTTTCGTCGTTAATGCTTATCGGGCTAAATCTAAGGTTTTAGTTTATAGAAAGCGCGTCACAATAAGTTTGTTTCGTCAAGAAGTTGGAAAAGAATTCCCGATAGCACTTAATAAGACAAACTGTCATATCTGCCAATTGGAAGGTTTGAAGAGAGAATGGAAAAACTGGGAAGCAGTGGAAATATTGTTTTCTCTCTTGAATGTCTTAATAATTAACAACAACAAAGTTTGAAACTTTTTAAGGATAAACTTGTCTCAATTTGTATTTAAGACCTTAATTTCACACCTTATTAAGAAAGACGTCAAGAAATTCAATTGAATTCGAATTATCCAGCGTATGTTTAGCGTATGTCTGAAGATATTTTGTTTTCATCGAAAGTTTTCTCAACTACATCAGTAATTCGATGTACTTGGTCGATCCTTGAATTCTTACTTTTAAGCCCGAATTGATGGTCGATCCATTCCTTCTACATGTCCTTGCCATCTTGACATTGACATTGACATCACAGTAATTCACACATGAATGCATCGAACTACAGACACATAACAGCACTGGCGACTGAGGCCATCGGCTGGGGGAGATCAAGACATTAATACAACAGAGAGAGACGATAGACACATAGAAGGAGAAACATATAACATAAACCTAAGTGGCACAGAGGAGGAGACATAGGATTTATATTGTCTCACATTGTTGCACAGGTGGCCTCAGATAAGCTGGCAATTTTCTTAGAAAACAAATGCTGCCGAAGCTGGGGCTTGAACACGCAGCGTTTGGCTTAGCGGTCAACTGCGCATTACTCTAAGCCATGGCCAACTGCAACCCTTGCCATCTTAAACGTCCAATGCGGAGTTTTTTTGACCAGGGGAATGTCGCTGTACAGCTCGTCTAGTTCTTGGTTGAATCTTCGTTTCCATAGCCTGTCAACGCAAATGGGAAAGAAGATTTATCGAAGAATATTCCTCTCAAATCGATTAAGGATCTCTTCATCCGCTTTTGAGACGGTCCATGCATAAGCGCCGTAGAGCAGGACTGGGATGATCATGGTTTTATATAGGATCTCCGTAGTAGTTCGAGCAAGGGCTTTACTACTGAATTGCCTTCTTAGCCCGAAGAAACAGCGGTTGGCAAGAGTAATTCTTCGTTCAATTTCACGCGATATTGTTGTCGGAGTTAATAGGGGAGTCGAGATAGACAAAGTCCCGTACTATCTCAAAGTTATGTATGTCAATGGTGACGTTTGGTCCAATTCGTCGATGTTGTGTGTCCTTTCGTGTTGGCAGCACTTACTATATCTTGCCCTCATTTACTGGTAAACCAATTTCTGCCGCTTACTTCTCTACACTAGCAAATATGGCTATGCCATCACGTTGAGTCCTACCAATGATGTCAACATCGTCAGCGTATGCTAGTAGTTGTACCGATTTTTGGGAAATTGTGCCTCTGGTGTTGGCTCGGGAGTTTTGAGCAATCCTCTCAAGAATCAAATTGAAGAAGTCACATAACAGCGCATCGCCTTGCCTTAATCCTTTTTTGTGTCGAATGTGTCGGTGAGGTCGTTTCCGACCCTGATGGAGCAGCGAGAATTCTCCATCGTCATCTGGACGAGTTTGGACGGTATACCAAAACTAGACATGGCTCTGTATAGTTCGTCTCTATAAATGCGGCTTTGAAATCGATGAATAGGTGGGTATCGATTTGGACTTCTTGGGTTTTTTTTCCAGGATCTGCAGAAGTGTGAAAATTTGATCGGTTGTGGACTTTCCTGGATCTTGTAGGCGATGTTGAGGAGACTTATGCCTCTGAAAGTTAGAAGGTCTCCTTTTTTGTGGATCGGGCAAATGATGCTGAGGTTCCATTCTTCATGCACTTGCGAACATCGTTGAGTGGCACCTCTCTATATCCTCGATCGCGCGCTTTTATTCTCCTTTCTTAAAAGCCAGTGTTCTTCCCTTCTTCTCTTCCTATAGAGCTCAACGGCAGCTCTCGTCTGCACCTGCAGCTTAGCCTTGAAGGTCTCGTTCTTGGCCTAGAGCATCTGTCGGCATTACTCATCAAACAAGGGGTTTCTTGTTGGTAGGCGCGAGAAACCTAGCACTTGACTCCGAGTCGATGTTAGCTCCTCCGAATGTCCGGACATCCAAAATACTGGATGCGTACCTCTTGTCAATCGCAATATGATCAATTTGGTTGACCGTTCGTTGATCTGGGAGACCGCAATGTCCTTTTATTGACATCGAGGTGAGGAAACCGTGTTAAGTTTTATAAAATTCGGGCTGTATACAAAAAATATTTGGTGACTAAAAAAAGTATCCACATGAAGGAATGTAAGATTTTTCTTCTCACTCACTCCACATGTGAACCAATTAATATAACCACCCCTATGGAGTTGAGGGAAATTTTTGATTCATTCCCTAAAGAAAACGAAGTTAAAGATAAAAATCCAAACGCTGAATTACAGACATTTTACTATTGCGCAATATAAACCTTGAAATGGCATTTTATTCTCGTAACAATAAACTTTCAAATTAAATCAAATGTAGTGCGATGAAATTAAGATTTTAATAAGAAAACATGTTTTAAATCCGTGGCTATTTTATCCATATGAATAGCGAAATTAGTAGAGAGAAATTTAATACAAGCACCTATATAAGAAAAATGTCTGCCTCTCACAAAAATCCATTGTCCGATCAACATTGTCTGAAAGTGTAACATAAAAATAAAACAACAAAACTTAAGCGTTTTACAGTCAGTTTTCTTCTTTGTTTTGTTTCTTTAAATATATGCATTTATATATTTGTTTTATTGTTACGTTATAAATTTAATTTACAATTTTTGTTTCCTTATATAAAAAAAATGAACTTGTATGCGTACTTTTAAATGTAATTTTATGCATATAAAACATTTCATTAAACATTTATTTTTTGTTTGTTTAAAACTTCTTTTTGTTTTAATATTATTTATAATTTTCTGTTTGTATATATTCGAAAATAAGAAAAAGGAAATATGTAAATAACTTAAATGCGTTGATTCGAGGAAATAATATTCGAAGACTAAAACGCAAAGAATAACAGGTAATAATAAATTTTAAATACACAAACATAGATAAACAATACTAAATAGAATAATTTTTTTTTTTTTGTATATAATATATTTATGCATATCTATTTTGTTAATAATTTTTTTTTAAGAGTTAAACATTTTACACATAATTTTGAGTTTTTTTTTGTTTTGTTTGTTGTAAAATTATTTTATTTCCGGATTTTTGTTTTTATATTAGGATTTACATGCGACTACCCAGCTTAGATGTTTAATGTTAAAATTGTGTTTTTTATTTCTCTTAAGGATTTAGTTTTTTTATCTGTTTAGAACACGATTTTTTTTTGTATCTTATTTAACGTTAAGGGTTCAATACAAAATTAAATAAATATTATCTTATTACTTCGATTTCTGTTTGTTTTTTTTTTTTCTTTTTGGTCTCTAATTACAATATTATAACAAAATAAGTTACAAAAATTTGTTCAATTATCATTTAAAAAAAAACAGTCATTTTGTAAATTTTTCAGTGTACTTGAATGAGTGTGATTCCAATTTGATTCCGATTCTGGTATACAAGTGGCAAAATATACCGGAAGAGGAAAAGGAAGGGCGGCAGGCTCAGAACGCATTTTTATGCGCCATTTTAGATGAGAGTTTTATTGCACGAGCACTTTGTGTTTTTTTTTTTCCATGAACATACGTTTTGTTTTGTATCGATAAAACTCGATCAGATAAGGTATGTTTGTTTGAATCCAATTAAGGGGACGAGCTTATTTGGGAGGACGACATTTGGGTAGTTTTTTTTTTTTGGATGAGAGAAGAGGAATACGCGGAGAAATGAAATAGAGAGAGCGAAAGATAAAGACTGAAGAGATTTTATTTTTTTTCAATAAATTCGATTCCAATTGCGACTGAATTAGTAGGGAGAATGTGCGAAGAAGGATCACATTGCTTGGAACACTGGGTAGTTCTATATTTCTATTAGGGGGTATTCAATGCAGCGCCTTCTACAATTGAATACCCTTGTGATACTACCAATGCATTAGGCGGATCTGGTCGAGAATTCTCTGTTTGAAAAAGGTACCTAGCATGCCGAAGACAGTTGAAATGGCGGCAATGCCCATAGTTGCCTGCATAATGCAGTGAATGCTGGACAAGTCCTGCTGGTTGTGTTTGTGGCGATGACGTTGTCGGTGGTGGCGTCGATTCTCATGATCGCGGAAACGCTGTTGTCGCTCGAACTCCTCGTCAAAGTGAGGTATAATGGCCAAGTTGACCACCTCGGTCTTGGAGAGAATGTCTTGCGTGGCAATTGACGAGGGATCCGTGTGATCAGGGGTGTTGTCACTTTGAGACTCACCAGCCGACGGTGGGCTTTGAGCTTGATTGTTGTTTCGCTTTCGCTCGTCCAACATTGTGGTGTCTTGACTAAAGTCAAAGTCATGATTTCGCGCTCTCGACGGGTACTCGGCCATATTGACTTTCTTTGTCAAGAAATGCAAGCCGAAGGGTGGTTCTGTTGTGGTCGTCGTTGGCGAGTCTTTAACTCGAAATTGTCGGAATTGGTTTTTTTTTATTCCCAGCACTTCGGAGAGTGGCCGATTTATCATCGGCAAAACAGAGTTTGAACGGTCTACATCAACAAGAGGTGGTGATGTCGAGGCTGCTTGTTCGGTGACAGAATTCTCATCTGAACTGTTCTCTTCGTCACTGTCGAAGCTAGCATCGACGTCACCATCTGAGTCTTGATTGCTTTCGTCGTCTTTCTCTTCGTTGTTGATTGGCGCAGCACTTGTTTTATTGTCATAGATATTGAACTTGTGTGTTAGGTTAAGGATTGGTTCGTACTTGGTGTTTTCAGAGTCTCCACGATAAAGCAGGGCAACCTTGCCATCGGCTGTGAGTACGGGTGTGATTTTCGGATGTGAGGACGCACGACGATGGGTATTGGGGTCTGCCGGTGACAGCGCGTCAAAGTCGGTAAATTGTGTTTTACTCGAAACAGAAGAACCTCCCGATGAGTTTTCATTCTTTGGCTGTTCTGGGATTGTTTGTTGGTAGACAATTCCCACCTTGCCTAGAGGTGTTGATATGATCTTAATCGCATCGTTGGTATTTTTTCTAAAGTAGCGACTATTTGACTTTCTCTTGGATGAGAAGAAATCGTCATTGGTACCATCGCCATCGTCGTCGTCGTCTTCGTTATCGTCGTCGTCGTCGTTGGCAAAATTACCGCTACCTTCTCGTCTAGGCTCGTCGTTGTCTTCATCATCATTGTCGCCGTCAGCTTCATCGGCTTCATAGGTCTTCTGGTGTTTTCTCCTGAATTTATCTAGATAATCTAACCTAAACCTACTTTGTTTGTAACCACTGCCTCTACCTCGACTACCACTACCCTCTTCGTTCATAAAGTCCTGTTGGTCGTCATGAACTGCCGTCGACGGTGAACGTTTTGGTGGTTCATCATCTTCATCGTAGCCGAGATCAATCTCTTCTTCGTGTTCGCCATTTTTGGCTGCTGTTCTCCTTGCCGCTATTGGTTTGTCAGCGGTATCCCTACCCTCTTCACTGTATTGCTCGTCGTCTGTATCGTCATAGACGTCATCGTCGTCGTCGTCCGCGTCCGCGTCCTCTTCGTCGTCATAAAAGTCTGTGCTTGGATTCGACTGCATTCTCTCATCCCCGTCGGCATAACTGTCTGTGGTCTGTGACCAACTTTGAACCTGCTTTTCCTTAACCTCCGCCTCATCGTCATCCTCTTCGTCATTGTCGTCACTATCTATTGTTGCCCTAGTATCACTTTTCTCAGTACTCTCACTGTCCTTATTGAAATAATTAATATTTATATTTATTTTTAAATTACTATCATAACTACTTAATTGGGTATCTTCCTCTAAATTTACATCTAAGCTTCTATTTAATAATTGGGTAGTCGCATCTTTCAGTCAGTAGCATTTCTTTGTACATCCGCATTTACGCACGATATCCAGATTTTTAACGTATTTCACGTTGTTGCTGCACACCATTCGTACCTGTAATTAAAATGTAATCAATAACGTGATGACAAGAATGTGGTGGTAGTGGTGTGTGTCATTTTGTGATTAGAATTTTGTAAAATGAACCATTTCTTGTCCTAATTTATTTCTAAATGACTTGGAGAATAGGGGTGAATCTTTCAGTCGTGATGTTGTTTTTCTATCGATATTCTTTGGCACAAATAAGAAAAACTTTTTTCATATATTGCATTTTAAAGTATCTTCAAAATACGAATGTGTTTTAGTCATATTCTGTGCTACGAATGTGACTTAAATTGGCCCGACATCGTACAGACTTGAAATTGCTTAGGGCTAATGGGAATAGTGGTGGTTGTGTATTCCAAAAGGAATATTCTGTAACCCGTATTATGTATTTAGAACGTTCGAAATGTGAATAAAATGATTCCTCGACTTATGTCAAAATGTTTCAGAATAAACATCAAACTTGACGAAATCCCTTCACAAAATTTCTTTCCGAATAGGGGTATATCGTATGTCCTGGTTTTGTAAAGTGACATTTTGAAATGATATTCTGTGAAACTATCGATTTCTCGTCAAACGTTCAAATCGATAAGGGTGATTATACCAGTCATGGGCAATGATCGTCTGCATCAGGAATATACCCAACCATTCGAAAAATGCAATCTCAAAAGACAATGGTACTAGGGCAGATTATAAAATTAGTTTGATCTCGATTTTAAAACCACACCAACAAGATTTAGAAAATAGACAACGCTTATGTGAATTGGTATAAGTGTACTCACCTTTCGCCGTCTTACGACCTTGGCAGCACAGCATTGGTTACCGCAACCGCCCACGCATTTAGCGTATTTCAGTGGCTGTCTCGATCTACAGTCATTCTCTGTATAGTACTCTCGTACCTGTTCCTTGCGACAAGTGGAGCCTGCTAGGGATTAATTCAAATTAAATACATATAAGCATTAAAATGTGCCGCTTGACTATGATCATTTTATAGGCGTCACGTGTTTCTGTCACTCGTATTCTGTTAGTCGCGTCACTTGTCAAATAGCGATATGACAAGTGGCGCGTCACTAGCCACATGTCTTTACAAGCATGAAAATGATTAGAAATATGCGTTCGAATATAATGAATTAGAATATGAATGCTGGCAAGAGATAAAGCGCATGATTTTTGTTTTTGAAACACCTAAACCTCTATAAAGCGACAGTCAAAGAATGCTTTTTTTTTTTTAGTATTAATGCAAAAGAGAAAATTATTAGTACCAGTGATTGCAGGGGGCTCTGTGGCGCCCTCACCTTGTTCACAATATCTGCCCTTAGTGCCCTGTTTGCACTTGCAGATGTAGCCGTCCTTTGAACTGCTGTTCGCCACACACCTACTACCTCGTCTACATTTGTTATTATCACATGGATCCACCTGCGGAAAAAAAAAATCAAAATTTAGATTTAAGATTTTAATGAACACCATTCCAAACAGTTTATGTTTACCTCTTTGTAAGTATCTGGAGTCTCATGCATAAAATATGACTCCTCGTCATCATCCTCGGAATGTTCACCTTCAAGCAAACCACAACCTGGTGTAATCTTTTGCTGCCTAGCAGCATTACCAAAGTCCACCAGCTTGTGATTGATCCACACCTCTTTCATACATCCTTTGAAACTCGTCAAATTCCTTAGATGCCAATTTTTGAAGGCTTGCTGACCAGGTTCCGCTGGCAGACCACCCAAATAGAAGGGAGTCGATAACTTTAAATAGTCCTTGGAGCCTTCATTTATAATGGAACGCGCTAGTCCCCGATCAACGCGAAGAGTGAAATTCTTCTTGATGGCCAACAACTCAACCATATGATACTTCCCATCGGCGACCATCTCGAAGCTATACATCGTAGACACCGGGTAATTACCCACATCATAGCTAACTCGTATCCGCCCATTGAACAATTCCACCGCCAAATGCTCACTCTCACCGTCGTACATCAAAATTCCATTCTGTTGCGTACTGCTGAACACTATGGTTACGTTCGCCTCGGGCTTAGTACGCAACGGTTCCATCTCCGCAAACGAATTGTTATGCACGAAGCTGATGCTGGTCAAGTACTCGCACCATTTGCCCGAATAGCCGGGATGACATTTGCAGAGGTAATCCGAGCCCGAGGGGTTCGGTTGAAAGCATACACCGTGCTTGCATTCGTGATTTTGGCATGGCGATGTCTGTGGATACATCATTGCTACCATAGGGGTGCCTTCGCAATACTTGCCGGTATACTCCTCAGGGCACTTGCATACATAATCATTTATGCCATCTACACAAGTGCCACCGTTCTGGCAAATGTGATTTTGGCAATCGTCGATGTTATCTGTGCAATTGACACCATGGAAGCCGGGCATACAGTCGCACGTGTAGTGGGTGAAATGGTCGACGCATTTGGCTCCGTTGGCACATGGATTGAATTCCTCTGAACAAAAGTTGATTTTCGCATCGCAGAATTCACCTAAAACGAAAGAGAAGGGGAAACTGTTATAATACATGGAAATATTTTTTTTATTGCTAATTGTGGGGCTATTCATGTTAGTACTAAGGCTAGGAAGGTTCTTCTGTGTCTGCCATTCATTCGAACCAAAGTTATAGTCTCTTAGGTTAGGGAACAGTTCATAACTCTAATGATAGCTTGTAACTACCCCATATGTTCATAATACTATTCGTTTATTCGTTTTGTGAATACCAGTCGTAATGTTTAAAGCTGTTTGTATCTGTGAAATGTCGAAAATTCGAACAAGAGCGACTATATATGAGTAACAAGATTCTGGCCAAGCTATTTTTCAGGACACAACACCATATTGAATGCAAATAATATCTACAAAACCAACCGAAGCTGATTTGGGGAAAGCTTTCCTTTATAATTGATACAGATCGTCGTCAGAGGGCCTGTGATAAACATTTAAGTGTTCTCGGCTCGGCAGTTCATCCAAAAATTATTGTGTCATTGAGCCATTTTGTGCACAAAATTGAATTTAAAGCTAACAATGACGGCCCAAAACTTGGTACCTTGATTGTGGATTGTGTCCTTTTACTAATGTAAGGTTAATTCATAATTTACTCTCATGAGGCACCTAGTGGTCGCCATGTAGAGGCTGAGTGTCGGATTTGTCAGTCATTAGCTTACTCCCATGTAAATGCATTACTTAACATTTGACCACCTTTTGACAACTTTTTCAGTCTATATTAGCAATTTAGTAAAAAAAAAGGCATTACCCAAACTACTAAGAAGATAGGTACTAACTAACTAACTAAGACCCTGATCATTCTTGTCCTACTTTAAGGCGATAAAGAGTTGACCGTTGATACGAATAAATAAATAGAGAAATTCTTGGTCGTTTGGATCCCAAAATTGTCGGTCCTGTTTCAGATTGAGATATAGATCCGAACGTTACAAGCTGAATAGCTCGTCACAAAAACTGCGCATTGGATATATTTTTAGAGCATGTTTTCGTTGACGGACTATAGATTCGAATCTTACAAGCTGAACAGGTGGTCAGAAAACCAGCGCATTGGACGTTTAATATTACTAAGGCATGTGGGAAGAATGAAAATCAAGGAAGAGTGTTCTAAATCGGCCTGAATTATATTTCTCAAATAAAGGAAAGAAGTTAGGTTAACACTGAACTAACTAGAGAGGCATGGTGGTGGAGGCTTAAATTAACCGTAGAATTTAGGGCCACGTAAAGTAATAAAATAATTTTATGTGTGTAGTGCATTTCCATTTTTGTGAGGGACGACGAACGTCAACTACCAAATGAGAACTATCCACCTAATCAAAGATGAGTGGTAAGGCTTGTTAAATTTTATATGGGACAGGCAGAAGAATTTTCCAAAACGTAATTTTCCAATTTTGTTCCCACTTTTGTTTTGACGTATCCGACAATAGGGCGCGCAAATCCATGACTTGAAATGACTGGAAGATAACAAAATGGAAGCACGCATTTCTAATGGCGGCTTCGTTTTAGGTACCATTTGATCACAATTGCTTTGACAGTCCAACTGAAGCTTCTATAACTCACGGAACTCACAATACAGTTGTAACGGGTGTTTTTTTTTACGGGTATAGATCTTTAAGTTAGCAACACTATTTTAACTTACGGCCATTTTTTCAGCTGTCAAGTGATTTATTTTCAGTTTGGCATTTTAACATTAATAGACTGACGTCTGAATAAAGCTTCCAAATTATTGTGCGGATTTATTTTATCCTTGCCATCGGGCAAGGACATGTGTCCATCTACTTCATGGAAGATTTTAGGGAAAGTTCTTGGTTTGCGTGCTTACAAAATCCAACTCGTGCAAGAATTAAAGTCTGCCGTATTTGGAGTGCTGATAATCCTCAAGTGTATGTTGAGACACCATTACATCCACAAAAACTGGCTGTTTGGTGCTTTGCTTAATAGGTTGGTGAAATAATTGGTCCTCACATCTTTAAAAACGATGCTGGCCAGAATGTTACAGTCAATGATGACCGCTATAGTGCCATGATTACTGACTTTTTCGTTCATCAATTGGACAACCCTGATGTGCAGGAGCTGTGGTTTCAACAAGACGGCGGAACATGTCACACAGCCCGTGCCACAATTAATTTGTTGAAGGAGACGTTCAGTAAGCGCATAATTTTGCGTTTTTGGTCCTGCGAATTGGCTTCCAATTCGTGCGATTTAAAGCCTCTTGAATATTTTCTGTGTGGATGAGTGAATTCAGTAGTCTATGCCGATAAGTCCGAAACGATTAACTACTTGGAGAACAACATTCGCCGCGTTATTGCCGATATACGGTCACGAATGTTGGAAAAAGTTATTGAAAGTTGGACCTCCAGATTAGACTACGTCCGAGTTAGCCGTGGCGGTCATATGCCAAATTTCAAATTGAAATTATAATGCCATTTCAAAGTTCTATACCTACCTTAAAAAAATACACCATTTATGTTAAACTATTTTCGAATCTGTTATGTAAATCAGCATTTTGAAAACTTTGGGATCAAAGCCTGAATTTTAACTATAGGGTGCGCGATATTTTCTGTCGGTATGTGGGTAAAAAAATAACCGATTTTTATTTATCAGCTATTTTTAATTAACTTGGTCCTTTACAATTTTAGTCTTTGAATAAAATATCAATCGAGTGGTTTGCTAACTGTCCATCTTTTGCTGCGTTTTCCGTCACTTTTTTGAGCATTTCGGGCATAATAGCGATCTTTTCGGCACGAATGTTAACCTTGAGCTCGTTAATGGTCTGGAGCTTTCTGGGATACAATTTGTTGTTCAAATAACCCCACAAAAAAATTTACTAAATCGACGCATCAAAAAACATGTCAACTCAAGTCAATTGGTTGGTAAATGTCAAAATAGTTCAATGCTTACTAGCGAGATAAAATTTAACGCACACTGTACTTCTAGTTGATAGTCAGAAGGCGTTTGCCAACGTTATTGTAGGGAAAAAATGTGTGATAAGGTAAAACATTTCGAAAACATTTTGAAAAGCGTTTTCATAGTTCATTTACCTTAGCCGAAGAACTATACAACTCTATTTCTACTGCAATACTACAAATGACTAATAATCAAAATTCGTTCAATAAAATAAACTCCTGCAACTAATTTCTTCTCAACTTTAACGCCCCAAAACTTTTGTCGAAATTCGAATGGCGTATAGTCAATTTCCAACTACTGTGCACTGGGGCGTTACACCAATTCCGCCACTGCCGCTGACATCGCATTAACTTTTTGCAGTTCCCATTCGATCATAAGATGTTCTTAACTACGAGTACACACATTTTTTTGGTACCGCTGTTGCGTTTAGCGAGTACTACAATAGTGACGCCATAACCCGCTCTGGGGCACAAGCACATGGAGCATCAAAACGGAAAATTAAAGCGACAAACGATTTCCCTCGAATGCATTCGATTAATATTCGCCACCCAACATGGGTGTTGTGAGCAGCTACGACATCCCACTTCTCGGATGGGCTGAATAGTTTACGTTCTTACATAGACTCCTTTACAACTAAAATCTGCACTACACTATACAACTTTCCCATCACCAGCGGATAATATTTTCTAGCCCCCGGTGTACCTCTGCACTTTTTCATTGTGAAACTGATAGCGATTCGAAGGAACAGGAACAAAAAAAAAAACCCAACTTCATCACAAGACCAACTGAAGAAAAAGTTCTAAAATGCGGCAGCACAGTGTATGAAAATGTTCTCAAAATGCATCGCCCGTCGTTGTCGTTGTAGTCCTTGTCGGCTCATTCCTTTCGGGGCGAAACAGGAGAAGAATCTTGTTAAAAGTTTTCGCCAACTTTTTCATGAAGTGCATTTTTATTTCGGCAAAGTGTTGTGGCACAATGATATCAGCTATCTGTCTGTGTGTGTGGCCCGAGGAAGGTGTTCGCAGGATTATGGGAATTTAATTTAAAGTTTTGCAAATCTAATAATTAATAGCACGGCAGTAGAAGCGGAAACGAGTATAATGTAGATACCGCCTATGCCTTGTGACAGGTTCGTTAATTGACCTAGAGATACTCTTTCAATTTTTTTTTAAATTAAAACCCTTCGGATTTCCTATTGATGGGCTAATTGGTGGGTGAGCGGATGTTTTGTTTCGCCCTTAATGGTGTGCTTATGACAAGTGATTGATTTTTGTTTAATTAAAAAGAAAAAGAAAAAAAGTTCTGATATCCCTTGTAATTTGAGATGACATCCCCTAATTTGGTATCATCCCTTTGTACTTACCAGTGAATCCCGGCTGACAGTTGCACGTATAAGACTCGACTCCATCCACGCATGTTGCATTGTTCTGGCACTTGTTGCCGGTGCAGTCGTCAATGTTGGTCTCACATCTGACACCGGTGTACCCTGGCGAGCATTGGCAACTGAAGCGACCCTCCTCAAGAACAGTGCATGTCGCATTGTTCCGACAAGGATTACCATAGCAGGCATCAATCATGAATTCACAGTGGCGGCCATGGTAACCGGGCTGGCATCGGCATTGATAATCACGTTGTGGTAGCGCATTGCATTCGCCTCTATTCTGGCACGGCATCGTATAACAGGCATCGCATTTCGAAAGGATCTCGTTGCTGACTTTTTCTCTGCAGGCGAAATGTTGCGACGGTGTAGATAGGATCAATTTATCCTTCATCGATTCTGGCTCAGCGCAACGTGCAATACCCGGCTCAACGTAATCCAACTTTATCCAATCGGAGAACCACTTCAGCGAGCAGTCACAGTACAGAGGATTACTTCCAAGAGCTCTGCGAAAAATACACACACACACACACACACAAATCAATATAGACGGATGCGGATGGAAAATCTTAATATCATCGTACAAACTACATTTTAAGTACTTACATATGCGTTATGGTTTTGAGGTCTTCAAAGGAGCCTTCAGGCAGCATCGAGATTTGATTGCCATGCAAGGAGAGTACCCGCAGGTTGTTCAACCCGGTCAGGGCATGCCTCTGTAGACACTGCAGTTTGTTGTACGATATAATCCTGTACAAAAATGGGATGAGAATAAGAATGCATTTTTTTTCCAGTTCAAGCATGCACCTAATTGATTCGGAAAGAAGGGCAGAAGAAATCACAATCACTTTCGAACGAGGCCACCACCAGGAAACCATTCGTGCTCAAGCATTGATGGTGGAAATGGTGCCATAAGATTCGTACATTTCATATTGGCACAGGGTATTACGAGTGCTGCCCTCGTAAGATCGAAAATTGGAATCGTGTGCAATTTTTCCCATTTCTATGTGCATGTGGAATCTTTTATTTTATCCCCCCAAACCGCCATCACACATAAATGTGTGATAAGTGGGTAAGAACTACCACCACTACCTCTCCACCCCTCTTTCCTTACCCCAATTCGTGCACGTATTTGGTGTTATAAATTGATGACGTTTTCATTTGGAATTATACTTACAGGGTTGACAGCTTCGTAAGATTAGCAAACGTGAAGTTGGAGAGGATCGTAATTTGATTATTACTCAGGTCCCTGTTCAGTACAATAATAGAGAAAAAATTCGAGTTAGAGTTAGATACGACAAGAATAACGTCTGTTGGATACAAAATGAGATCGAAAAAAAAAAAATAATATACTCACAGTCTAGTCAATGACTTCAGATGAGCAATGCGGTCCATGTGAATCATTGCGATGTCGTTCGATTCCAAATACAATTCGGATGTTTCGGGTGGTATTCCTTTTGGGATCTCTTTCAATTTATTCCTTGAGCAGCGTACCACAGTGCCAGTGCACGTACACGACGGCGGACAATAACCATCTCCAAGGCAACCCTCATTGTTGTCCGGTGTGCATTTGAATTCATTGTGTGGCAGATCCTTGATTTGGACATCACGTACCTTCGACGGCGATGCACATCGTGCTGCACCACCAATCAGTCCTTTTTTACGCAGCCAGTCGGAGAACCAAGCCAAATGACAATTGCAATTGAACGGATTCGATGCTAGGTTCCTACAGACACAAAGAAGGAATCAAATTGGGTTTTTAGATGTTGTCGTCGCTTGTATTGTTGAATTTAATTTCCAATTCAGCTGTGTGGGTGGAAGAGATACCTACTGTCGTTTGAATAATAATAAAGTCGTCGTGCAGATAGAATTTTTTCCCATGGACCCTGTGCTCAATCAAATTAAATCACGAACAACTTAATCGAGTACGAGTAGGGAGTATATGGTGTGGGCTTAATCCTTAAGATTGAAAAGATTGCATCGGCCAATATGCACACGATGCACATTCAACCGACAGATGCCTTTGCAACAAAATAAATGAAAAAAAAATATACCTACACGAGAACAACAAGATTTAAAATCGAGATACCAACATGGTACAGGTATTAACACGATTAGGTGAAGAGACTCTTCATATCTGTGCGCAAACCGCCACAGTATATATCAAAAGTTACATGTTGTCTGTGTGGAGCTTGCCTCCACCTGGCTACATATTCATCCATGAGCGAGCCAGCCAAGCGAACTTATAACTGTGCGCGCCATTTACCCTCTCGAGTCCACTTCACTGACAAACAACCGTGTGCTCCACTGTGTGTGTTTCAAGTGCAGAGATGAAGTAGCAGATTTCCCGGTTACCCATTCAAAGCGCCAAGTGGATTAAAAAATTAAAATTTAATTAAAAAAAAAACACACACACACACACTCACCCACCCACCCTGTAGGGAATGTTTTATGAAAAAAGTGGGTGGTGAAGACAGGTAGTCTGTGACGGGATTAACGTCAATCGGAAATTAGCATCAATAGATTGTAAATCTCTTCTAGTACTGTAATTGAGACTTGCCAACAGATGAATACTATATGCAGGAGCTTTGAAGGAAATGCGATTTAAAATTCTACAAGTAGATTAAAATAGTGGGTGTGTTGCTGGGAATTTGATTAGTTGGATGTCTGAAAATCCGTGGCATAAATAACAGCAACTGACAAAAAACAGAAACGAACATTAGATATGCGCAAGCACTTAATGGTAATGTTATTGGCTGTGTCGAGCACTACGATAGGCGGGTTTAAACGTGTGCTATACATTTTCTTTCCTCTGATATGAAATGCCCTTTAAATTTATTATATTTGGTAATCGTCTTCTTAATTCAAATATAGTTATCTGATAGATAAGTGCTGAACAAGTCACAAATTCGTTTTTTTTTTGGATTCCCCTTTGCACTTTTTAAATTTATTCATCTCTTAAATAAAAGTTCAATGTGAAGATAGTAGATGTAACGTATTAGTTAATATCGTTATCTGAGAGATCAATTGTAATTAAGTCACCATTTAGGTTTTATCTGGTTCTCTTTTAAAAATATTTTTCTGTGATTTCAATATAAACATAAAAGCTCAATGCAATCCATTTAGATTACTAGCCTTTTAAGGCACACGTAAAATATAAAAGTTATTTGCCAGATAAGTGGTGAGTGAATATATTAGAAATTGATTTCACTTTTTGTAGTGATTTAGTTTTTACAATTTGGGGTGAAATTTGGTTATCATTTGAAACTACAAATAACTTAAAGGTTATCTGGAAGATAAGTGCTGAATAATTGATATAGTAGTTGATCACCATTTTCCAGTTCCACCCATTTTATCTACCTTGTCGTGTTTTGTATTAAAGTTAGCTCTGTTCGATATTTAAAAGCTGAATTTGCAGTTTGGAATTCATTAATCCAACATTCAGTGGAAAAAATCAAAACATGGACAAACTTAACTTCCAGATAAAGTGCAAATACAGGGTGTTCGCCGAGAAGGTATACTACTTTGTTGTGCCGCCATTTGGGTAAACATTAGTCTTGACAATTTATATTTGGCAGTCGTGAAGTAGACATGTGGCAAATTAACTATGGAAAAATATTTGATAAACCAACGTGTTTTAATCGTTAAAACATTTTATCAAAATCATTGTGAATTTTTGGGAGAAACAACGTGCCAACAAAGCGCACTATTTATCGTGTAGTGAATGATTTCGAAGAAAAAGGGTCTGTAGGTGATATTCCCAAGCATGGATCACAACGTACTGCAAGATCGGCTGAAAACATTACGGCTGCTGTTGGAAGTGTTCAAAACAATCCATCAACCACAATTCGAAGCCATGCTCAGGAGCTTGGTCTTCAAAGAACATCTTTGGCCACAATTTTGTAAAAGGATTCGCATTTGTTTCCATTTAAGATTCAGTTGACACAAGAGCTTCTTTCACAAGACCATTTACGCCGCCTTACATATGCCAATAGGATGTTACAGCTAGCCCATGACAACCACGATTTTCATGAAAAAATCAGAATGAGTATCGAGCCACATTTCCATTTGAATGGATATGTGAATAAACAGAACAGTCGGTTCTGGGCAATGGAAAACCCTCAAATTAATCCATCAGTCACTTTTGCTTCCATTAAAAGTTACAGTCTGGTGTGCAATTTGGTCGGGAGGAATCATTGGACCTTACTTCTCTGAATATAAAAACGCGTAACGGTAACTGTGAGTGGGGAGCGATATCGTGAAAACTTTTTAACGCCACAAATGCTTGCTTTGGGCTTTATTAACATGTGGTATCAACAAGACGTTGCCACATCGCATGCAGCCATGATCACAATGGAATTACTGCGAGACCTCATTCCACAACAAGTTATTTAAAGAAATGGTGATATTGATTGGCCTCAACGGTCGACTGATTAGACTGCTCCGGACTTCTTTTTGTGGGGATATCTGAAAAGCAAGGTTTATGCAAACAAACCTGAAACGCTTGAGCAACTCAAATAAAAAATTCCCGATGAAATTAATGAAATACCGCGTGAAATGTGTGAGAATCTAATGAAAAATGTGCTCAAAAGGGCTCGCATTTGTGACACTAACAGAGGCGGACATTTACCTGATATTATATTTCATACATAATTGCCTACATTAAATAAAACATTTATCAATATAAGATCCATTCTCTTTCATTTAATCAGAAATTATAAACAAACAAAGTAGTATACCTTCCCGGCGGACACCCTGTATTTTGTTTGCCAAATTCATTTTGTAAAAGCGGTTTTCAAAACTCTTAGGCAATTAATAAGTTTTTCTATTAATAAAAATCAGCTTACACTGAAGAGAGAGTTTCAAAACAATAAATTGCAAAAATCTTTAGATCACCTTGTCGCCATTTAATTATACATACTATCTGTCTGATTTGACTGTTGTGGGTCCTTCTTAAATAAAATTAAGATCTTGCCAAAAGTTTTTCATTATTTCATCTTTTCTGATTTTGGTCTTAAACGGCCAGTATTACGGATTGAAATGAAGGAAATGCATATGTTTTTGGCTTTACAAACATATCTGGTGCAGTGAAATAACCCCTGCGGAAAATGGGCCCATGGGGCTTAATTCTTTAGATCACAACAAAAAAAAAAATAGCTCCTAAGGGGCTTATTTCTTTTTTCGAAATGGAATTAAGTCTTGCGGCTGTTAATGCCTTTGTCTTGTGGGGTATATTTCCTTTTCAAGCATCTAAACTCGCATACATCTGGAATCCAACAGTAAACCCAAGAAGGAGGGTTGCAGGGGGCAGAATGGCCCCCCACTCATATTTAAACTTTGCAAAATGGCAATACCACCTGCAGGGGTTAATGCTTTTTCGTGGCGGGGCTTATTTCCGTGACTCTTCTTAGTACCCAATCTGTATCCATGTCCTTAGTTCTGTTTTTTGTTTGCACAACAACTATTCAATGACTGGACTGGGTTTTCTTTTGTTTTTGCTGTTGGTGCGATTGGAAAGGAATCGCAGGAACACTGAGATTCTAAGTATAATCTTGTGACTGCATTACCATACAAACGTATTTTGACAATTTATTTGCAGCGGATTTACAACTTGTGACTTCGTGACTAATGAGTAAGGACTATCGACCAATGGAAGATTTCAAGAGGTGTCTTAACGGATTGGTTAGAGCAACCCAGTAATGTGGTTCATGTGTTAAATAAATCATTGAGTCAACTTAAAAAATGTTTTTAAATCCGATGAATTATTTTTAACATAAGTTTGCGCTTTAAATAAATGGATTCACCTACTTAGACATCGAATTTCGTAAGTTTCTCTGTTCGTTGTTTTCCATGTCATAGTGCTGTCAACATGTCAAAGAACCTTGTGTATAGATGGACGACTTAAAATCATCAATAAGTTGTAATTGATGATTTTCTGTCGTCCATATTTAGGAGCGAAATTAATGTTGCATAGGATTGAAAATAATTTTATTAGCTAGACTATTGAACTGTTTTATTTTAATAAATGTCTAAATAGAAAACAAAATCTTCTTTACAATATTCAAATTGTCGTTATCTGGTTAACAAAAGCTAGTAAAAGATTTCTGAACAAATGATTAGGATCAATGGTGAGATTTTTTTCATTTGTTAATATTTAATATTTAAGATGACGGGCTCAGTGGCGCGATGGTTAGTGCGATGAACTGCCGCGCAGAAGGTCTGGGTTCGATTCCCAGCCGTAGCAACACCTAAATGATTTTTCACTGGCCCTCCTCTCGTGATGATCTGAGAAATCATCCTAGTAGTATCAATTGTCAGGAAAAGCTTATCTCTAACTCGCCATTCGGAGTCGGCATAAAACAGGACGTCCCACCATCGTGCAAGAAGTATACATGCACACATGAATGGTTGTGAGAAAACTCGGCCCTGGGTACTAACGAGCCTGTTGCGCCAAAAAATTGTATTTTGTAATATTAAAGATCAAAGTTGTCTTACAGATAAAGCGTCGAATAACTTTTCCAAATGATTCTGAACCAGCAAACTCTCAAATTTGATCAATATTCGGGTATTTTCTATGTAGATGAGCTTGTGTGGATAGTGAAAGCTTTATCTATCTGACAAATAAAGTATCGAATAACTGAAAAATTGCATTTATTAACTTGAATAAATCGTTTCTTCAATTGAGTATGAGTGGTTCATTAATAAATTCTCCTTAGGTCCACGAGGTCGTACTACTTTCCTATAACATGATGTCATTTTAGTTCAGGCTTTTGTCGGGATAATGATCTTAGAACCTCTATTACGTTGGCTTCCTCAATGACTTCCCTCATTCAAAAAATAGTGTCAAGCTAAACTTTTCAATTGTCACGCCACTTTAAGGGGATAAAAAAAAATCGTTCTGCCACGTTTAACAGCCAAAACTATTTATTTCCTAAATCAATGAACAAGTAGGAGGTAACAGAATGCGCATTTTAACGAGACTCGAATGTACCCAAAGGTCGTGCCCGCATTATGTAGAACATTAACTTCCCCTTAATCAACTCCCATAAACAGGGGGACATTAGTACTCAAAAATCCATTACCGTAACCATGGCACACTTGTTGCAATCCAACATCATGCAGTCATCGGTGTCAGCATAAAGTAAAAATGAGCATTAGTCAGGATTGAGTTTTTTTTTTATTCGTAACTATCAAGCCCGCGTGACTTTACTTTTGAGTACGCCATATCCTTTTGACGCGAGTTACATATGCAACCTCAGCAACATCAGCCGAAGGCAACACCAAACATCAACCCATAGCATTTTCCGCTACAGCAGCAAAACCAACGGAAACGAAGTTCAACAGCGGTCAACAGCAGTCAGCAAATATTGCAAATAAAAACCAAATGCAAATGTTGAACAGACTGCCAATTCATATACCGATAATCTAGTGACAAGTTGCAGCGACGCTTGGACGGCGGACTTTCACTAAGAATTAATAAATCTATATGTAAAGGTCAAAACTGTTTTTTTATTATTTTAAAAACATATAACTGGCGCAGTCGGTAGGATCTCATTCGAAGAAAAGAGATCCAGTGATTCGAAATTAATTAAAAGTGAGATACGAAGTGAACCAAAGTGAAATTTAGTGGTTCATGCAGACACAACACATAAACAAAAAAAAGTAGTGAATCGTGATTGAGTGAAAATCTTGAAAAAGTGCAAAATTGATCGCCAAAGACAACGAGAGCAAGTGTTCGACCAACATCGCGAAATGAATGCAAATCCAAATCCAATAGAACAATGTCTAGTGGCTCTGACACAGCTACTTCACCAAAACAACCAGCCGTCAAGTTCCAGAGCCAGGCTTGAACGAGAAATACGATTCTTGCCAACATTCAATGGAGAAACGGGAACATTGCCTTCCTTCATCAATGCGGTAACCAGAACTCTGGATGACTACACAGATGAGGCAGAAAAAACTAGAATGTATCTCATCATATATGATACAAAAATTCTAGGAGGAGCAAAAAATTTATTAAACACCAGCCCACCAGAAAATTGGACATCGTGCTCCACCAAGCTGAAGCAGCACTACCGATCGTCAAAAGATCAAATGACGATAACCACGGATATCGGAGCATTGAGAGTGAGTACTATCAGTGATTTAGACAATAAGATAAGGTTATTAGTAGAGGATATAACTGAATATGCCGCTTTTATTGATAATGGAGAGGTTATGACAAGTATATTTTGTGGTATGATTATTCAAAAAGTGAAGGAATTAGTATCTGGTGCTCTTGCCGCCGCAGTAATGGGAAAGAGTAATTTGTCAGAAATTAGAAATATAGTTAATAATTTTATTGGACAGGATCAAGGAAATTTACGTTATAATAAGTACAGTAAACACTTGAGTACGACAGACCAGAGTAGGCAAAACAACAACAACAGACAGAGATTTAATAATAATGAACAGACCAATAGATATAATAACTCTCGATCTAATCAATTAAGACCAAATCAAAATTTTAATAATAACTGGCATCCAAGACCGAATTATCAGTTCAATCCACAGAATAATAGGTCACAGCAAAATAACAATGGAAATGACAGCCGACAGAGTAGACAACGACCTCAGTCTATGGAAGTAGATAACCTCAGTAGATCTGAAACAAACTCTATCGACGACACGTTTTTTTACAAATTAGCCTCGGAAAAGAATAAAATTTATATAACTTTGACTATAGAAGGAAACAAATGTTTAGCGTTAGTAGATACAGGATCTACGATTAGTATATTAAGTCAAGAAAAGTTATCCCATTTAAAATACAAAGTATTGGATCAGAATTCAAAAGCAATTAATACGATAGAGGGAGAAGTAAAAACACCTAACAAAACTGTGGCAACATTATGCCCCACTGAATTTAAATATCCAGAAAATGCAAGAATAAAGTGGATTAGTATGAAGTTAGAAAAATCATATGATATGCTAATAGGAATGGATTGGATCTTGAAAAATGTGAGTAATATTAGTATAGAAAAAGAAGAAATTATCATGACTAATGGAGTGAGCCTTCCATTCTTAACTAAAACTGTGCAAGAAAAGGTTAATGTACTTGATGTAAGTGAAATGCAAAATCTCCAATTAGACCATTTACATGATAAAGAAAGAGCAGTAATAGAGAAATTGATTCAAAGATTTAACAAGCTTCTATATAAAGAGGGAGATATATTAACAAATACGAATACAGTTGTTCACGAAATAAGGACGACAACAGAAGAGCAAATAAATTCTAAACTATATAGGTACCCACCGAAGCACGAAGCTGAGGTAAGAAAGCAAATGGAAGAAATGGAACGACAAGGTATAATTAGAAAGAGTAATAGCAGATACAGTTCACCAATTATAGTAGTACCAAAAAAAAAAGATAATTCTGGAATAGATAAATTTAGAATTGTAGTTGACTATAGACGATTGAACCAGGTGACAGTCGATGATAAGTACCCTTTGCCTAATATTGATAGTATCCTTGACAAACTTGGCAAAGCGCAATATTTCAGTACTATAGATTTAGCCAAAGGTTATCATCAAATACTGGTATCCGAGAAAGACATTGAAAAAACTGCCTTTGTTTCTCCAGTAGGGTTATATGAATATGTCCGAATGCCGTTTGGATTAAAAAATGCCCCGGCAACATTTCAACGTTTAATGAATGAGATTCTTCGCGAATATATTAATCAAATATGTGTTGTATATCTAGATGATATACTTATTTTCTCAACAACACTAGAAGAACATGAACATTCATTAGCTAACATTTTTAAAAAACTGCAAGAACATAATTTAAAAATTCAGGTTGATAAATGTAGTTTTCTCAAACATAATACAGAATTCTTGGGTCACATTTTGACAGTTGACGGTATTAAGCCAAATCCTAATAAAGTCAAAACAATTCAGGATTTGGACATCCCTAAAACAGAGAGACAACTTAAAGGATTTTTAGGAACAACAGGCTTTTACAGAAAATTTATAAAGGACTATTCGAAAATAGCTCACCCGATGATAAAATATCTGAAAAAAGATACTAAAATTAACATTAATGATCCTCAGTATATTACGGCATTTGAAAACTTAAAAAGTCTAATATCATCCCACCCTATCTTGAAATACCCGGAATATGATAAACCGTTTGTTATAACGACAGATGCTAGTGACTATGCCATTGGAGCAGTGTTGTCGCAACAAGGTCATCCTGTTTGTTTTGTGTCAAGAACACTTAATAATCATGAAAGGAACTATAGTACTACTGACAAAGAATTTTTATCAATTATATATGCAGTCAATTATTTTAGACCATATTTATATGGAAATAAATTCAAAATTGTAACAGACCATATACCAATAAAATATCTTAATAGCAAATATAAAGGCAAGGAGTTTTCACAGAGACATCAACGGTGGTTGTTAAAACTTCAGGAATACAATTATGAAATAGAATATTTACAGGGTAAGGAAAATAAGGTAGCTGACTATTTAAGCAGATTAGAAAATACGGAAAAGATTAATACAACTAATGATGAAGAATCAAATTTGGAACTTTCCGATACAAACCATTCAGTGGACGAGCAAATGTTAGATCACATAGGTATAAAAAATGATATTGTGAACAAATATAAAACACAAATTATACTGACTTACAGCCCTGCGGAACCTCAGATATTACATAAAAGACGAATTATAGAAATAAATCCATTGGACAATGAAAATTTAATAAAAGATTTACTAAGACAATATATTAAGAAAGGTAGAACAGGTATTTATTCTGAAGTATCTGATACAGATTATCACAAAATTCAATTAATTCTAATATCAATGTTTTCATCGGATCCAACAATTATGTTTATACGATGTACAAAAAGAGCAAGTGAGATATTAACGGAAGAAGAATTACATAAGCAGATATCATTATATCATACAAATGAGTCAATGCATAGTGGAATAAATGAATGTTATTATAGCTTAAAGGATAAAATATATTTTCCAACACTTAGAGACCATATACACCTTATAATAAACAACTGCAATAAATGTAGACAAATTAAGTACGATAGAAAACCTATAAAGCCGAAATTTCAAATTTCACAAACCCCAACAGAAAAGAACGAAATTATTCACTTAGATATATTTCATTTTAAAAAACAAGCTTTTGTTACGACAATAGATAAATTAACAAAATTCGCTGCCGCATATTGCATAACGGATAGAAATTGGAGAGCTAAGAAAGCACTTATGATAGAACATTTTGCAAAATTCGGGAAACCAAAGACAATAATAATGGACAATGAATTCAGAGCAGAACAAATAATTAATTATTTACAAAATGAAAATGTCGAGGTTCATCTGACGAAACCAAACAATCATACTGGCAACGCAGATATAGAGAGAGTACACTCAACTTTGTTAGAAAAAATAACAGGGATCGAGGATAAGGAGCTCTCAACCGAAATGAAGATACAGATGGTTATATTAAACTATAACGATCGATATCACTCAACTATTAAGTGCACTCCTAGAGAAGCAAAAGAAAAAATAAGCAGTTCTGAATTACAAAAAAGAATCAATAACGTCAAACATTATATAATAAACAAAAGGAATCTGACTAGAGAACAATACAACGAAAACAGATCTACTGGGCATATACGAAACTACAAAAGACTTAGACATAAAGACGAACCATACTATAGACTAACATCCTTAAGAAATGTACATATGGCAAACATTAAACGACCTTTAAAATTTACAGATACCGGTCGTGGCAATAATATTTCTAATAACAATCTCAGTAACCCAGGGACTTCTGCAAGTAAGTCCAATACATGAAGAAATAGGATACACCATAGTAAAAGTTCAAGAAGTAGCAATCGTTAATGAAACTAATACAATTTTACATGTAATTAATCCCATAGACATAAACAACATACTTAGCCAAATTGAAACTAATATTGAAAAATTAGATATTGACAGTAAAGAACTACTAAGCGAAGTAATATTAAATATTAGAGCTAAAATTTCATCTATAATTCCAAAAGAAAATAGACAAAAAAGGGGACTGATTAATTTAGTAGGCACCCTTCATAAGTGGTTGTTCGGAACAATGGACGACAATGATAGGCAAGAGATATTAGAAAAATTAGACGTTAGTGAAAAAAATAATCATAACGCTATTACAAATTTAAACAAACAAATTTCAATAAACACTCATTTTAATGACTCATTCAATATACTCAGAATGGCAATAGAGGAAGACAGAAATAAAACACTACATGTACTTCAATTAATTAGGAAAGAGAATGATCAAATTAAAAGACATTCAATGTATTTAGATCAAATGTTAAAATTACAATATTTAGAAAATAAAGTAGATCAAATTCAAGACAATATTGCCTCCGCAAAAAAATAATGTTATCCATCCGAGTATTTTTACGGCAAAAGAAATAAAATTGTATGATATCGATTTCTATAAATTAAAATTAGTTAAAGTCGGAATATTAAAATATAAAGATCAATCATTAGTTATTGCTGTTAAGATACCAAAGAACTATATTAAAACAGATTTAAAACTAATAACTTCAATGCCGAATAAAGATTATTTAGAGATAGATGAAGTTAATGAATATATTGTTACAATAGAAAATAAAACGTTTAATTATAAGGAAAACTCTATGTTAAAAGATTTAAAAACTAGTAAGAACTGTGTTTTGAAAAATCAATGTAAATTCAAATATAATAACAGAACTAAAATTGAGTCATTAGACGATGAGACAATACTAATAAAAAATGCTGTGCAAGAAAACAAAACTGCGATGACAGAAATATAACTTTAAATAAAAATAACTTAATTAATTTTTACAATTGTGAAATAGAATTATATCAAGAAACATTTAATAATCAGAAACAAATCATCAAAGACCGATTTTTTTATCCAAGTAATATATATAATTATAGTAAAGTTGAAATGATTACTTTTGAAAACATTGTAAATAATAACTTTGAAAACATTAAAGAAATTAAGGAACTAAAATGGCATAAAAATATTTCGTATGGAATAAACGCCACACTTTGTACATTATTTACCTTAGGTACAATTATGTTAACATTTTGGTTTAAAAAAAGAAATGTGAATGTAAAGATTATAAATAAGGAAAATAGTGTTACTAGAAGAATTCGGGAGAATTCTTATTCAAACCGAGGAGGAGTTACATATGCAACCTCAGCAACATCAGCCGAAGGCAACACCAAACATCAACCCATAGCATTTTCCGCTACAGCAGCAAAACCAACGGAAACGAAGTTCAACAGCGGTCAACAGCAGTCAGCAAATATTGCAAATAAAAACCAAATGCAAATGTTGAACAGACTGCCAATTCATATACCGATAATCTAGTGACAAGTTGCAGCGACGCTTGGACGGCGGACTTTCACTAAGAATTAATAAATCTATATGTAAAGGTCAAAACTGTTTTTTTATTATTTTAAAAACATATAACTCGCGTGTACTCTTTTACTGGTAATGTACGTGATGCACACACACAAATCCAACATACACTTGCGATAATTTCTCATTTCTCTGCGATGATTGCTAATGTGCATGCATGGAATGTGCGAACGCACTAAGATGTTAGCATTAATCACAACGGAACGATGGAACAGGCCCAGAAGGAGTAATAAATTAACTCATACATCATCTTGCTATGGCGCATTTCGCTTCAGGCATCGACGTACTAAAATTAATCCCTCCGATGCGCGATGTAGCAACAACAGACCACGAGTGTATACCACCCTTCTTCCTCGACTGAAACTCAATTTTCCGCAATTAGAGTGGCATGAGGATGCGGTGATGGTGAGCTCCTCGCATGCTATGGTGCACACTGAGCGCGAATAAGAGGAAGTTTCGCAATCGCGTAACTTAATCCAAATGCGTAACATACACTAGTGATATATTCGCATTTTGATTTCTCTCCCTTCACACAGAAGTGATGGAATCAATTTTGCATATCTGTCAGATACGCGATCGTAAGTGGTAAATAGAATTGTCCCAGATAGCGTTATTGATCGACGTCTAATGCTGACCTTAATTAAGTGAAATATTGGAAACAGAGTTGAGTAGTTTACTTACAGTGAATGCAGTGATGCCAGGAAGTCAAATGAGCCGGGCATAACACAGGAAATCATGTTATCATACAGCGATCTGAAATGGTAGATAAAAAGTTGACAAAAATCTGTCAATCAAACCATATTGACGCCTCATACTTACAGCGTTTTGAGATGATGCAAGCCGAGGAACATTTTATTGTGAACTTCTTTGATTTTGTTCTCGCCCAGGTGGAGATCCTGAATTTTGGAAGCTCCCTCGAAGGCATTCGGTTCGATACCGGTGATTTGATTGCGCTTCAGATCGAGCTTTACCAGATTTGGCAAACGACCAAAGAGACCATCGGATTTTATACGACCCAATTCGTTGTCGTTGAGTAAACTGTTGAGGAAATATTTTTTTTTTGCTTTGAAATAGTTAAAAGGTATAGGGTAAGATTTCTTCTTACAGTTCGGTGGTATAAAGTGGTATGTCACGGGGAATCTCTTTAAGTCCACGTGCCGAACAATCGACTGTTGTGCCCTCGCAATGGCATGATGTTGGGCATTCGGTGTCCATTCTGCACTCGTTTGCCATCTTGGTACGTAGTTCGTCTGTAGAACCTGTAAAAATGAAATTTGTTATGTTAGTAAGATAAATAGTTTTAGATATATAATTCTTTCAATCAAACGACGTGTTCGTATCCCATATAAAAAAAACGATGGGCCCGATAAAAATTGTGTGTCTTGATTTTTATTTTGAGATATTTACCTCTCACTCCTGAAACCAAACATTTCATAGGTTCATATCCCACCTAAACTATTTCACGATTCCTTTTATTTCTTGTAAACTTTGTTTGATTATCAACCAAAAACACTCACCTAACCATTTTTTTTATAATTTTTTGACCCGTCACTTCCATGCAAAGTCTTGCGGTACCAAACACTTTGATCCACAAAATTTCATCAAATGCAAAACACCTTCCATAACCTATGCACATATATACGCGCACACAATCAAAATTTCAGTCCCCCCATAACACTTGATTGCTTTTGCAAAATGTTAAGTGTTGAGTATAGTTCAACTGGCCAATGAAGGGTTCATTTTCAGACAACTGAACGTTATCATTCCTTTAGGGGATATACGAGTAATTATTTTATGAAAACGTACCCTCTACTGTTTCCTATGTACCACCAGACTCACACAAAAGTATCATGCGGCCGTAATTATGGCATGTATTGTTTACCAGAGGCTCTTCTGAATGATAAGATTTTACTAACGCCCTCACACCCAGAGGTCCTCCGCTGGGACATCAGTTGAAGTTAGGCAACTTTTGTTATTTGCTGGTGCTTCCGGCATTGGTAGTTATACCACCATTCTTGATATATATTGTTTGTGTCTTGTTCTATATGAATGTAGTTGGTTATTAAAATTACCTTTTCAAAATGCAAATGAAGTCTCGAACACAATTGCTGATTATGTTACACAATTGGTCTGGAATATAATACGCAATTGCAAGTGTCTGAATTAAAATAAGTGGATGATATTGGATGAACCCAGGATTTCCATTTTTATGACTCTCGATTGTGGTTTCCAACTGTTTTGATTTTAAGTAGTTGATGAAGTATATTACGCATTCACAGTTAAAACTATGTGTAAACAATCAAAACCGATTTTTACGTCATACAAACGTCACTTGAAATTAAGTTGCATTTTATTTTATAACGAAACTGTCAGAAATAAACATTTTGTAACATGTTGCGGTTTTATACAACTGCATTGAATGGCCAGTCTGGTATCCGTAAAAAAATAACAGTTTTTTCAAATTTTAGTTTGAAAAAAAAGTCTATCGAATAATTGAAAAGAAAATCAGATCACAAGTGGATCATATGGTAAACTGTCATTTATGTTTATGACATTGGCAGTGTTCCGTGTGTTAGTTTTACGAAGTTAAATTTACCAATGTAACTATTTTCATTGGTCAACCTAGCATTTTTAGTCACGTGAATTGGTCGATTGATCAATGAGAACATTGCATTGGCAAATTTAACTTGTGAAATCTAAAACCCGGAACACGGCCATTAAAGGTTCGTTCGGGAACTAATCTGCAAGAGTCAATTTTAATAAACTTTGATGTGAAACCTTACAAAGTCGTATGCGGACTGAGAAAAATAAATTAAGAATCGATATTTGAAATACCGTATCGCGAATAGAGGACATGCTTTCGAAATGACGATAACAAAATTTACAGTACAGGGCCTACAACTCAGTTTCTCAAACGTTCGGGTAGGCGATTTTGGACAAATCCGGATGCCAAATTTGAAATGATTCTGATGTTACCAGCATGATTCAAACCAAAGTCCGGTCCACTTCTGAACCATTATTTCCACAAATTATTCATGCATTATGCATCTTTTGAAAAGGCAGTTCCCAAGAGTTATGGAGAAGCCTTATAGGCTTGTTGACTTGCTTCACGTGACATGGTCGATTGAACAAGGGAACAGTGCATCGGCAAAGTTAACTTGTGAAATCTAAAACCCGGAACACGGCCATTAAAGGTTCTATAAATTAACTGCAAGAGTAAATTTGAATAAACTTTAAATGTGAAACCTTACAAAGCCGTACCCGTAATGACAAAAATGAATTAGGAATTGAGATTTGACAGCACGTATCGCGAATAGAGGACAATCTTCCGAAATGACGAAAACAAAATTTACAGTATATGGCCTAAAACTCAGCGAAGACCAACTCAAATAAACGAAATTGTGGACAAATCCGGATATCAAATTTGAAATGATTCTGATGTTACCAGCAAGATTCAAACCAGAGTCGTGACCACTTCTGAACCATTATTCCCACAAATTATCCATGCATTATTCAACTTTGGAAAAGGCAGTTCCCCAGAGTTATGTAGAAGCTTTATAGGCTTGCTAATTGCTCCAAATAGATGAAAAAGGTCCAGTAAGTCAACCAACCCATAATGGGAAGAATAAAGGTTGTAAAATTCTTTGCCTGTGCTAACACAAAAATCTTTGTCTTCAAAGAAGAAACAATCGCAAATTCAGAAGCGTCTGATATTGAATGTTTAGATTCCTGATCTGCGTTTAAAAAAAAGACTTCAACCGAAAACAAAAATTTTCTGGTCTTGAAAACGACTTAGAGAAGAAAACTTACAGTGGGCCCATTGGTTCGATGGTTAGAGCAATGACCAACCGCGCATAAGGTCTGGGTTCGATTCCCAGCCCTAGCAACACCTAAATGATTTTTCAATGGCCCTCCTCTCGTGATGATCTGACAAATCATCCGAGTAATATCAATTGTCATTGCCATTCTGAGTCGCCATAAAACATGAGGTCCCGCCATCGTGCAAGATGTACACACACACACATATGTGGTTGTGAGAAAGCTCGGCATTGGCCAAACATTTCTATTTTTTTTTCAACTTTGAGTGTAAGGGCTGGCATTTCTTTTTATGTACTTTTGCCAGGTGAGTTCAACCTAGAACGATCTAGAAGCACATGAGAATATGATTGCAGATTTTTATTGACTCTGCTCTTGAATTGTAGTAGATTGTGTGTTGGTGGAGATATGTCTACTGGAAGTTTGTTTCAAATATCTGAGTGGGGCAAAAATTTGTATTTTTTTCTACTTTAAGTTTAGGGGCTGACATTTTCTTTTTATGTACTTTTCTCAGGTGAGTTCAACCTAGAACGATCTAGAAGCACCTTGAGATTATGATTGCAGATGTTTATTGACTCTGCTCTTGAATTGTTGTATGTTGGTGGAAATATGGCTACTGGAAGTTTATTCCAGATATCTGAGTGACTTAACTTACGTATTAAAGTTTCTGACGTTGTCTGAGGGACTACGAGTTATCAGAAGCTAATGTTGTTGATCAGGCAGATTAGAACAACCATTAACAACAGAGAAAAAATAGGTTGTCTTTAAAAAACAACCCTTACCACGAAATAATCAAAAACTGCAAGCATATTGCGGATCTTTTAAAAGCAGGCTCCTAATTCTGTACCGTTGATCTTTGGTCACAGATCGAAATTAGTGAGGCAACTTATGGTACATTTGGGTACTAAAAAAAGGAGATAAAAATCCGTGACCTCTAGCAAAGATTACAAAGTCATACAGATGATGCATTGAGAACAAACAACAGAAACGTTTGCTCACTAGCTTCATGGTACGGGTGGGCGTTGAGCACGTGCACACACGAGAAACGAGATCCAAACATATGGCGGGCTGTACCAGTACGACCCGCCATAGAACAATTTTTGTTGTATGCAGTGTGTCATCTGTATGACTTTATAATCTTTGCCTCTAGTCATATTTTGTGTAAGCAAATTAAAAACCTTCAGAGGGGATATTTATTAATATGGTTAAGTTCTCTACCCTGTGAAGGATATTCTTCTCATATTTTGTGGCTTATGAGAGTCTAGGGCAGTCAAATCGGGTGAATTTGCTGGTCAGCAAGATCACACCCGGGAAACGTCCGCTTCAGAACAACCATTGTATTTCGTGCAAAATGGAAAATTTTCCCCATCTGCTGGAACCACATTTTTTAACGCAATTAAAACACACGGCCTTAAAGGTCGTAAGGTGTCACAGAATCGCAATTTTTGTTTATTTATCCACGAAGGTGGAAATGGGATTTGTCACTCCTGATGATTTCTGACACAATACCGTTGACTTTGTAGTTGATATTCAGAATGCTTGATAGTAGGTGAGAAGCAGTTCTGGTCAACACTCATAAGATGATGGTTTTTACTACATCTATCGGAAAAAATTCCTTTACCAAGAATCTAATCACGAAAGGTGATTGTGTTTCGGCTAAGACTCGTAGTGGAGTTTTCGGAATTGGGTAACAAACGCCTACGTAAAATTTTTTCATTGGCACTTCAATCGCCACATCTACCTGAATAGTTAGCTACAAGAACACTATGAGTATCTATCACTTTTACCTTAAATGTAATTCCATTAAGCCGTTTTACTATGAGTAATACTAAGACTAAAACTATAGACATTCCTTTTAAACTTCTGAGACTAAGACTCTAGGCATTGCCCTTAAACTGGTACCACTCTCATTAATCATAAAAAAAGGGTAAAAAAAAACTCCTCGATGATGTCAACATGTTCTCCATCGTAGTTTGAGGATATTTCCTAGTACCTTGTTAACAACTACCCAAGAACTGTTCGTCGAAAATGTGATAACATCTTGTGTCGTTGTCTGCCTTCCCTCTACCAGACGTTTGCTCCCTAGAAGGTTATTACAATATAAAAGACATCCCTTCCCCCTACCTTCCTTAAAAAAAAACACACAATACATGTATTCGCGCGCGTTTTGTGACACTCAACTATCTCTCCCGCTTATGTTTAAGTTGAATACTTACATTTGAATTTCTCATCCCGCAGCGATTCGATTCGTCTGCGCTGCATTCGCTTCGGTGCATCGCACTTGGCTCCGCTCGTCTCGATGGGATTCTTGTGCAGGTAATCGGCAAGCCATCGTAAGTTGCAATCGCATATGAATGGATTCCTTGCGAGGTGGCTGTATATTTGCAAAACGGATAAAAAAGATAAAAATGGCAAAAAAAATAAAAAAAAGGAAAAGATTAACAAAGCACTTGTAATGTGAAACTGTTGATATGTGTTGTGTTATAAAGAAAGTAAAATAGCTCCGGCGCGTCGTCCCTCCCCCGCGGAAGAGAGATGCACACCGAATCCCTCACAAATGAACAATCAAAATCCACCCATATGTCAAGATCTTATCTTCTAATGGTGTATGTGTGCGCGAATGGAAGCTAACGAGACACCCTTTTTGAAGATGCCAAGGATTCCACTACGCCAACGATGAGGAAGGATGACGGTGACAATGCGCTGTTGCTCTTTACAGGCGAGAACGATGGCAGTAAAGGGGCTACATGCGGACAAACAAAAAAGCATATAAACAGCCTTCATAGGCAGGCGGCATTCATTTGCCAAGTTAGCGTACAATTTTGAATTGAAACGACGACATGACATCTGAGCGACAAAGAGGGGATTTTCCAGGGAAATTCTCAGTCCTCACTGGGATTAATCACAGAAAATATACAAAAGGATAGGAGCAGCGGAAGAAAGATGGGATACAACTTAACACACACGTTCGCGTAACATTTACACGATATTCCCAGGACATATGATACTCACAGTGTCTTGATGTTCTTTATTGAATCGAAAGTTCCATTCGCCAGCGACTGGATATTGTTGTCGTACAACGAGAGTAGGGTTAAGCTGTGCAGATCCTTGAATGCATCCTTTCGTATACACGATATCTCGTTGGCGTTCAACAGCAACAACTGCAGCGATGATAGACCTTTAAACACTCCCGAGGGCAAGTCCTTTATCTTGTTGCCATACAGCACCCTATAAACATACAAAACAAAAATTGTCAAACAATATGTCGTACAATTTAACCACCGCAAATGGCGAGGTTTTGTCATTTAACAACAAATGAGATGTTCAACCATAATACTTACAGCGTTGTCAAGGCCTTTAGACCACTCAGGGCATCGTGCGCTATGCGGGAGATGTTATTGTTTGATAAATCGATCCGCCTTAGTCGGCGGAAATTCGCAAACGCTTTCGGAGGAAGTTCGGTGATGTAATTCTGCTCCAATCGACTAGACAAAATGAAGTTTGCTTAAGTACATTCAAAGGACAGAAAAAAAATCTAAACATTGTTTCTTCTGTACTCACAGTTCAGTGGTGTCATCCGGCAGGGAGTTGGGCACATTCGTGAGGCTCTTCTCCCGGCAATTCACAACGCCATCAGCACACCTACATGGGTGCGGACAACTGCTAGCTGCACCACACTCCATCGGGGCATTCTCTGTCAATCCTGCAATGAATGCAATTGAATAGAATGGCATTAGAGAGACGACACAGTTCAGATAGTGGCGCGCTTCATCATCATCGTCGTCACCGCTGTGTAATATTGTTGTAATGTCAAGTCAGGGTCGGCGAACTTTGTGTTTGTGTGTGTGCGATTGAAGTATACGTAACGACTTTAAAATTATAGAAGACAAGCTGGTTTTGTGGCGTTTTCAGAGGTATAATTATCTCGTTTTTGAGTAATTAAAATGCCATCATCGTAGGTTTCCCCCCAAGATCATAAAGGGGACGCAGGCAATTTAAAGTGTCGTAAAATAGTAACTGTAAGTTTTTTTTTGTTTTTAATGGGGAGACGATAAACATCGGTTAAGGATACTTGACGAACAAAATGTATATGTCGTTGATAATTTGTTTTTTTTTTTTAAATTGAAATTGTTGAAGTAGTCGTTATTTTTCCATCTGACACTTGACTACTGTCATACCCGTATAGTCTTGAGATTTGACGAGTCCCACATCATAGAGGAGCCGTCAATCATGGAGGATGAGAAATTGGGTAAAAATAAGGGTCGTGTCTAAGCATCCTTTTCTTCATAAATGAATTCATTACATAAATGCCATCGAAATAATGTTTTAAGAGCATCCTGTATCTGAATGGTTTACAGTTTGAAATGTCAATTGATTTTTAGTGATAGAAAATTGTTGTCGTCAAATAAATAATGTTAACAAAAATAAATGCAAATTTTTGGCGCAACAGGCTCGTTAGTACCCATGGCCGAGCTTTCTCCCAACCATTCATGTGTGCGTTTGTACTTCTAGCACCATTTCGGGACCTCATGTTTTATGACGACTCCGAACGGCGAATTTGAGATAAGCTTTTCTTGACAATTTATACTACTCGTATGATTTGTCAGATCAACACGAGAGGAGGGCCAATAAAAATTCACATATGCCCAAAGATAATAATCCAATGGTGTCAAGTCACGTGATCTTGGTGCCCAATTGACAGGTCCATTCCACGAAATTATGCGCTCATCGAATTTTTCCTTCAATAAATTGATTGTGACGTGCGCTGTGTGGCATGTTGCGCCGTCTTGTTGGAATCACATTTCATCCACATTCACGCCATCTAATTGGGGAACAAAATAGTCGGTTATCATGGCTCTTTACCGGTCTCTATTAACGGCAGCTGCCTCCCTATTTAGCATACCAAACAGTCAGTTTTTGTGGATGTAATGGCGTCTCAAGGGTCTGATGTGGATTCTCTTCACTCCAAATGCGACAATTTTTGCTTGTTGACGTAGCCATTCAACCAAAAATGAGCCTTATCACTGAACAAAATTTTGCGATGAAAATCAGCATCGAGATCAATCTCATTTTTGGCCCATACACCAAAATTCCGACTCATTGCATGTTCTCGCGTTTTTAATTCTTGCACAAGCTGGATCTTGTAAGGTCGTATGCCAAGATCTATGCGCAAAATCTTCCATAAAATTGATGGACAAAGCTCCAATTGCTGTGCACGATGGCGAATCGATTCATTCGGGTCCTCTTCAACACTTTACTCTACAGCGGCAATTGTTTCTTCGGTGCACACTGTTCGACGTTTTGCGGATGCGTATTATCACAAAGAGTAAACGTAATGCGAAAACGATCCATGGTTTACCGAATAAATTGCTCTGATGGACGATTATGTCGACCATAAAATGGACGGAGCTTGCGACAAATTTCGCGAACTGAACCATTATTTTCGAAACAAATTTTCACGATTTGCAAGCGTTGTTCATTTGTCACAAAATGTCAGTTTTATCTCTATTCGAAAAACCAACCTCTAAAAAATACGAGAATAATGCCTATCAAGGTTAACAACTGCCATACAAAAAAATATCATTAATTGAAAAAAAAAATTAAGTTTTTTTGAAAACCTTTCCTTTTCACAACAAACGATTCAAATAAATATACGAAATAAAAAAAAAAGACGAGGAACTAAGTTTTTCAAAGTTTTCTTGGTAAAAATTTTGTTACTTTTATATTTATATATTAGATAATAGGCCGAAAGGCATTAGAATTAGGTTATCGTTTAATTTAGGGCGCCCGCATAGGGCAAGTGAGTTAGTTAAGTAGTTGATAAGTAAGCTAGTTTTTTCATGAATTTTTGTCTAGCATGTAAGTTAGTTTTAAGAAAAAATAAAATAAAACGAATTTAAAAAAAAAACATACGATTTTTTTTGTCGCAAATCATATTTTAATGCTCCAAATCATCGCTGAAATGTTAAGGTGATATTATTAACACAAACAGACAATTTTCTTTATACATGTAGACTTTACTGAGTTTTTCTAAATTCGGTGCGATGTGCAAATTTTTGCTATAGAATTCGATACAGGGTTTAGTCAATAGATAAAAAAAAAAGTCTTGTCAATGAACAGAAATAAAAGTCGGGTTGTCGGTGGAAAACGCATTAGTAGTTGTTTTGTTTTTTATAAAAAAAAGTCCCAAAGGAGTCAAGTACATTACTGTACTCTTGTTTTTGTCTGTATCTATTTCTGAAGTGAAAAGAATCTTTGTTGGTCTAAAAAAGACCCACAGACCAAAACTCTGCCGGAAGATTTCACGATCCAGATTGACACGACGCACACACACATTTCACAAACGCTTCGCAGTAATTTCAATTCATTTGGCATAACTATAAACAGAATCCTTTAGACCGTCGCGTCATGCAGTGTAATTACACTCGGCATTTCCGACGGCTAATAGTTAAGCAAGAAGTTACCAACAACATCACACAGCCATCGACGTCGACGGTGTACCCGCGTATCGATTGACTCCAATGATTGTTTTTCGTTTTTGATTTGAAATCTGAACAGATCACCGATCACTTACCTGAGCATTTAAAGTCCTGATCGTGCAAATCTGCCACGTTTTGGCCCTTCAACTGGCTGGGTGAATGGCATTTCGTGTACGGTGCCAGACGTGGAGCGCTGCGTAAGAATCTCGACAGCCACGATAAATGGCAATCACAAGAGAACGGATTGTCAGACAGCCGAAGGGCCCGCAATCGACCGAGTCCGTTGAAGGCATTATGCGGCAACATCGTCAAATTGTTGTTGTTTAAGGTACTGCAAGAGGATAGAAACAAAATAACATCATCAGAATCAGTGTGTGCGGCACGGCCGTTATTTGAATCTTAATGCATTATTGATGAGAAGGAACCCTTACAGTATCTCCAGGTCGACAAGGCCCTTGAATGCTTGCTCATCCATGCACATGATTTGATTGTTGTCCATCTGTAAGCTCCGCAGCGATTGAGCGCCTTTGAAGGCCTTCCTCGGAATCGTCGTAATGCCATTGTGTGAGATGTCCCTGAAGATTGCACATGTGTCAAAGAAAGAGAATTATTAGAAACACGAAAGAGGACAGTAAATACATTTTGATTTTCTTTTCGTTATTTTTCTGTATCTAAATACTATTTGTCAAAGTTGAATAAGTGAATACGCTTTCAGCCCAAGGACACAATTTTGATTCAAACATATTTCACAATTGACTGACCCGAAATTGGTTCAACCCTTTCATGGGTCCAGCTTCAGTTGGGTGGAAAAAGGGTTTATCCAAAGCAAATATTTATTCAGTATATATCCATTAATCAAAATTTAGTCCTCGGCAAGAGGGTGGCGCTTTACAAAAAATTCAAATTACTCTTCCAATAAAAAAAAACAAGATCAAGTCTAAATATAAATAAGGATTCAAAATGTCATATTATCTAAATAATGAAGCGTCACTACTTACAATCGCAAAAGACTCGCTGAACTTGTCACAAAGTTTTCAGGAATTGCCTTAAGCCGATTGTTGTTTAGGCGTCTGAGGCGTGCATACAATTACGAAAAAGAAACAAAGGGAAAAAAGAAAGAAAAAAAGCAAAACAAATTAAATCAAAACAAATTTCAAAATCACATGCAAAATCTGTGAAAATGTATCTATAGCTTGGATTGAGTATGTTGTATGTACCTACTCTGTTCGCAAAATGGCGCATGCAATATAGGTACCAGCTACTGTGTAATTGGTTTAAGAAATAAAAAAGAAAACATAACTACGACTACTTACAGCCTCTCGAGTGAGATGAGATCCTGGAAGGCATCCTTCTCTATCGTGTGGATTTGATTGTCAGTCAGTTGTCTATTAGGGAAAGAGAAAAAAAACCAAACATTAGATGATGACCGGGTAAGGTATGTTGTGTATGATAGTGTGATTCGTGTGTTTAAAATTGCAGAGTGAGGCTGACATAATTTCCACCTGTCAAAGGGGAAAAATTCCTATGCCAGAGGCCACGACGATGGTGGTGTAGTGCATTGGACAGTGATGATGATGAGTTGGAGCATATCTCCTACTGCATAATGTACGAAATGAATTTCTGTATCACTTTGTAGTGTACAAAAGCCACCACACCAGACATGACTCCTGCACACAGGTGAGGCACAAATGATAATAGACGTTGGCACAGCGATGACATATAGGAGGAGCAACGGTAGCACTCGTATGGTACGTTTTTGTGTTTTCTTCTTCTCCCTGGCTGTCAGTGTCTCTGTTTGACATCGCGGAAATCGGACGTGACTGTAATTCCAATAAATTTGCCATTCTATTTCCCCTCGGTCTGCAATCCCTTAGACGCAGTAAACCCCTCGAGCAGGTTGTGTTGCGGTGTTGATGTTTAGAAGACAAAAAGAACTTCATGTTACGAGCATTTGATACGACGACTGGAGAGTACTAAAATCAGATTTATTAGATTTACCTTTTGAGGGAAACTTTTATTTCGCAATCCCTGATCTAATTGAAATTGTTGTGCAAATAGAAAGTTAGTTGCACGCTCTGAACTTCCAAATTGATGGTATCATGGTGTGTGGCTTCAAAGTATCTTTTTGCAACGAAGTACCGTGGGATTTCTTTTAATACAAAGATCTGTTTTTTTTTTTCTAGTTGTATGGTATTTTGCAGCAATTTGCAATACACTACTCTAATGTACCGGAAGGAGTATAATCATATTTTATGTATGTATGTGTGTTTAAGGAATGAAGGTAGGTTGTTGCTGGTGAGAAATGGCGTCTAGTGAGTGGCATTTATTTTATTTCTCAAAAGTAAAACCACTGCATAAATTATTATGTTGTACAGTGTCCGGCAAAAAGGACGACCGTTTACAAGTACAAATGGACGAGAATTAAAATAATTTTGCCGACTCCTAACGGATGAATTGAGAAAAGCTATTTAATGATAATTGATAATGAAACAACTTAACAGATATCGGCTTCGCGTTTTTATTTTTGTTAGAATATACCCGAGGTAGGCATGCCCGTCGCAAGAGGCGACTAAAATCCAACCTCCGTATACCGAGCGTATAGTGTATACACAAATACAGTGCATCAAGATTTGATATCTTATATCGACTCTAAAAAATTTGGGGAGAGCTTCTTATTGTAACCCAACGAACCTTTTATAAAAAGTTTTATCGTTAATCGATATCCTACACATAGATCGAATAACATCGGGGAAAAGAGTCTGTCGGGAGCGACAGCGCGCGAATGTCAGGACTCGGCGAAACAAAAATGTTTTGAGGAAGAAAATAAAGCACGCTGAATCAAGCTTAACTAAACGGATCTTCTCTATCAAAATCTAAACAAAGAGATAGGTTTGCTATAGAAGAAAACAAGGTTCTAAGAAATACAAGAATTCGAATCTACTCCAGCACACTTAGCTAGTCAGGAATACAACACTGACGAACATCAGCTAGTACGCCAAACGAATCTGGTCCTTAAGAAAAGGAAGAAACTGAAAGCCGGTTCTTTGCCCGACGTCGAGTCTATAAAAAGGGAAAACAATAAAGAACCACAAGAAGCGAGCGGAATTTTGTTCACTGCCTCCAATATACGTATTCGGTATAACTGGATTTTGTTAGTTGCAAAGTATTCTCAAAGGGACATTATCATCGACATTTAAGTTTACGTCCGTGATGTATATTGCGCAGAAAGTCAACGTCGATGACCACGACAACTACCGAGAAGTGTCTGTAATGCTAAACATTGATAAAGCCCAGTGGTATTCTTTTCAAATATAGTCAGAAGGCGTAGGGGAATAGCTTCTGGGCAATAATTTCACATGGGAAATAACTTCACCTCAAGTGGGAAATAACTTCACTTTTTCTCGTGAAGTTATTGCGCACTGAAGGTGAGCAATAACTACACCAACAATTTTGTGAAGTTATTTCCCACCCATAATTTGGGATAATCGCGCGATTTGGATGTTTGCAAACTTTAAATGCGGGTGGGGTGCATTTTGCCCTCCTGAAACCCCCCGTAAGTTTCGTGAAGTTATTTCCCACTTTTATTTTGAGATGCGCCATTAGGTGGGGTACATGCTGCCCCTTGCAACCCCCTACTTGGGCTCACTGTTGGATTTGGGTTGCGTGCAGGTTGGCATATATGGAAACACAAGAACTGAGAGCTAACTGTGAGCCCAAGCAGGGGGTTTCAGGAGGCAGCATGTCCTCCCAAACATATTCAAACTTTGCAAACACTTAAACTAGCACTTGTCAACAGCATTACAAATTACGGTACTTTGTTTACTTAATAGTGCAAGTGTAGTTTTCCCATTAGGGGGGTTCTTAAATTATCGCAAAATGTAAAGTGAAATATTTCCCACAAAAAATGAAGATATTGCTCACCTATGGTGGGTATAACTAAATAGAGTTATTCCCACTTGAGGTGAAGTTATTTCCCTTGTGAATTAATTGCTTATGAAGTAATTTGCCTGCACCTAGTCAGAAAGTCTCAAAATGCTTCTTGCTTTGTTCGGGCTTACAAATTTAATTCGTAAATTAATCGTTCAGATTGTAATTTCTGTTTTACGTGAAGTTCTATAACATCAATGTTATTAATGTCCCAAAATATCGGTAAGAAATTCAAACGTATAACACGATTTTTTTTACTAAAGTATCAGAAATTTGTACTAGACTTCTGAAATGTAATTATACCCTTTCTCATAGGGGTCTATAATTTTTGACATTAAGTTTGTAAGATAGAGAAATATTTTAGCTAGATATACCTCAAAGTATTTGGATCGACCCACATTCGAAAGCTGAGTCGATTTAGTCATGTCTGTCCGTCTGTATGTCACCAGTTTTTGGGCATAAAATTTTGAGCTAGAATGATAAAATTTAGTGCACGTGCTCGTTGTTGCTCCCAGCAGAACAAGTGTGAATATTTTTGTAATCCGCCCAATGCCACGCCCCTCTTTTTTAGAAAAACGTAGTTTTTGGCCAAACCGTTAAATTTTTTGAAAAAGTGACTGAACAAGATGTCTAGACAATCCTAATGTATATATTTCGTCTATACAAAGTTGTTTTTACAGGTCAACTTTTTAGCGGACTTTGGCCCTATATACCTGGCCGTGTATACCCGTTGTTTTTTGTCTAACCATAAAAGATTTTGATAAACTGTCTGAACAATATGTTGAGACAATTATGACATTTCCTATCCTTCATCCACATAAAGCCCACATTTTGGGGATATCAATTTTAAGGATGAGATGGGATAAAATATTAAACGATCCGCACAGCGGACTGTAGCCTTCTCATTTGTTTTTATTTGACTTCGTTTATTCAACGCTTTTTTTTTTATTCAACGCATTCATCAAACTTCAAAAAAAAAAAAAAAACTAAGGGGGCAATACAAAACAAAACGTTACACTTTAGTGAAGTTGTTGTTCCGATTTATACGAGCTCTTTGCTATGACAACCCAGATAAAACCCCAGTAATTGGAACTTTTATTCGGCCTAGTATTCTTAAATGAGAAAGATATAATCTACTTTTAGAAGTTCACAAAAGGTTTATTGACTGTAAGGTATTGATGGTATTATGCAATTTATGTGTCTTAAAAATATCCATAGATACTTCACTTCCTTTGTACCTTGGCATTCAAATAAAAATTTCCTTTTCTAAAGAGTATCAGTAGGTTTGACATTTAAATATTTACGATATGATGACTTGTAAATAATGGAATATGATACCAAAGCTAAATAATTTTGATAATTATTTCAATCGTTACCGAATCTATGTAGAATAACTGATGAATATATTTCCTATAAAAATCATAAATTTTGTATTGAGATTTTTACAATATACGATATGTAATTTGTAAACATGTTCGTTAAATATTTTACTTTGGTCAATTTTCCATAAATAAGTCGTTGATTTATTGTCGTTTGATAAACGTAAGGAAGCCATTCGAACAAGAAAAGTATTCTCGTCGTATTTGGTCAGACGTTTAATAACTTACGATTTGATGTTGGTAAATGCATAAAGTAATACGATATCAAAGTAAGACATAATATTCACATTGACCATTTATAACTTAATACCAAATAATCTTAAGAATATCAGAGACATATTATCTCTAACCAGAGATAAAATGTTTATTGACAATTAACGATATAAATTTGTCAATAAAGGAATTGCGATACAAGTTGGGTTATCTTGGAAAAAAAAACCTATAGGAATGTTTCCCATTTGTGAAAACTAGTTTTCGATTTGAACTTGGAAAAAGGGAAAACTTTTAGTCAGAAAAAGATACATATCGCATATAAAATTCAGATGGATATTTGTACCTTATTTTCCCCGTGCGTCGTTATCTGTCACGTTGTGTCAAGGGAACAAAAAAATATTTCGGAGAAAGTAAGAATATCGCTTTTAATTAGCAGAGAATATCGAGTATACAAAGCATCTGCAACGCAAGTAATACCAAGCAAGACAGTAGTGGACTTATGAAATTATTATTCTGTGCAATTTCTTGGCATCTCTAAACCGATTGTGGGAAATTGCTTATTGTTTATCTTTGACAAATCAAAATGAATGGTTATTCTCTTTTTGTATATTTAAATTGACGCGTTTTAAAGTGTGCGTGTTTATAACCTATCCAATAGTTTGGATACATAGTTTGTAACAAAAAGAAATGATTTAGCTAGATATACCTCAAAGTTTATGGATCGACGCAGAATCGCTGGCTGAGTTAATTAAACCATGACTGTCGGTCTTTTAGGCCTTGAATTTTAAGCTAGAATAATTAAATTTGGTGCATGTGATCCTTGTACGTGCTGTTCGAAACATTGTAAAAAAAATTTAAAACCGCCTACTGCCACGCCCATTTTTTAGAAAAACTTTTTTTTGGCCAAACGGTAGGGAATTTTTGATATGTGGCTGAACAACATAAGTAGCGTTTTCAGTAAAAAACGTTTATCGGTAAACAAATTAAAAATATTCGAAAAAAAAAACTGTTAATGCAAAATCATTGGGTTTAATAAAGCAACTTTTTGGAACCGTTTTCTTCCAAAAACCTTTTGTATACCCTAAGCCATACCATATGCAGGTGAAAACGTGTTTTTTGTCGCACCATCCAAGATTTCGATTAACTGTCTGGACAATATGTTGCGACAATGTCAATTTTAATATTTTTTTTTGCCATAAAGCCCATGTTTTAGGGATATTAATTTTAAAGATGAGATGGGATAAGTTTTTAAACTATTTTTTTTTATAATCAGCTGACATCTTTACCCTTTTTATAATTTACGCGCCTTCAAAGGCGCAGAGCAAGAAAAAAAGGAGACAGAAAAGATGTTCCGTGTAGTAGATACTTAGTTAATGGGTTTCCGTCCAAAATAACTTTATGAAAATTTGCTGTTTTTCTTGTATTTGCTAAATTTCGCAGAATATATTTTGAAAGTTGGTGTTACTTACTGCCGTGTAATCGTCACACTTTTATTATTTTCAATTCGTTGAGTTATGATTTCATGGATTTTAGCTGAAATTGAACACACAATCTTCCATTTAACAGGCGAATACTACTCCTCGGCTAACCATACACGATCATGATAAAAGTTGAAAATTTGTGTGTGCGTTTTTAGCTTTAAATTTAAAAACATTTTTTTTAAAAGGGTGTCTTAAAATTCACCTAAGATAAAGATAGAATATTTTTTTTGTTTTTTTTTTTGTTTCAAAATTAATATTGTGTTATTGGTTCATAAAGGCATGCCGAATAAATGGCATCCAAAGCATTGCCGAAATATACCCAGGCTTTTGTCGAAATTTCCCATGACCATTTGCATAAATGTGACAGATATAATCCTTCAAAGGTGGGCTAGCTGACATAAAATTTTGACTAAAAAAGAAGACCCAATTCGGATCGTCAAAATAGCAAAAAATAACATACATATAAGAAGGTTACAATAAGTTTTGCGAATGGTTTTATACCCTATCCCATCCCATCCTTGTTCAGAAAAATATACAACTTTTTGGCGCAACAGACTCGTTAGTACCCAGGGCCGATTTTTCACAACCTTTCATGTGTGCGTGTGTACTTCTTTTACGATGGCGGGACCTCCTGTCCTGTCACAAAAAAGAAGACCCAATTCGGATCGTCAAAACAGCAAATAATAACATACATATAAGAAGGTTACAATAAGTTTTGCGAATGGTTTTATACCCTATCCCATCCCATCCTTGTTCAGAAAAATATACAACTTTTTGGCGCAACAGACTCGTTAGTACCCAGGGCCGATTTTTCACAACCTTTCATGTGTGCGTGTGTACTTCTTGTACGATGGCGGGACCTCCTGTTTTATTCCGACTCCGAACGGCGAATTTGAGATAAGCTTTTCTAGAACGAGGCCTACAAGGCTATACTACAGGGGAAGACGAGAGCTGCCGTTGAGCTCTAAAGGCGCAGAAGAAGGGAAGAACACCGGCTTTTCAGAGAGAAGAAAAAAGAGCAAGAAATGTGCGCGATCGAGGATATAGAGAGGTGCCACTCCATAAACGATGTTCGCAAGTTTTACCAAAGTGTAAAACGCCAAAGCCAAGGATACAAGGCTCGAATAGAATCCTGTCGAGATGAAGAAGGAAATATCGGAGTTGAGACACAGTCGATGCTGATGATATGGAAGAACCACTTCTGCTGACTGGTAAACGGCGATGACGAACAAAATGCTGCTGTCAGGCAGAACGAACCACTTAATATCCGCAACGACAGCGAAAACTGCCAACCACCCGACCTGAATAGATTGAGGATAGCAATATCTAAGCCCAAGCTAAATAAGGCTGCCAGAAATGACGGCCTTCCCGCTGAGCTTTGTAAAGCCGGCGGAGATGACTTTGTAAGTAACATCCACCAACTCATAAGCCAAATCTGGTCGGAAAAAAAAGTATGCCTGAAGAATGGAACCTAAGCATCGTTTGCCCGATCCACAAAAAAATAAGACTAATCGACTACAAGTTCCTATCTGCCGTAATATGTGAACGCCTGAAAACGTTTACCAACAAACTGATCGGCCCTTATCAGTGTTGTTTTACGCCAGGAAAGTCCACAACCGATCAAATTTTCACACTTCGGCAGATGCTGGAAAAAACCCAAGAAGTCCAAACCGATACCCAGCACCTATTCATCGATTTCAAAAGCCGCATACGACAGCATTTATAGAGATGAACTAAACAGAGCCATGTCTAGTTTTGGTATACCGCTGCTCCATCAGGGTCGGAAACGAAATCACCGACACACATGTGACTTCTTCAATTTGATTCTTGAGAGGATTGTGCAAAACTCACAAGCCAACACTAGAGGCACAATTTTCAAAAATCGGTACAACTCCTAGCATACGCCGACGATATTGACATCACCAAAAAATGGGTTTAGCAGTAAGGGAGGGCAAGGCGAATTATATGCTGTCAACACGAAAGGACACACAACATCGACGAATTGGACAGAACGTCACCATTGACAGATATAACATTGAGGTAGTACGGGACTTTGTCTATCTCGGCTCCGCTATTAACTCTTACAACAACATCTCGTCAGAAATCAAACGAAGAATTACTCTTGCCAACCGCTGTTTCTTCGGGCTAGGAAGGCAATTCAGTAGTAAAGCCCTCACTCGAACTACTAAGGAGATCTTATATAAGACTCTGATCATCCCAGTCCTGCTCTACGGCGCTGAAGCATGGACCGTCTCAAAAGCGGATGAAGAAATCCTTGGCCGATTTGAGAGGAAAATTCTTCGCAAAATCTTCGGTCCCGTCTGCGTTGACGGGTTATGGAGACGAAGATTCAACCAAGAACTATACGAGCTGTACAGCGACATGCCCCTGGTCAAAAAAACTCCGCATTGGACGTTTAAGATGGCTAGGACATGTGGAACGAATGGACACCATTACTCCGGCTCGCAGAGTCTTCGATTCCCAGCCAGACGTCGGACGCAGTAGAGGAAGACCTCGCCTTAAGTGGCGCGCACAAGTAGAAACCGACCTCAACCAACGAGGAGTGCGCAACTGGAGGCAGTTAGCTAAGGACCGGGCTAATTGGAGAAGCATGTTGGTTGAGGCCCAGGTTCATTCCGGACTGTAGCGCCACTTAAGTAAGTAAGTAGGTTTCTTGACAATTGATACTACTCGGATGATTTGTCAGATCATAGGCGGATTTTCATAGTTTATTTAAACATGTATTGGAGTCTTGTACAAAGAAGTTACATATAGATGAAATTTTATGATTCAAATTTTCGGACTGACAATTATACCTCTGGCATAGATATTCTATGGGATTTGGTAACAAAATCGTTTTATTTTTTTTTTTAGATTTTTAGGAAGCGCTTTTTAAAATTAGGCGTGAATTAAACTGATGTACACCCCAAAATTAACGAAGCCAAAGTGATGGTAGTAGCCTAGTGGTAAGTGTGTTGGAAGGGTTTCCTAGTTCAAACCCCTACAGTAACAGGACCAAGTTATTTTTTATCTTGGAGAAGTCTGACAAACATCTAAGACTATAAGACTGTCATGACTCAAGACTGTCATCAGAGTAAAATAGGAAGTACCGTTCTTTGTAAGAAAATTATAATTTCGCATAAAATAATAAATGGAAAATCAAGCTTGAATAGCAGTGCCATCTCTTAATTTCAAAGATTTTTCAAAGAAGTCAGTAATATTAAAAAGATGACATGACTGGAGATGATTTTTTCTTCTTTTTTTTTTGATTAAACATTCACTTGTTATTTCAAAATCAATTTAACGAACTCCATTTTCTCTGCATAGTAAATCGGCGTAATTGACTCAGTTCTTAAGTTTTTTTTTGCATAAAGATGCGTGAGAAACGCTCTATGTCCAATGTCCAATGTCCAATTCTTTACCACGGTGTCGAATTGATGTTCCTGGACGACATGGGGATGAACACACAGATAATTCGTTGATGAATTGAAATCACTTCACAATTGATGAATTAAAGTCACTTTTTGTATAAAAATGTTTATATACCCCTGCACTATGCACTATCTGGTCCAACATAAGAATGATGAAATTGCATAATTGCCAGTCTTCGAGGACATTGGTAAAATTCTGATGATACCACCATCGTTATGTAAAACTCTGGTGATGGATGTTGTCTATCATCGCGACTTTAAATTTGTTGCTCTTTCCAAGGAGTTAGCTGTGAAGTTCAGTTAAGTTTGAAAATTTGGTCTATGGTCAATGTGCCGGGCCGGCAGCCACGCTGATGATGAATGTTTCGCAAAAGGCAACATTTAGCAGGGACATACCTCCGAAGTTGGTACAATAAATAGCATCGTGTTATTTGTAGATGGAACACATGAAGCCAATGTTTATTATATTCTTAAATATCCCTCAACAATTTAAACTCATGTTCTTTTCGTGTTGCGATCTAATTTTTTGATAACACTGAACTGTCAGATGTCCCGCTGCCTTTTATTTTTCATAAACAACACTTTACCCTGCAAATAACACTAAATCTTGAGTGAATTGTGGGACACCCCTTGTTTGATTTTGTTTGTCGTTAAAAGCTTCTTGAGTATTCTTAGTGTTAATATTATAAAAAAATAATTTTTTTTTGGAAAAATAAAGCAATTATCTGCCAACTCTTAATATGCGAATTAATGTTACCAGTTATTATAAAGGTAAAGAAATTGCATTATTTTTCACCTCGTGATTCAAATTACCACGATCAGATAGAAATTCATATCCAAAGATTAAACAAATTGGGCGCCAGTTAATATTTTTCACCTGAAATATGTGTTTTTCTTAATAAAAAGCTCACACTATCAATGCTATTCAACCATCATTAGCTCCGGCTTTTCAGTGCTGAGTTTACTCTGTAAAACTATTTCAGGAGTGAATTTATTCCGGTGTTAGTTAACTCTGGGTTAGTAAACTAACACCTGAATAAATTTCATACCGAGTTAACTCCTGAAACAGTTTTACAGGGCACGATTAAGTTTGACTCCGTGTGTGGTGATTTAATTTGATAGCACTCAAGGATACATCGATTTTGCTGTCAAAAAGTTATCGGAATGCATAGAATCTGCAACAGCTCAGCTATCAGCTGTTTGGTTTCTTTTTCCCCATACAAATGAAATTGATTTTGTCTCGATCTTACGATCTTTTTCTTTTTAGAACAATCAAACTCAACATTTAAAACAGTTTCGAGTCGTTGGGATCTGAATTTAAATATATCGTACATGAATTTAGTTTCTAAAAATTTGATAAAATTTCCACACAAATGGAATTGAAAATGATGTTTGTTTGGCATTTTGTCATCTGTCAAAAACATCTGATCATTTCGTCTCAGGGCTAACTCACCAAACTTTCTGGTTTAACTCGAAGTTAAATTGAATAAAAAATAAATTTCTCGAGTTAACTCGAGTTTAATTCCAAAACTAGGATGATCTCGCACTGAAAAACCGTGCTTTACAATGTAATACATCTATAATTACACTTCTCTTGGGTCCAACATAGAAGAGTAAACCACAATGTGCTTCGGGCACCTGTTTAATTTTTAAGTGGGGTGGCCAACTCCATCGGGCATTCATTTCAATTTTTTTTCCTCTTGCAGTACAGCCAATTATCTTCAATGTTAAATACATTTTTATGAGTAAAAGGAACCACTTCACTGCGCGATTATCTCTATCTCTCGAAAACCGCTACATTAAGGCAAACGAAATAAATTCGAAAGTGCGCTCGCCCCTCCGCTAAGTGATGACGATGACGTTGGTAATTTTTTCTTTCGTTCTTGTTTTTATTTTCATTTTTTTTTTGTTGTTTTTCGGGCCCGAAGATACACAACTTGTACCCCAAGTATATACGAACTTAATTAAGATTTGAAAATTTCCAAATGTTTATGAACACGAAACTCATTTAAGCTGAAAATGTAATAAAGATAACAACCGAGGAGCATTCATCAAGATGGGACCAGAGCGCAACATTTAACGTTTGACGCTGTTTGGTGCTTCTGGTTCTGGTGCGCTTGCTGGCTTACTCGTCCAACGACAACGATAGACATAGAATGCTGCTGGGGTGCTGCACTGCACACATGTGTGCCCCCCGCCATATGCATACGAGATTGTGATGGCTTTTGGACTCGCCTTGGTATATACAAAGATGCATATACATTCAATGTTGTATTGCCAGTGATAAACTTATCAAGCAGGAACAGTGATGTGTGGCTTTTGGGTAGGTAGATGCGTTTGCCAGGAGCATACTTTGGCTATTAAGCGAACTCTGGATGCTGTTTGGTTGGCAAAAGAGCAGGAAACACAGATAAATTGGTGTTGTTAAACATTTGTAATTACCTAACAGAGGTGGAGAGATGTCTTTCGGGAGGGGGGAAAAGTGACGTTAAGAGTTTTATTGAGCAATGTACAAAATTACAGGTGCGTTTACTTTGTCTTGACCGTCTTTGGGCTTATAATGTGTTTATTTGACCACATCGGCCTTGGCTTCTAGTAGTAACAGGGCGTAAGTTTTATGTAAATGTTTGTGCCCCACGTAGTGTTTGAATTTGTGGTCAAGTTGGATTCAAAAAAAATTGCGACAAATGTTAAATATTCGGTGATTTGAAGAAAGTAATTGTATACGAACAACTTTCAACAATGTGTTGTAAAATGTATGTTCAGAGGTTGTATAATTGGGAGCTCGAGATTGCGTATCTGAGCTGCTAATTTGTGACCTAAAATTGGAAGTTGTAGAAAATTTTGTCTTTCAAAATCGATGAGGTCATGATCAGAATGATGTGGAGTGTAATTCTTCCGCGTACCAATCCCTACTGGTCCCGTGTTCTCTCTACATCTGCCAGCTAAGCGCACTCAATTTCATCTAAATATTGAGTGTGTTTAGATATCACGAATAGAGATCACCGGAAAAACATAATCAGGCCTATCGCGAATAAATTTTCTCGGGAAACTTTTTCCATTCAGCAATCTGCTTTACATTGCTGACAAGGGAAAAGTTCCCGGTAAAATGTATTCGCGATAGGCCTGAATATCAAACATAACACCGTCTCACTTATGTTAGACACTTGACCAATAGTCATGCGTTTGCATTAGTGCCATCTAGTGTCATTACAAAATTACAAAAATAAAAATTAAAAATTACAAAAAAACCTAAAACAACAAAAAACATGAAATTTTTTTTTAATTGTGAGGTTTTTCACGCTCTTGTCACATTTAACCATCCTTCAACAAAGACCACATTTACCCTTAACATTAAGACTCACTCTACCTAATGTATGCATAACTCCTGTCAGTGTTGTGTGAATTCTATTAGTAGCAAGATTTATAACCTACATTCCCAGCATCGATGATGTTATTTGCAAATTAGCTGTCACTACAAACGGAACAGATAGAATTGGCATACGTACGTGATGCAAATTAATTAAAAACCACTGAAAAAGACGATAATATGGAGTCATTAACAGCCAATAAATAATTATGAAGACTTTGACAGTTGCAAAGGTGTTTTTAGAGAACAAATTGTCGTTAATTAACCGTCATAAAATGTAGAATATATTTTTATGTATGAGATTCTACCATTCAAAGGTACTAAAGTGATTCTTTTTATGTAGTTTGTATATTTACTTGTTTAACAAAATGCCATTTGAAATATCGTTGAAACTACGCCATCTAGGGGGTCGCTCGCAACGCTATCTCGGTAGAATTAAACGAAAAATCGACTTTTCCAATAGCTGTTTCCTTAGTCAAAGAATGCAACGCAAAATACTAGTATGATCCTTTATACAGTCTTGTTCAATCTAGCCCTACCTTATGCCAGTAAATTAAAAAAAAACATTAACATAAAAACATAAAAACGCGTCGAATTCATCCCTAAATTAAACACCCATTAAATGTGGGAGTGGCATTTTCACAAAATGCTTCTCAGACAGTTTATCAAAATATTAATTGATTCGTCAAAAAAACGGTTTTCTATTGCATTTGTTATGGGGTAGAGCATATAAATGATTTTTGTAAGAAATCGCCCCTGGGGGTGAGTCAAAATGCTAAATGGAAGAAATGCATTTTACTTTAATTTTGAAGTGTTTGCATCAAAACATTTTCGAATTTTACAAAACTTTTGTCAAAATGGGTTTTTTTAATAGAGCGTCCACAAAAAGTTGGGTGTCGAAAATAGTTTTTTTTAATAGAGCGCCTACAAAAAGTAAGCGTGACTAACAAATGATATGGATAAAATATAGTCAATGACATAGTCTTTTTAGCGTTTTTTTATGATTTGATTAGACAAGACGTTTATTAAAAAAGCGGGCGTTGCAGCCGGAGGGTTTTGAATTTTTTACACTTGTTCTGCTTCTTCGGCCAGAGAGTCTATATAATATACCAAGTTTCAACACTTTAACTCAACATTTAAGGCCCAAAAATCGGTGACGCACAGACGGACGGACGGACAGACAGGCATGACTAGATAAACTCGTGAGTCGACCCATATACATTGAGGTATATCTGTCGAAATTATTTCTTAATTACAAAACTAATATACTCCTATGGAATAGGGTACAAAGATTGGCGCAACAGACTTGTTAATACTCAGATCCTAGCTTTATCCCACAATCGTCATGTGTGCATGTTTATTTTTTGAACGATTGATGAACCTTCTGTCTTATGGCGAATTTGAACGACTCAGATAAGATAAGCTTTTTTTACAAATGATACTACTCGGATGATAAAAAATCATTTAGGTGTTGCTACGGCTTGGAAACGAAACCGGACCTTCTGCAAGGTAATTGATCGCACTTAAACATCGCCCCACTTACCCTGTCGAAATTCTGGTCTTCATAAATGATCGTTCCTGTCGGAAGGCGAAGATACAAGGATAAACTTTAGAGCTATATTAAGTTAGTCTAAAAAAAAGTACGAATTGGGCGCTTGATTTGACTAGGATATGAGACATGAGAGTGAGACATTCATGTTCCAGTTCTCAGAATCATCGATTTCTTATCAGACTAATGACTTAGTAGATAATGACATCTCCCTAACCCAGAGTTTAGATTGATGATATGGAAATAAACTTTCCTAATATTTAAAGGTATCATTGTAAATGTGCAAGAAAGCTCTTACTTTTAAATGTTGCAAAGTTGATATCCAGGTTCAAATCGTAGTTCTATCCTTTTTTCTTAAATTGGATGGAAATATAAAAGTTACAGCTGGTGCAAAAACATCCTTTAGGGGTTTAGCAATATATTTCGCTTTATTAAAATAAAACTCAAAGCTTTTTAGGTAACCCTTAAAGACTTGGCTTCTTACACTCAAAAAAATTGAAAAAAAATCCTAGTATGACAGCGTTTGTGTAATGTGTCGTCCCATTGAAATAATCTAACCCCTCTATGTTGATGTTTCTCAATCCTTGTTATAAATAAATAAAAAATCCAGACCCCATTAGAGGGTGTACAACATATTCGTACATCAATAAATGCGCATATGCCTATGGAAAGTTTGCAGCGGCACGGCTTTACTAGTAGAAATGTATTAAAAGGTTTTTCTGATCTGAGATACCTTGAAAAGTCTTGAAATCATGTTTCTATGTCACTTTTATAATTTAATGGGCCATAACCCTATCGTAAAGATCTGTGAGTAATGCTGCATAGTCATTAACTCTGCTCAAAGTCACTGCACGGTGTGGTGTTTACACTGCAGGGAGTCACTGAAACCTTTTTTAACTCTTTGACGACCAAAGGTATTTCAAAATGACCAAATGACAACGAATGGGTCACATATTTAAATTTTTTTTTTTTTTCGTAGAAGGAGTAACAATTTTTAAATTTCGCCAAGTCTTGAAATTTTGCGTTTTGATACATAGTTTGTAACATAGAGAAGAATAATTGAGCTAAATATACCTCAAAGTATATGGATCGACACAGAATCGATTTAGCCATGTCTGTCTGTTCGTCACCGATTTTTGGGCCTTAAGTTTTGAGCAAGGATAATGAGATTTGGTTAAAAGCGCGAGTCAAGCGGCCTTTGGTTGGGTTGCGCAACAGAATTACGATCAATGAATTTGCCAATTCTCAATCGGAACTAAAGATCACTTTGTTTCAGCAGGATGAAGCAACAACACAAACTGCACGAACTACAACAGCGTTTTCCGGTCTGATATCACTTTCTACCAATTTGCACAGGTCGCCGTAATCACACGTTTTGACCTCCTTAACTTCGTTCTGTTGGGTTATTTATAGCCGTAGGTTAACGTGAACAAGTTAAGAACTCTGGTACGTCTAAACGAGTAGTGGAGATCTATCGCTTAAAGATCTAAAAAAATGAACATGTCATCATTCGAAAACTGGATGAAAATTTTTGAATGCCAAAAAATTAATCAATTTGACATAACCTTAGGCAAATAGTGTCATATACATAAAAACCCAGCTTTTATAATTTGCATCATGCACCTAACAACCTAATTCATCTCCTTCACTACATTGCCATTGGAGCAGTGATACAAAATTTCTGGGTGTACTGAAGGTTGGATTCGACTTATCTCAGAAACCCGACCTTAAAAATAATGCGCGTTATTCTTTTAAACCTATTGACGAAGTCTATTGAATATTTGCTTAGTTTTATTACTAAAATTTTAGCACGGGAGCAATAAAACCGGGTGGTTAAATTGTAAGGGCCGATGTTGAATGTGAACCACACCTAAACTTCAAGTTTTTTTCTGCATTTCATTTGCCATTTCTCAATTTCAGACTAACTCAATTTAAACCATGGAAAGATACACAATCGAGCAACGCGTTAAAGTTATTCAGGCTTATTATGAAAATGGGCGTTCAAATCAAAATGCACATCGTGCTTTTCGTGATTTTTTCGGTCAATTTAATCGTCCAAATGTGCGTACAACCGGAAAAATCGTGCTAAAATTTGAGCGAACCGGGTCGGTGGAAGATGTGAAAACACCAGTACAGCTCGTACAGCTAGTACTGCAGAAAATATTGCTGCTGTTCGCGATAGTGTGGCTGAAGAGCCATCCACCTCAACTTGTAATCGTACCAAAAAATTGCATTTACTTGTATTTACACGCTTACAAGGTGCAACTGACTCAAGAACTAAAGCCTCTTGACCATTTCAAGCGTCATCAATGGTCAGAATGGTGGCAAGAAATGGCAACAGTCTACTGTTTGGTGCGGTTTATTTTTTTTCCAAAATGAGGCCGGTCAGGCAGTTACTGTGAATGGTGTACGCTATCGTTATAGATGATAACGAACTTTTTATGGCCCGAATTGGAAGGTATGGATGTGGACGATTTCAAATTTCAAAAGGACGGTGTCACTTGCCACACAGCTAACGAAACAATGGCTCTTTTGCTCGACAAATTCAATCGCCGTGTTATCTCATTTGGTGGCGATTTCAATTGGCCGCCAAGATCATGTGATTTGACACCGTTGGACTTACTTTACGGTGTACGTCGATAAGGCAGCAACAATTTAAGAGCTAAAATGAGATAATGCGTCACATTAACGGCATAGAACCTCAATTACGCCTCGGCGTCATCGAAAATTTGGACCATCGGATGGAGGTGTGCCGCCGAGGTCGCGGCGGCCATTTTGCCGATATTTTGTTCCATACATAATTGAACCATACCAATATTATCATAATAAAAAGAAATTACAATAATTTCCTAAACAATTTGTGTTTTATTCAAAATCCACATCGGCCTTTAAAATTTAACCACCCTTTATAAAAATGTATGGGTGTGTTGCCTGTTTGACATGACTTATCTTAGCAACCATTATTTTAAGTTAACTATGCTCGGTATCATTGAAATGATCTTGACGAAAACAATTATATACACCTGCAGTTTATCGAATTCATGGCATGAGCTTCATATTCCAATGTATGTTTCGACATCATAAACTGTGTACAATCTCAACCATTTACGCTTGTTTAGCAGACCTAATGGACATGATAAGCTCCCTCCTGCACGTTCATTCCACTCAAAAAACACTTAAATATCAATTAAAATTCGTCTTTCCTAATTCCTCCAGTCAATTATTCATTATCATCATCAACCACACTCAAAAAGCAATTAAAAAAAATTACGTATACATTCTAGCCAAAATCAAATATGGAAGGTACTTACAAAATTCTTAGCTTTGTCAAGTGCTGAAAATCCGACTCGAATATCACGGTGATGTTATTTCCCTGGAGATCTCTGAAAAGATATAAAAAAATAAATTATTTCCCATCTGCCTAATCATCGGTTTTGTGACTTTTTTTTTAAAGGTATACATCTCTGTGCAGAGATTTACTATAAAAACAAATGCATGATAGATATATTGTATATATGTGTATGTAGAGGGGGGCATCGTATAATTCATTACTTCCGCTGGCACTTAATAGCAGACGCAGTCTACATCGACATCCTGAATCGACGTAAGATTTCCCACAGAATTTTGTTTTCCTTCCCCAAATTTGTACGACATCCTTCTATCCGCCTTTTATTTTCTATTTTTTCGGATTGTGCTGGTCCTTTCTCCCAATTGAATAGAATGCGAGTCAGGAAGTACACAACGAAAAAAAAAAACCGACAGAAAAATAGGAAATCTTTCGTCTGTCTTCTTCTCTAGTCGTCTGCAACTGTCGCAATTTATTTGCCAGCAATAAAAGGTTTGGAAGAAACACATCCTTGTGCGACAATACCTAAACTTAAAGACATCTCCTAGATACATCAATCTTTAAGGTTTGGCGCGTTATTTATTGATTTTCTGTTTTGGTCACATGAGTGAAAATCATTCCTAGCTGGATGGGTTTCATTGTGTACCTGCGCCAGCACCCGTATCTTGTTTTTTTAGCTATTTATCTTTGTCGGTTTTCCATATTTCATATCTTCGGGAAGCATCTCTCTCATGATATATAATTACAAATGTTTGTGCGTACAATTCCAGTTCTCCAAAAAGAACCATCAGTAAAAAGATGATATCCCCTTATGTTCGGAAAAAATCTTGTAAAACCATTTTACCTTAGGGTGTTTAGCAGCAAATACCTTGTATGGCATGGCATCTATACCAAATACAAAGAATTACCATCAGATATACACGGGGGTCATAAGTCATATCCCAGGTAGGCAAGTAAATTAGCCTGCGGGAGTGTAGATACACACGGACAAGTCGACATGAGATGCCATAAAAAAACATCATCTTTTTCTTCTTCATCTTCCAGCGAACTTTGTGATATTCTCTGAATTTATAGTTTTGATATTATTCAAGTCGCTGGGTAACGCCCATCATCCCATTTCAGGGGGTCGGGGGGTAACAAATCACATTTTTCCAAGAGCCATCTCTTATCAGGCGAGGAATATCGCATATTAAAGCGACATCTTGTTTCGGGCATCTCTATACAAGGATATTAGTGTCATTTGTTTTGACATGAAGACATTTTTCATCATTTACTCTAATTGCGTTGCGTGAATATCTAAATAAACGGGAACAGGGATAACACAGGTGTCGGGAACAGAGGACGTATATACTTTTCTCGCTGCGTGTTGTATAAAATGATTGCATTCCTGCAGCATAATAACCATTCCCAGAAGAACCGTGTCAATGCACACAAAACAGGATGTGAGAAACTATAAAACATTCAACACCGTAGATCTCACAGTGAGATGTGCCTTTTCAGTCTTTTTTTTTTTTCGGTTGGGGGGTTGTATTTCTGACAGTTGGTAGATTGACAGAGGGAAATTTCGACTAGAAGAATTCCCTACAGTGCAGCTTTGATTGAAAGCATATTGTTTCGAATATGGTAGCTTCAATTTGGATTTGGAGAAATGCGTGGGAACGCATATCGTGGGTTTGTTTGTATTTAACGGAATAATTAGCTTTGAAAAAACAAATCGAAATTGAATGATGAAGACTTATAAGCAACTTGGAGTTACATCAATTAAAACGATTTTTGTTTTTAACTCAATATGAGTTGAAGGGAAGATGAAGCAAAGTTCGTTATCGGATACAAATTTCTAAGAGCGGATGTGGAAAGTAGCCCAATATGCAGGCAATACCGGCATTCTGGTGAGACATGTAACACTCCGTAATAAGATAAAATTAATAAATGGAGGTTGAGCTTCCAATTCATGGCTGTTCAAACATAAAAGATTTATCAATTATATAGCTATGATAAAATTAAAATAAGTTTCTTGTCGAGTTTAGTTTAAAGTGTGTTTGCAAGGTTGAGCTTCATTTGGTAGGATCGCCACTGGTGAGTAAGAAGTAGGCTTCAGAATATATCCAATCGAGTTTGTGGGTGAGGGGTTCTTTATAAAAAATAACGTGCATTTTGGACATAAAAAGCAATTTTTTCATAACACTATAAGAATAGCAGGGCTATTTTTCTTCAGGTGCTCATGTTTCTCTTCAACCAAGCGTCAACCATGGGCTCAATGGCGTGATGTTGCAATGAAAGTACGATGAACTGCGGCGCAGAAGGCTTGATTTTGATTCCCAGGCGATTTTTCACTGGCTCTCCTGTCGCGATGATCTTAGTATCAATTTTCAAGAAAAGCATCAGTTCAGCAGTCCGGATTTGGAATAAAACTTGTGAGTACTACTCACTTACTTAAGTGGCGCTACAGTCCGGAATGAACCTGGGCCTCAACTAACATGCCTCTCCAATTAGCCCGGTCCTTAGCTAACTGCCTCCAGTAGCGCACCCCAAGTTGGTTGAGGTCGGTTTCTACTTGTGCGACTGCGTCCGACGTCTGGCTGGGAATCAGAGACTCTGCGAGACGGAGTATTGGTGTCCGTTCGTTCTACATGTCCTAGTCGTCTTAAACGTCCAATGCGGAGTTTTTTGACCAGCTTTACAGCTCGTAAGTACTCGTATAGTTCTTGGAATCTTCGTCTCCATATCCCGTCAACGCAAAACGGGTCCGAAGAAACGAAGAAACTTGTGATTGCTTGTGAGAAAAAACCAGGACCCATATAACACGGAAGAAGCACCCTTTGAACATGAACAAACAAATCACAAAATACTGTATGAAAATTTGGAGAGGAGTCGGTGATGGCCGAAGGATGAAGTAGAACGTAGATACAAAAGGAAAAATGACAAAATGCTTCGGTTCGAGAGGACGCTTGGGTGGGGAAGAAAATCTGACATGGAATAAGGCCAAATGAAATAAGACCAAATTTGGATTTATTTGGGATTTTAAAACGAAAAAAATACTGATTTCGACTTATTGGTTAATTTCGAACCAACTTAATAGAAATAATTAGGAGGTGGCGCGAATAAATGTGGGGTCAATAAGGTTCGGCTTTAGCGTATAAAGTGATAAATTCCAAAAATACACAAACTCAATGCTTTTGACAAATAAGGCTCAGGCATTTATTACAGTGTCCTTACGTCGATAATAAATTTACAAATCAACTCTAAATCCCACAAAAAAGTGATTTACTGAAAAGGAAACATGGATGTCACTGCGAATACAAATACAAATACAAATTTTTGGGGCAACAGGCTCGTTAGTACCCAGGGCCGAGCTTTTTCACAACCATTCATGTGTGTGTACTTCTTGCACGATGGCGGGACCTCCTTTTTATGTCGACTTTAAACGGCGAATTTGAGATTTCTTGACATACTACTCGGATGATTTGTCAGATCATCACGAGGGGAGGGCCAGTGAAAAAATATTTTAGGTGTTGCTACGGCTGGGAATCGAACCCAGACCTTCTGCGCGGCAGTTCATTTCACTAACCATCGCGCCACTGAGTCCTGCGAGTAAAGTTATTAACTACCACAACAACTATTTCAATTAACTTGAGTAAGACAACTTAAAATGTTTGACATTAAATGGCATCTGACATTACCCAAACTTTTAAGTAGCTCTTCTCTAACTTGAAAAAAATTATCACCAAAGTTAAGTTGCAGCCACTGAAAAGTACAAAGTCCCTTCGAACTGTTCTGAGGGTTTGTCTTTCTTCCTCCTGTCAACATAATACGAAAATTTCTTAGTATCGCAATGGAATGCCGGTGGGTTATTAAAACTTCCAAAGGATAATACGAGTTGATTTCATTAAGAAAAGATTCACCTTTTATAGAGAAAATCAGTAATTGTCATCACATAACTGCTGTTCCTATTGATAGCACCAAAATATATCGCTAGTTCCGTCTGTTGTCTGTTGACAGTTTCATGCAGACACACAACACGGCATACGGCAACAACATGCCAACGAACATAAAACACCAAAGTCGCAAGGAGACGGACGTGCCGGTGCAGATGGAAAATCGGCACACTAAGAAGAAATGAAATTAATCTTTGAACTACGCGGAGCAAAAGAGAAAGACCAATAAAACTGGTCTTGCTATTCTCGAGAAGACGGCTCCACATCGTGCCTATACGTCGGGCTACCAAAGTATAACAACAGGAAGACGTGGGGTCTCTGCGCCGGGGACCTTTCAAGCGCAATCAGTAAAACAGCAAACACGAATGGAGAAAAATTCGAAAGGAACACACTTCTCTTGGGATTCGTCATTTTCTTTTATTATTTTGTCCAGCATACTGGGATTGGGATTGGTATAGTTGCACATAATGCCAGAAACAACGTTCATTCATCAGTGGAATTACCTCAGCAGAAAGATATGTGTGTGCACTGGAGGGGCCGCGATTCAATAAATTGATGGTTACGTCGGCGGAGGAGGATAGGTGTACACGCCGAGGATGTGTTTTGTCTTAGACCTCTACGATTGTTGTTTCCTGCTGAGTGAAGGTGAGAGATTAAACGCAAAATTTCTGACTACAGTGAGTACGAAGTTGGCAATTTGAAATAATTGTTTTATTGGTAAAATTACGAAACGAGTTTGGCGCGCATCACAAGGAAGTGCAGAAAAAATCTTTGATTGTCAGATTCGGAACAGGATAATGAATAAAACATTAAAGGCGCGTATAAATATTTATGACATTTCTCGACATGACATGGACCACATATTTACAAATTGTTTTGCTTGTTGTCGGTGTAGTTTTAAATTCGATGTCAAATTAAAAAAAAAAGAAACAAAAATCAATCAAAAAATGTTGTTTAACAAGTGATTAAGGCTTGACGAGTGATGTGTGCGTGAGCGTGTTTATAATGGGAAGGAGAAATATTCAATAATCCTCTCCAACAGAAGAACACGAAAATTCATAATTCATTTGTCGTTTTTTTAAAACTTTTTTGTTGATGTCAAACGAAATGCGCCTTTTGAACTGTAAAGGAGGTGGGAAAAAATATTCAAGAGTTGTTCACGATTCGGTGGTTTCGTAATGAATTTTGAGGTGTAATGGCTATTCCCAAAATCAAGGCGATATGCCTTACATAAAAGTAGATATCATAGCAGGATTGTAGCCATTTTTGGTTTTCTTGGCTTTAAAAATTACCTGGCTTTGTTTTTTAATTTAAAGTGTTTTAGAGTTAAACAAGAATAGTGAATTCGATGAATATACTGCGGAATTTATGAAAAAAAGATGAGTGACTATGACCACAATTTGACGACAAATTGAAAAAAAATCACCTTACAATGCCACTAATTCTTTTAACTTTACCCATCATTTGATTGTACTTCAGAACCTTTAAAGCTCTTCGTAACTTTATCCTTCATAAAGTGAGGCCAATGATTGTATTTTTTAAATTTTAAAGCAAATTTGCAAATTCCATTGCGAATTGCTTACTAAACCTTCATGGTTTGGTTACCTTGTAACGTGGTTCACATTTGCATTTGCGAATAAAATGAAAAAGGAGGCGTTTGTCACTTTGAAATCTGTAAAAAGTTAGTGCGGGAAACGGAAACATTTGCATCACTGCACTGTTGGTAATTTTCGCAATCATACAGCGAATAAATTACCTTCTAGTACATTTGCAATAAAAAAGTTTAATTAGTTGTGAGGTTAGATTAAATTAGAAGGGCTGTATTTTGATGGAAGCCATAGAGGCCGATTATGAGTACAGTAATTGCAGATTATAGAACATTTAACAGAACCGCTTGGATCAGTTTATATATATAAATATATATATAAATATATATATAAATATATATATAAATATATATATAAATATATATATATATATATACAGATAGCCCTTTCAAGTCGACCATACATACATACTTTTTTGGCGCAACAGGCTCGTTGGTAGCCAGGGATTAGCTTTCTCACAATCATTCATGTGTGCGTGTGTACTTCTTGCACGATGGCGGGACCTCCTGTTTTATTACGACACCGAACTGCGAAGTTGAGATAAGCTATTCTTGACAATTGATACTACTCGTCAGATCATCAGGAGAGGAGGGCCAGTGAAAAATCATTTAGGTGTTGCTACGGCTGGGAATAGAACCAAGACCTTCTTCGCGGCAGTTCATCGCACTAACCATCGCGCAACTGAGCCCGTCAGTCAAAGAACCTAGGTACTCTAAAAAAATCTGCGTTTTTATACAGCTAGGGTAATAGGGTTATGAATACCCTTTTTATGTTTTAACACATTGAGAGCGTTAGAGAAGACGAAGAAAGTGAGAGAGGGAGCAGGAGCACAGAGATGCTCAACAGACTGTATTCTCTACTTATCTTGTCTGCCCTTCATTTGTGAATATTTAAATCCTTTTCGGACGAGCATATGAATTTGGTTTCTATCAAAAGAGGCTAGGGACTCTAGTTTTCAACTAGCTTAAGGTCTTGGCTCAAAAAGTGTATCTCGATCTTACTCAAATGAGTCTTCGAGCCGAGAATAGACTTATCTAAGGACCCAATCAAAAGAACGAGCTTAGTCTGCCCTTCATTTGTGAAAACTGCTAACCTTTTCGGACGAGCATATGGATTTGGTTTTTATCAGAATAAGCTATAGACTCTAATTTTCAACTAGCTAAGGGGTTGCTTCAAAAAGAGTATCTCGATCTTACTCAGATGAGACTATTCATTTCTCCGAGCAGAGAGTCGTCTTGTCTAAGGCACCAATCAAAAGAACAAGCTTTGTCGTAAATGGAGTTTTCCTATACCTGAAGGTCTTTTGTTCGGATAAAGATGTAATCGGTCCGTGCCGAGTCAGTGGGAAACGGAGTGTGCCAATACCTATCCACCTTGGATTATGATGTATATTTCTGGTCTGTTTATTGTGGGTTACATACCGAAGGATTTCTTGTTTAAAAAACAAAGTTTAACACAAAACACTCCTATTAAACTGGCCGGCAATAAGGCCTTAGACATAGGTGTATTCCATATATCGTTCAGAAACAAAGGGTAAACTGTACAAATTTAAACTCGCAGTATTTCGACACATACTATAGTCCGTAGCTATGTATTTGGAATTTTTTCACCTAGCCTTTGGTTTTTTTAAAGACAACCTTAAAACGCTTTTATTTCCATTCCTCGCTCCTCAATCAACACAAACCAACATCTCAGAAAAGAAGAGCTTAAAAGCTTCAACCTTGAGCCGCGTGAATTTCATTACTCAAAAAATGTAACATTTTAGTGTTACCCTAGTACCAACTTAATTTAAAAAAAAAAACATCTTTACAACAAAAACCATGACATTACTAAAAGACTGTCAAAAAATAAACACAAAAAAAAAGTTTGCGAAACATTGACAGCTTAAGAAGATTAGCCTCAAAAGTTGGCCCGTCGAAGATTCATAACTTATACGATTTACGCAATGACATTGACTAAGATCGAGTTAGTCTGTCAATTTTGTAACCAACGTCACGCTCAATTATTCTTCCTCAACCTAAGGGAGTGCGTTTTATGACTTTTGGTTTACACCATGAAATCTTTACGAGTTTTATATCTTTAAGTAGTTTTTTTGTGTGCGCTAATTGAATTGGAAGAGTAAAAATTCAACTTGTTACTGAGAGCCTATTGTTGGGATTCAGTACGACTGTGACGAGTTACGAACGTTTGCATTTGTAAATAAAGCACTTAAGCTGACTGTTAAGTGCTGTCAAAGTAAATGAGTGTATAAGCAATCAATTTTATGAGATATTTTATGCTAATGACGGGGTATTCAGTAGCCTACAAAAGATTTTTTTTTTTTTGAGGTCTTGGAATTTTTTATGTGCAACTATTTTTTTTGACTTTTTGTTGGAAGATTTAAGTTTTATAAAGCATAAAACATATTGACAGAGCAACGTTCACATAGACAGGAGGAGGGAACATTTTATAGTAAAAGTGTGGCCAACTACCGACATCGACTTACACAGCAGTTTTCGACTGAAAAAACTCTCTGTTGCTGTCTCAAAAAAAAAAGGAACATATGAGAAGCTAAAACCCACAGTGAAAAACCTATCCTAAGAAATATTATCCCCGAAAATTGGGCCTGGCTAAAAACTTTATGAGGATGAAATATAAATTATGACTTTGCTGCAATATATTTTTCAGACAGTTTATAAAAATCATTAAAAAAACAACGTTTTTATACTGCTATAGTTATACAATTTTTTTTTTACAAAAACGATTGCAAAATGTGGGCCCTAAAATAATCTATAGACGAAATGTTCTTTGCCATATTATCGAAATATGATTTTCTAATTCCTTTAAAATTTTACCAAAAATCTTTCTTATGAAAACGTCCGGCCGTGGTTAAAAACTAAATATGTCGTCAGACACATTTTTAAAATCTATAAGACTCGGCCAAAAATAATTTGTGTTAAAAGTCAGCGGAATTTGTACTCTTTATCAATGGGTGCTAACAGCGACCAAAATAAATTTGGAATCAAAATGTAAGCTCTAAAAATGGGTGAATGAAAGATGGACGGACTGACTGACTAACATTCATTACAAAATCCACTGATTCCGTTCAGATATGGGATAGGGTATAAATACGTACCTAATTTGTTTTGCATGTCAACTAAGAGAGCCCTAAACAAGAAAACTAAAATATCTAACATAAGTCCTGGTTCTGAAAAATGAAGATCATAGCGCGGCCTGACAAGCTCATTCTTCATGATTTTCGAAACCTAGGAAACAGTCGTGGGTACTAATTCTGCGTGAATAAGCCTCCAATCGTGATTTTCAGAAAGATAACCGATGGGACAGTTGAATAGTCGACAGTTTTACATTGCCCTTGAGATTTAATTTTGAGCACAAGCTTTTCCGTCGTTGTGTAGACTGTGTAGGATTAACTTCGAGTTTGCGAAAGTCTCACAAATTTGAGTACATACTCATGATAGACTTTCGCAAATGGTGGGCAGTGAAAAAAATCAGTTCCGAACGTCTGACAAACTACCAAAAGACTATAAAACTATCATGGGAAGATACTCAAATTTGGTGTTCGGAATAGGGATTAAAGTTTAGGCCTACACAAATGCATAACGAAGCTATATTTGAGGACATGAATGAATAGGCCGTTTGTGCATTTAATTTCAATGACAAAGACACAAAAATCATAAGTCAAGGTTGCAAACATTTATTTGGTGTAGCTTTCTGAAATTGACTGAGGAATACATGGCTGCTCGAGGAAGCTAATATTGTGTGAAAAAGCTAGGTCGTGGGTACTGAAAAGCTTGTTGGCCCAACATTTTGTATTTTTGTGGGCATGACACTCAACCTAAAATGTAACATAAATTTCATTGAATACAAAGTCCACTATAGAGAGCTCTGAACAATGCTAACTCCCCGTGTAATAACTGTGTTTGCCGCAGATATAATTGCGCATTAGCGCTGCTTTACTCGATGGTGCCGCCACCGGCAGCCGCCGAATCAATTGCACATATCTCGGAAGAAGAAGTCCTATCCATGGCGAATGGTGTTGAAGCTGCTGCCTGTATTCAATAACAATTTCAAATAGCCCGCAGAGCATCTAAACAAAAACGGTTTTGGATATCAACGAAATTCTTTATTGCTGTGAAAGTACGTTCGATGCCATTATGTATGGCACTCGATTTCTTTTGCATGGCACGCTTGCAGAAGTCCAGACGCTGAACCCAATTTTCGACGGTTTTCAAGCACAAATCGGGCGATACTGCTGCAATTTCGCGTTCGATATTCGTACGAAGTTCATAAATCGTCGCTGGCTTGTTGGCATAGTCCATAGACTTGACGTAACCCCACAGGAAATAGTCTAACGGCGTCAAATCGCACGACCGAGGCGGCCAAGCGACTGGAGCATTTCGTGAGATAACACGCTCTCCATACTTGGTCTCCAATAAATTGATTGTGGCATTCGCTGTGTGGCTTGTGGCGCCGTCCTGTTGGAACCACATGTCCTCCAACTCCAAGTCCATATCATCCAATTGGGGCCAAAAATATTCGGTTATCATTGAACGGTAGCGATTCACATTCACAGTAACGTGCCGGTCTTGATCATCACGGAATAAGTACGGCCCAATGACGCCACCGGCCCATAAACCACACCAAACCGTAATTTTTTCGGGATGCAATGATGACTCATGGAGTACGTGTGGATTGCTACCTGACCAATACCGCATATTTTGTTTATTGACGAAGCCATTCAGCTGAAGATGTTTTTTCGATGAAAATCCGAATCGTTTTCAAGTTGTTGCTCAGCCCAATTCACGAACGACGCTTCTGGTGGTCAAGCGGCTTCAGTTCTTGCGTCAATTTAATCTTGTAAGGATGTAGGCCAAGATCTTTTCGCAAAATTCGCCAAAACGACGTCGCAGAGATGCCCAACGCTTGAGAACGACGTGTGAGAGACACATTTGGGCTTTCTTCAACTGAAGCCTCAGCGGCAGCAATATTCTCTCGACACTACGGGCACTTCTTTGTTTCACTGGCACGGGAACATTTTGTACTGTGCCTGTGGATTAAAATTTTCCACTAGACGCTCAATTGTTGATCTGCTAGGCCGATTATGACGACCATAAATTGGACGTAGTGCTCTTAACGTTGAGGCCACAGACTCCGAATTTCGGTTGTAAATTTTAATAATTTTGACTCGTTGTCGTATATCTTTCCGTCATGAAATGGCAAACCTTACTGAAGAGAAATGTCAAAAGAGCGGCAAGAAATATGGCGTCGTTTGCTGTCCCTGTCGCTCAACTTTTGTAGTGTCCCTGTTGAAAAACCCGATATTTGCAATGACCGCAGAATTCAAGTGGTTTAAATGGGGTTACATTTTGAGTTCCCGGTTGCCGTATCTATTTAATGCTAAGTAGTAACAAATATTCTGATATTTAAAGGTCACTTACTATCTTGCCAAGTAAAGATTTTTTTCAAAATCACTATAGAAAACAGTGGGCATTCGTTGAGCTTTGCTCACAAGGGTACCTTTACACCTTCTATTCTCAACTTGCTCCTGAAATCGCTTGGGATATCAATCAGTGACCCTCTGTCTACTTGTAGACCTAAACAATCTAAATTCGAATTTCCCCTATCATATTCGAAAGGAATGGACACAAATGTACTGTATCTAAAGATACGTTTGCAACCTGCATTGTAATCAAAAACCAGTTTCAACGTTTTTGCAATTAACTTAATCTTGTATCTTTAGGTTGGTTGTGTGAAAGGCTACACGTATGAAGGCACTTTTTTGCACACACTACTTTCCAAGAGTTATGATTCGTCATCTTTATCCTGCATCAATGCCACAACGCAGCATTGCAGACTCTAAAAGTTCTTGTGTTTGTATTGGTATTACCGGGGCAGCCTATAAATTCCGTCCGACAAGTTTTGTGCGAAGTGATTTCTGAACTTTTGAATTGCCGCCGCTAGTCCTCACATAGGTACGTACTGCAACGAAACAACAGAGCGTACACAGATAGATTGGAAGCAGGAATTTATAGCCCATGCAGCCATTTATTTTGGATCTCAATCTTGTTTATTCACCATGGGGCAACAATAAAATTCTCTCTCTCTCTCTCAGATCTCTCGGTGTACACGGCCAACTCTGATGGAGATAGATACACATGCTGTACTCTCGTACCTGTAACTATCTGTCGTGTTGTGCTAACACCGTCTGCAAACAGACACTATCTGTGGGAGCACCGCACTATCACCCGAATTAGGTCCAGGCCAGCTCCACCACGTACATTTTACAAGAACGAATGTGCGGGGATATGTGCATCGCGCACGGTTCAATATATTTAACGAGTTGTGAAATATTATTAACAAACCATACTGCTGCAATAATAAATTCACATTCTCATGGCTGAATGGTGGACCTTAGTGGTGCTCAAGGCACTAAGTGCACACATGAATGGTGGCAAATCGTTTATCTATCGTTTTTTGTGTGCTGCCTCCATGGCCAACGCTGTGGTGTGACTATGTATGTTCAAAGAATTCGCTGTGCAAGAATTCGATGTACAAGAGATGAAATCTCGTTCGAAGATGCTCTGCGGGCTATTTGAAATTGTTATTGAATACAGGCAGCAGCTTCAACACCATTCGCCGTGGATAGGACTTCTTCTTCCGAGATATGTGCAATTGATTCGGCGGCTGCCGGTGGCGGCACCATCGAGTAAAGCAGCGCTAATGCGCGATTATATCTGCGGCAAACACAGTTATTACACGGGGAGTTAGCATTGTTCAGAGCTCTCTATAGTGGATTTTTGGGAGTGGCCTAACAGTGGCGTATGTCTTAGATCCGTGTCACACGAACATTACATTCCAGTTGAATGAGTTTCGAGAGTTTCAACTGGTCGAAGAGGCACTTCAATCGCAACCAAACACAAAAGTTCTCTAAAGGATGCTGGCTGATGATGATCGACTTTGACAGGAAAGTGGAAGACCAAAGACCGCAGCGTAAGTCTCTCTAGAGGGATTGTATGTCAATCATACTATGTAGCTGACTCAGAATGTGGTGTTGATTGAAATTGTTTTAGCCATCATGCGCCAACCACCCTGTTCCTACAACCCCTTTGCGAGCACAATGATAAATTTGAAACATGTCATCAATTCATTTCGGGAAGTTGGCGTGAAAACCCTCCCAACACTTGTACCATAAATTTGGATGAATTAACATCTGTCAATCAAAAACACGCACACATTCTCACACCATCATCGTACGTCATTCGAAATTTTCCATAATCACGTCAGAAGCATACACGCATATGTGATGTGATGTGACGAACGACGCACGGTGGAGAGGGTGATTGTCGAATGACAGCGACAAGTCAAAGGCCGTAAACCAAGAGGTGAGTGTAGAGTGACCTTGCGTGATTGACAGAGTGATTTGATTGAAAGGAATTTCCGCCTTTTATCGCCATATTTATGCCATTCAAAGACGTTGAAGGGGTTCTTTTCGTGTTTGCAAGTATTTTTGGTTGGCAGGAGCCAATTATTTACAATTATTTCAAGTTGAGCTTATAATGTGGATCCTAACTAGGAGCTGAAAGCAAAACATCATTATAGTGTTGGGGTGAATGAAGTTGAGATAATTGCTTCCTATTATTTGAAATTTAAATCGTCAAGACTCAAGTGTCAATACATACCCATATATTTTTTAAAATTTATCCGTATTTTACATAAACGATGCATCCAATATCGTAAATGAAGCTTTAAAATCGTTATTAGCCAGGATGTACAGGAACGGATTATTTATTGCATTTTTTTATTTATCGGTGAGGTTAGGTCGTGGATTATATATCACTCCCATTTTAATAGGACTTGTTTGTTGTGTCTGCTTACATTTAGAATATGAAGGCAAAATGCATAATTTAAAAAAATCCATTCTCCGCGGACCTAACTGCTAACCAAATGTTCACTCATCATTTAGTCACTAGTGGAGATTCGAATAACATCTAGAAGTCACTGCCATTCTTTGGTGTAACAACAGCCTAAGATGGCACCAACCATCATTTCTCATAACTTTCTTACACAGCATATAATGAAACAAAACTTTAAGGATTATGACATCAGTAGTGGCTGAGGTGAATAAGAGACCATCAATTTATTTTTCGTTGATCAAATTTACTCCCATCCAAAGAAATTTTTACAATAAACGGATTTTAACTGCAAAAATACGGAAACAGACTTATAACTTGTAAGCGACTATTACTGGGATACCGAGTTGAGCCGAATCGGACCGTAAATGTCCATTGTTGAGTGCTATTTTCAATCCGGCTTTTGTGACCATTTTCTTATATTTTAACGGGTGATTTTTTAAGCATAGTTTTTTTTTTAAATCGAATAAAACACTCAAATTTTCATCATATATATTGTAATCGATAAATTGGCTTTTGCCATTTACGTTTTAAAGACAACTTCATGTAAATGTTATCCGCGGCTCCGTTTCAAATGGTCCTTTCGGAAGGTCCGATTTTGCGTCCCTTTTTCGAGCATTTCGGTCTGTATTCCACGAATTACGCGTGTCATATTAACCTGTAAGACTTCAATCGTGTTCGGCTTGTCCACATAGACTAACGACTTTACATAACCCCACAAGATATAATCAAGAGGCGTTAGATCGCATGATCTTGGCGGCCAACTCACAGGGGCATTTCGAGAGATAAGCTGCTCACCAAATTCATCCTTCAACATTTCCATTGTTTCACAAGCATTGTGGTATGTGGCACCGTCCTGATGAAACCACATGTCAACCAAGTTCAACTCAGCGAACTGGGGCAAACAAAAGTCGCGTATCATGGCTCGATGCCATTCGCCATTGACGGTGACGTTTTTTCCACTGACGTCTTTGAAGAAAAATGGGCCGATGATGCAATAAACCCATAAACCACACCAAACTGTCGTTTTTTTAGGGATGCATCAGCAATTCTTGTATGGTACGACAGTTTTGCTTATTCACGTACCCGTTGAGCCAGCAAGGAGCCTCTTCGCTAAACATAATTTTTCGATAAAACAGCGGATGCACATTTTTCACAGAGCACAAATTTTGATAGGGGATTTCAATAATTTGCAATCGTTGCTCGTTTGTAAGTCTTTTTATGATTAAATGGCAGAGTTTAATGAAAACTTCTCACTTTGACAGATAACGTTTGGACGCCGTTTCTAACCAGTTCTGCCAACCTTAACAACTTAACTCTTAAAAAATCACCCGTTACTTACAAGTGATTTTGTGAAGTTTGGATTTAAAAACTTGATATTTTTCTGACCTACAATTTGATTATTTTATGGAAGACCTACTATGTAAAAACTGTGACCTTTTTTTATTTTTCTGATGATTGATTTGTTGGTCTTCTGAATTCGATTTTTACGTAGTATTGGGTGAGAGTTAAAAACTATAACGTCCAGGGTGGCTTGACATTCGTTTTTTTGTATTTTACCTTTCAATCAAACTTGTTTCATTTTGTTTACTGAGCATTTATAAATCAACTTTTATCCAAAAAAAAAGTGTTTATCATTGCAAAATATGGCATCCTTCAAATAAACGAAAGAGATCGTATTCGAAACAACACGTTTTCTCCTTATTTATTTTGACTTTTTGGAAGCGATGATTTTTTTGTTACTGTTCGGAATAATAATTTTCTTATTTAGAAAAACGATGAAAAACACATAATAGACCAATTTTGACAGAAAAACAGTATACCAGCAGCAATCCTATCCATCGACGTTAAAAACTCAATCTAACAGCCAAAATTAGCAGCCAGATAATGAGAATAATTATGTTCTAGTACAATTTAATCGTTTCGGGCCCTTACACTTTTTACGCAATGTTTGGTTGCAAACAAATCTATTCAGTTAACACGAGTAAGCATGATTTGTTATTTTCTTCAGGCAGAAAGCTGTTATCAATTCAACCGATTTTTTGACACATGTTTTCACATATTTAATTTATAATTAAACACAACACTAGTTTGCGAACACACCCCTATGTGAATTCCATAAAATTTCAATATATGCATACATTTCCATATGCATTAGCAACAAGCAGTCCTGTCAATTATTACAACTTTGTGCTAAAGTCATTAATTTCCATTCGCTAAAAGTAGCACGAACAAATTGTCTGTCAATTGCACTGACATTTGCAAATGTGAAAGCTGGGCTGGCAGTGCTGCCAAATATGGTGATTTTTCTTTCATGAAAATAGTTTATTGGTCTGATTAACTGAATAGATTACATCAATAAATAAAGTAAAATGGTGAGAAATGAATGCAAATAAGGGTTATTTCCAACACATTCATGAGAAATTATTTTTCTACTTAAATACTTCGTGGAAATATGTATAAAACATTTATCCTGGGTAATGTTTTACTGCAAATGAATCGTGTTTTGGTTTTATTTTTATGGTATCGCGTGTCAATTTGTTTAAAAAATCACAATTCAACATGCATACATATTTACTAGCCATTTTGTGATTAAGAGCATGTATGGGATATGTCGTGACGGTTTAATTCATTGAATTTTTACTACGATTTATGTCATTCGAAACGTGTGAGTTGAGTTGGCATGTTCGAAAATCAGAAATAAATTTAAATCTGGAAATACAGAAGAAGAAGAGTACACCCAGCAGAGGGTAGTGCTTCACGAACAAAGACTAATTGATTGCGACGGTAATGCCATGTGTTTTTTTTATATTTAAAAAGACGTAGATTAACACAGTACCTACCCATCTACCCATCTCGATATATTATAAAATATACATTGCAGTTAATTGAAGTTTTTTGGGAAGCTAGTGTTCTTATTTTGGAAAAAAAAAGTTGAATGGAAAAGAAACGTTTTTCAGATAGTAAACTTATCTATCTTTGAATGAATAGCAACTAAGTTTGACAGAAATGTTCTTCTTTCTATGTTTTCTCTAAAATGAGAGAATATAATTTTTTATTCAAAATAAGGTGTTCTAAATAAATGTAAACGTCATGGATGTTGAAGTTCTATATAATTTAAAAGTTAGCACGTTTCACAATGATGTGTTAAAACCAACCAAACATTTTACTGACGATGGTTATCTGTCTTCAAAAAGTAACGAGCCATTACCATCTAAAATTACAAATTCCAAAGTCCCCAGAATATTTTCATCAATATTTGGACAATTTTCAATGCAAGTTACGTTGGAATTCGATACAACTTTTACCAAGGACTACTATTGCTAAATTAGTTCATCAAATTGTCATTCATCATTGTAAATTGTTGGGTTTAATTACATTAATGAGAACTGCAACATTTTCTTGTTTTTTACGTTTGTGTAAGTATGAAAACCACAAACATTTGTCTTTCCTTAACTTCATATTTCAGATAATCTTCAAAACGGAATATGACGCAATTATTATCATGAACGATGGTGCCAAATAGCATCAACATATTCAGCCCTAGGGAGGTATCCGTCGGATTGGAAAATTCTCCGATTTTTTACGATTCGTAGCATTTTAGCTTCGAGGTATTCTTCCGAAAATCTTTTCGGAATTTTTCTCCGACATTTTGTAACGCATCCCGACGAATTGCGTTGACGTGCGTTCAGGTGCATTTTTCGTGCAATTTTTGACAGCTAAGTCCAATTCTTTGTCCGATTTCCTCTGACACATATTTCTCGCGGAATTTATTTACGAATTGTAGTGAAGTGATTTTTGTTCCGATGACACATACCTCGAATGGAATTTTAAACTCCGCGAAGTTTGCGTTTCGGAAAATTGTCCGCTCCGACGGATACCTCACTAGGGCAGATTATGTATTCATAGTTTTGACACTTGCCTATATTCGAAAATCTCAAACATTTGGCTAACCCAGAGTTGGCTAAAATGTAATCCAGAGTAAACTCTTGAAGCAGTTTTTCAGTGCAGGAGTAAGTATGACTCCGTTTGTGGTGATTTAATTTGGCAGCACTCAAGTTTAATCGATTTTGCTGTCAAAAAGTTATCGAAATGTACTGAATCTCCAACAGCTGAGCTATCAGCTGTTTGGTTTTTTTCCCCATACAAATGAAATTGTATTTGTCACTACCTTACAAAGTCTTGGACAATTTTATAATTGTCAATCAATTATTGTTGCAATCCAAAAAAAACACAGGCAAAACACTGTGCTTATAATTTTTACTAAAGTTTTGATAAATTCGTACATTTTTGATAAAGCGCTCTTTATTTACTAATTTTGGTCATTTGCCATGAAACGTGACATCAGCGCGTACCACAAAATGATCAAAAACGATTTGGTGAACAAATTGATGCACAATTTCAAAAATACCGACATCGACCTTTCACCACACACTGTTCTCGCCCGAGTTGAGTTAAAACCCGTCTCTCATTCAGGTTTTGACGTTAAATGATTGTCGTTGTTTTTTTTTGTAGGTACACCTTGCGGTGATTTGATTCTGACGATGTTTTTTCGACAACCATTTGTCAATCAATCGTCGTGTTACAGATTGATGGCACTTCTAGTCGTGGGGTGACCACAATACACAGAGATACAGACTGCAGTCGGTGCCGCCACCTAAAAATATCACCTTTTGTGTTGCTTCATCATCAGAGAATATATTGAGGAATGTGGGAGCTGCTCCGTCATAGCATAGATAGGTATACCATGTTAATGGATACCAATAGCTCGCCTGAATGCATAGCAATTTCACGTCATTTCTGCACCACAAATGGGATACACTTTGAAGTGTTAATGGGCCCAGATATCATGTTAATTGACCACCGAGCCGAGCCTGTTTTGATTTATTGATCGGCGTTTATAATTCTTTCTAATGATTTTTTAATGCATTCGATACGAATACCAATCGTAGCAACAACAAATCGATAAAGCAAACGTGAATAACGATGTTGATAAATTTATGTTTAATTATCTCTAAGCGAAAAGAAATTCATAGATATACTTACAGTCTTTCGACATCGGGTGAGATTTTTCGCGGAACCTGTGTCAGGCCCCGATGCGAACAGTCGACGGTTAATCCATTGCACGAACAAACTCGCGGACATCTTGTCTCGCTGATGATGCCAACTCCACCGCCGGGTATATGAATCCCGACACTTGTAATGCCACCCCCATAGGGTTCAGCTGCAGCGCCCGGTGCATTCGTTGAACCACAAATAATTTGCACCGCTACACTGGACCATAGTAATAACTGAATGGTTTTGAATATCCTTGATGATGCTTTGTTGTTGCTGTGCTCAGCCCTATTCTTCCTTAGGGTTACTGATGGTGACGGTTGTTGCGACATTATTCCGCTCTGCACTCACATAAAAAACGCAACGACGACGACTTCGACGACGACGAACACAAAGCCAACAAAAACAACAGCATTAACATTTACGAGTAATGAAAAACCAGGACACTTGGAGTGGAACGAGGGTTGTTGTTTTATACACTCCTTACTTGCAAAAAAAGCTCTTCAATTTGCAGTGATTGTTGAATAAAAAAAAAAACTGAACACAAATACACACAAGAGGAAAAATCGGAACAAAACTTTAACTAGTTGATCGAGGCGGCGACGACGCGACGTACGGCAACGACGACAACGGGGTCCATTCACCTTGTTTGCACTATACACCCCTTTTCGCGTTATCGCATGGACCGTCAAACAATCACAATGGGCTCGACAAACGCGATACAACACAGGAGGAGACAAGGTAGGCTATTGTTCGCAATAAACAAAATTCTCTTCTCACTTCGATAACAAGCACAACACAAATAATTTTTTTTCAAATGTGTGGGACAGCTGCACACACTTTTTTTTTTAAACACAAAAACACTTTTCACTTTAATTTGAATTTCCCATATCTTCTCAATCGGATAACTTTTGTTATTTGCGTTTTTCAATGAAATTATTCACTACGATCATGCTACAGATACTGTATCTAGATGCGTACGGAGCTGTGCTCTGTTTCCTTCTCCGCTGGTAACAGACTGCTGCAGTGACTTTAGATGATTCAATACGTCAAGAATTGCACTTGACCGACCCGAACTCTCCGTCTTTGATGATATTGATGATGATGTTCAGTACACAGCCGGGCAGCACATCAACTGCTGAGCATCTGCAAGATAGAAGAAAAGAACAAAAAATTAAGAAAGTGAAGCAAGACGTATTCGTATATGTACGCGCACTTAAACGGGGAAGGTTATATTCCTCCTCATCTAGTGCTTGTTCTTAATGCTGATTGACTGATGGTTTCCAAAGTTCTGGATAGATAGGACAAAATGGAAATTCCATTGTCTTGCTTCATAATTACGTACGCCAAAGTTATTGGTCGTGATAGAGGTTCCAACGGCCAATTAATTGCTTTAATTGACGACTGACTGACATGACGGCGAACGCACATTAAATTGGGAAATCAAATGCAGCAATTTACGTAGATTTTCGTCAATTGCCTTTAAACGAGGAATAGCTGCTGCTCCCTTCACATCCAACGACGAAACACAAAATGAATGCTAAACGTAAATCCCTGCATTTCCATGTCTCATCACAGTGTAATCCAAAAAAGGCAGTAAAAGGGATTTTGGGTTTTGCGATAAAATACAAAAAAAAAGAAGGAAATAGCTACCTACCTACCTACACCCGCCGCCTTTTTTGCATTCTATTGAGATAATGTATCTGCAAAGTGTAAGGGACAGTGAGTGTCATCATCTATCTCATTCTGTCGTCTTGATTTCATTTTTGAATCAGTTGACACGAGGAGAGAGGTATTGGTATTGACAAAATAATATCCCCAATTTTTATTTTATTTTTAAAACGACGTTCTTTCGTGTGCATTTGCGTTCGAGTTAAGTCATCAAAATCACCAAGCACCACCATCTTGAGGAAGATAATCGATCCTCAAATTGTCTGCCTCTACATGGAGTGCGCCCTTATCAGAGGAATTTGTGTTGTTTGCGGGCCTAACTGGAGCCAAGCGGGCGGGGCACTGTCGTATAAATGTGACAGATGGAGAGATAAGCGGCCTCCACAAGGGGGGTTGTTGTAGTGCTGCTCTTAAAGATTTGTGTAGTGCGTACACCTTGTAGTGTCCATTTATATGTAAGACAAATTATTGATGCAGATAATGCGCGCCGATGTTTTGACAGTCGGTGTCGGTGAATGTGTCATTGGACTGGGTAATCTCGTAATCGTAATTGAAACTTGGTTTTTACGAGGCAATGTCATATTCGGCTTGGAAGAACGAGATTATGTCTGCAGCATAATTTGGAAGAAAAATAATCTACGATTGGATGGATTTTAATTCAATATATTCAATTGTTAGATTGAGGTTGGATGTAAAGTGGAAATGAGTATTTTTATGATTTTCAAGTCCGTTATTGTTTTTTTTTTATTTTGTCGAGAATATGTTGGAAGAATGGTTATCGACTTTTTGAGATACTCGCGTTGGGGGCTATTTGTTCTTCTTTTTGAAGTATTTTAGAAGTTGTGAAAACTATTTCTATGCCTTCAAATTATTAAAATAAACAATATTTGTAGGCCTGATGTTGGGCGCCAGTTATCATCAAAACACTATCTGTTTCGAACATATTACTATTTAAAAATATTTCAGTAGCCCCGATAATAAGATCAATGAAACTCTGATATTAACATCCAATATCCAAATGAAACATTTGAAATGAATTCAAGCTTGGGTTAAATTTTTGCATTGTTGTGTATATATATTTTGTTTTCTATTTACATTTATATGTGTATACACTAAGACCAAACATTACATTTTTTGGTACTAAACAATAAAATTACATAACAAACAAATTAACATGAGTCGTCTAAGGACTGACTTCAGTTTTCGGTGACTAATTTCAATTGACTAATTCCAAAGCATTGTTTATTATCAGTGACATCATGATAGAGTATAGAATTACATAGAGTGCGCATCTCGTACAACAACAAAATTCTATGTGGGGTACTGATATTTATTCTCCAGGGTTCAGATTGCTACCCCAGCATCAAACAACAGCATAGCCGACGTATACGATCGACGAAATTTCCCCTTCGCACTTACCGGCAACGTCAGAAACGGTTACAAAACTTTAAGCTGTAATGGGTTCTCTATGTAGTTCTATACTCTTTGACGATACCTATTATACTAAATTCAGCCACTTACTCCAATGGTTTTAACACAGCAGATAATAAATAATAAACGTTCAAGATCAATTTATCAGTTACGATTGGTTGGGCGCCAGTTTTCAAATTGGTCTTTAAAGGGCCTCGGCGAATTTGAGATAAGCTCTCTTGACAATTGATACCACTCGGATGATTTTCCAGATCATCACAAGAAGATAGGTACCAGCAAAGATTATAAAGTCATACAGATGACACATTGAGAACAAAAAATAGAAACTTTTGCTCACCTGCTTTACGGTACGAGCGGGCGGTGTGAACGTGCACACATGAGAAACGAGATCCAAATATAAGGCGGGCTGTGTCAGTACGACCCGCCATAGAACAATTTTTCTTGTATGCAGTGCGTCATATGTATGACTTTATAATATTTGGTACTAGGCACTAAACAAAACACTATGGCAAGCACGAGCTTTTTGGATAATAAATTGAATCCTTAAATGCTACCCGGCGCTCAGTGGCGAGATGGTTGGTGCGATTCTCAGCCGTAGCAGTACTAAATGATTTTTCACTGGTGCTCCCTGAAAATATCAAAATAGTGTTTATACCGTTTCTCATACGGGTATATTAGTTTTGATATTAAGTTTGTAACATGGACAAATAATTTCGCTCGGTATACCATAAGGTATACGGATCGACTCAGAATCGCTAGCTGAGTCGATCTAGCCATATCTGGCTGTCAGTCCGTCTATGTGTCACCCATTTTTTTGACCTTAAATATTGAGCCAGTCTTGAAATTTGGTATATAGACTATCTATCCGACGAAGCGGAAGAAGTGCAAAAGTTGTTGAAATCCGCTTACTGCCACGCCCTGTTTTTATAAAAAAAACGTAGTTTTTGGCCAAACTGATTGCTGCTCGGTAAAACTTTTATATATTTAAAAAAAATGTTTATGCAAAATCATTGGTTACGATAATAAATGGTGTTTTTTTTAAAGGTATGGAACTTCGAATTGAAATAAAATACAAAAAAATAATGTCCATCATTATTGGCTTAATTGGAAGGATATTTTATGCCATTAATGTTTAAATATGATTTCAGGCATGTGGCCACCGAGGCTGGTTCGAATAAAGCCAAGTCTAGAGGTCCAATTTTCTACCACTTTTTCGAGCATTTGGGGCCATATGTCGGCAATAACTCCACGAATGTTGGCTTCCAAGTCCACTAACGTTTCTGGTTTGTTGGCGTAGACAAGCGACCCAAAGAAAATAATCCAATGGTGTCAAATCACACGATCTTGGTTGACAGAACCATTCTGCGAAATTAATGCGCTCATTGAATGTTTTCTTCAATAAATTGATTGCGACGTGCGCTGTGCGGCATGTAGCGCCGTCTTGTTGAAACCATATCTCATGCGCATTCATGCATTCCAATTCGGGAACAAAATAGTCGGTTATCATGGCTCTATACCGGTCTCTATTAACGGTAACTGACACTCCAGCATAATTTCGGAAGAAGTATGGCCCAATGACTCCACCAACCTATATAGCACACCAAACAGTCAGTTTTTTTGGATGTAATGGAGTCTCAAGGGTCTCATGTGGATTCTCTTCACTCCAAATGCGGCAATTTAGCTTGTTGACGTAGCCACCCAACCAAAAATAAACCTCATTACTGAACAAAATTTTGCGATGAAAATCAGCATCGAGATCAATCTCATTTTCGGCCCATACACCAAAATCACGACGCATTGTATGGTCTCGCGGCTTCAATTCTTGCGCAAGCTGGATCTTGTCAGGTCATAAGCCAAGATCTTTGCACTAAATCTTCCATGAAGTTGACGGACACTGCAATTGCAGTGCACGGTGGCGAATCGATTCATTCGGGTCCCCTTCAACATTTTGCTCTACAGCGACAGTTGTTTCTTCGGTGCGCACTATTCTACGTCTCTGTGGATACGTATATCACTTAGTTCGAAAACGATCCATGGTTAACCGAATTAATTGCTCTGATGGACGATTATGTCGACCATAAAATGGGCGGAGCTTGCGGTAAATTTGCGAACTGAACCATTATTTTCGAACTGAATTTTCACGATTTGCAAGCGTTGTCATTTGTCAACCTGTTCATTATAAAATGGCAAACCAAACTGAACATAAATGACACTAGAGTTGCCCGATTTTGTAAAAAAAAATGTAAGTTTTATCTCTATTCGAAAAAAAAACAAACTTTAAAAAAAAAAAACATCATTATAAACATTTCGTCCACGTATCATTTTAACCCACGCCCACTTTTAGGAAGCGTTTTCATACAAATACCATTTGTATACCCTACGCCACAACCATATGTAGTAGAAACACGTTGTTTTTTTATCGAACCTTAAAAGTATTTTAGACAAAGTCGATTTCAATATTTTGTTGCCATAAAGCCCACATTTTAGGGATATTAATTTCAATGATATGGGATAGGGTATTAAGAGATCCGCACAGTGCACTTTAGTCTTTTCAGATGTATAACAATGTTGTAGGATACTACAAAAACCTGTACACAAATTTGTATCTATTATGTTATTTCAAATTTTCTATTACCAGACATCAAATATCGTTCTAAAAGGTAATTTTCGACATATGTAGGGGGTCCCCGTATTGGGTGCCACTTAAAAAAAAGGCTTTTCTGTTTACACACGTTAGTCTACGTAGCAATTATGTGTAACGAAACATTATTGTACACACTACCTTTCGAATAACTAAGTAAATTTCAAGGTCCCCGCGTTGGGCGCCACCTTTGACAGAAAACAAATTTTCGAAACATCATACAACCCTTGGGTCAACATGCTTCTCCAACTTCTCCGTGTGTAAATGATTATTGATTATGTTATATCACTGCAAATCGCTTTACAACTTATTGAAATGTATCTTATTCCTAAGAAAAAAACTCCTTTATCGCATAGAGAACTTCACTAGAAAGTCACTCACTCGTATTCCAGGTAATTCTATTTCCATTATATAGGAGATACCTAGAGTCAACTTTAACTTAACACTGACTCACCTTGCACGTTGTTTCCGGAAACGATACTCTCTCTATACACCTACGTGGCATCCATGTCCTCGTCGGTGCGTTAGCGTTGTACAAGAATCACAAGTGCGTCTGCAAAAAAAAAAAACAAATCAAAACATTATAACTTTTATTTGTTTGACTTGAGCAATTTTATCTGCTACTTGTTGTTATCTTTGTTGAATTTTAAACTGCACCTTGTTAGCTTACCCCGCTATCGATAATCCCATAAGCAAATGTACATAATGCCAAGTAAATGTAAAGAGAAAAAAAAAGTATCTAGCGCAGCTACCTCGTCAGATTTAACATCCCAAATGTAACCGGAAACATAAGTAATAATAATCGCTTTTATCCACAAAGTGGCAATAGTAATTTGTTGGACTTGTACAATCACATTTGTCTAAATTATTATTATCTTGGAGTTCATCTGGAGCCCGCCTCCCTTCGTAATGGAAAAAATTGGACTCTAGGGGGGACTCGCCACGTACATGTGTGTGTGTGATTTATTTCGGTGGTGATGGATGTGTAAGCTTAATCGCTTCAAGATGGCTATACCGAAAAATGAAATGCTAGAATCTAGCATCAGCAGCAAGTGTGTTTAAACAATTTATCAAGTGCGCGCACACTCTTGAATTAAGACTCCATTATTTTGTTTCGCCTTCTGTTGTTAGCTTGAGTATGTTCTTGAGTATAATGAAGAGCCCCTTCAAACGATGACGAACAGCAATAGAAAGACTGCTCTATTTTTGGGAGGCGATTGCGTAAAGAGTCTGCTTTGCCCTTCAATACCCGGAAATTATAAATTAAGAAAACAGATTGTCTCTCTGGTACACTTTCAACACTCGCACTGTGGGATATTCCCTTCGGCTTGCAGAAAAACAACACTTACCAACCGAAACCCTTACGGCGACACGGTGGTTAAGTGAAAAACGCATATTGCAATAGTATAACGACTAAAGGCACGCCTACATGCCCATTGTTCGCGCAAAACGAAAAAAAAAGGACAACGACATAAACATTTTCGGGGAATTATCCCGATCATTGTTCTCCATCATCACAAAGAATGGGAAAATTGAAATGTGAATTTTAATGGACAAAGACTATACTGCAACCAGGTAGAAAGGACGATAAACAACAATAGAAGAGCAGCAACGTAGCTCGTTTGATGATGGCTTACAATATTTCTGTGCACAGGCGATTTGTTTGATGAGTAGCACTGAGCCACCTGAGGCACGGAATGGTTGGGATATATTGCGTTGTGCCTTGGTTTAATCCTTGGAATTAGGTTTTTTCCTTTAATCCTGGTTGCAAGGTTTGGGTATTTTGTATTTGGTGTCTGTGGGAGGTTTCGTTGTCAATGGGTATTTAAAACTTTTTTTTGTTGTTAATTGACATGTCTCTCAACGAAAATGACCTATTTTCTTTGCTGCGTGCAATTAGTGCGTTCGCATGCCATTTTATGTCGTGCAGCAGAGAAAAGGTTGTGGAATTTGATATTTTTTCTGGTGCATTTTTTAAGTGGTCTTTAGGTAGAAATTGCTCATCTGTGTCAGAGCTAGCAATATAAGAGTGGACTTCCTAACGTGTTTGAAATGATTTGGCTAATCGATAGACAGATTGTGGAGGGAGAAAGTATCTGAGTCATATTGGGACGGAAATTTAAATATTTCCATGGTCCTCGTGTTGGGCGCCATTTTTAAAAGAACTAGTTGGTTTGAGTAATATGGGCAGTGGTAGAACTTCAGTATTCTTCAACCAAATGGTGCAATGACTTTAATCCGAAGTCAGATAAGTCCTCAAGTTGGACGCTCGTTTTAAAAGAACGAGTTGATTTGATTATTATGGATACTATGTTGGTCGCCAATGTAAACAATAAGTTGGATTCACCACCAGGAAGATCCATTCAAATATTTTCATCAATCTGGGGTGTTTAAGTACTCTCAAATCACATGGTATATAACCCAGTGACGTTCGTTAAAAGAGAGATAAACAAAAATACTATCTACCGATCTGAACACATTTTTTAATCAGGCTATCCCATACTGACTGCAGATTAAGGAATTGTTTTTTCATCATGGAGCTAACGATTTTTGCGCCATACTACTTTACGTAGAGAACTATTACAGTGTCTGTACACTCTCGTCAAATCCATTGTATTATCAAGACCGATGCCATATATTTTATTGAAACAAAAGAAATTATCTTCTGCTGAACCTTTAAGTAAGGCTGCATTTTGAAGTGCAAACAGCACTCTTTTCTTGTGGCAAATCTACCTTTAATTCTCACTGAAAACCGTGAGTGAGTTGGGCCCATCTTGAGAGTTGTTAATAATAAATATTGACTTATTGACACTCCTGTTCAAAACTTAGCTTCAGATTTGGACTCAAACAGCACATGGCTTTATATGCCTCGATATAAAACGAAATACAAACAGTTTAGCTATTGCTTTGAGAGACTTTTATCTACCTCTAATTGTGCTGTTAGGAAGTTATCGACGTTTTGGGAAACATGTTGGTTGAAGTCCAGGTTTACGATGGTAGCTAATTCTATATTTTTTTTTAGAGAATGTACTCCCTTGGGATCGAATTTCCTTCTTAAGCCGGCTACACAAACACAGTTTTTACTGTCTGGTTTGCTTATTTCATCACGAATATTTTGTTTGAGTTGCTCAAGCGTTTGTTTGCATAAACCTTGCTTTTCAGTTATGCCTACAAAAAGAAGTCCGGAGCAGTCAAATCAGGCGACCATGGAGGCCAATCAACATCACCATTTCTTAAAATAACTTGTTGTGGAAAGAGGTCTCACAGTAATTCCATTGTAATCCTGGCTGTATGCGATGTGGCAACGTCTTGTTGATGCCACATGTTAATCAGGCCCAAAGCAAGCAGTTGTGGCGTTGAAAAGTTTTCAATCATATTACGATATTGCTCCCCATTCACAGTTACCGTTACGCCGTTTTCATTTTGAAAAAAGCAAGTTCCAATGATTCCTCCTGACCAAATTGCACACCAGCAGCATTTGTTTTCTACGAAAATTGCCAGCTTATCTGAGGCCGACTGTAACTTTTAATGGACGCGAAAGTGACTGATGGATTAATTTGAGGGTTTTCCATTGCCCAGAACCGACTATTTTGTTTATTCACATATCCATTCAAATGAAAATGTGCCTCGTCACTCATTATGATTTCTTCATGAAAATCGGGGTTGTCATGGGCTAGCTGTAACATCCTATTGGCATATGTACGTGGACACCAGCAAGGCATTTTTATAAATTTATTTATTTTTATTCGATAGGAGTTGTGTGACTAATTTATTTTTGGCAGTTCACTATTTTCGTCACAAACGCTTTTTTAGCACGTTAAGTGTACCTTCTTTTATTGTTTTTCCAAAATAGATAGTAACTCGCACCAAATCTGTTTATCGGATTTTGTTTAACATATGACATTGGGTATCTGCGCAGTAGGTAATATCACAGTTGTATCCCACTTTAGAAACAATTGTGAGCTAAAGAGGGCACTGTTGATTGTAAAAAAACAATGGATTTCCGAAGACTGACATAACATACAAAACTCGATTAAAAGATCGCTAATAAAGAACAAAATACGATATATTCCTTTTGTCGATAAGTTTTTCCACACTCTGTCTTAACTTCAAGTGGAATAATTAGGAACGATTTTTTGTTGGGCACCACTCGCGATTAATTTTCTTCTACGGCATGTTGAGAAATGCTCCTAAGAGTATATATTTGTATCTACTAATCTCATCTGTATCCACCATATCTATTAAGGATTAGGTACAATAGATACCAACTTTGTACACAATTTAAGAATTCATAAATTTAAATAGACACCAATAGATTGGTTGACTGATGCCTGATTGACTAATATTATCGCTTATACTCACTTAAAATAGGGTAAAACGATTATTGCTTATCCCTATTTTGAAAATCACTTCCACGCACAATATCTAGAAATGTGATCATCTTACAGTTTATCCTGCACTAGTTAACACAATTACTTTGATTCGTTTAAATGGTGAACATCTTAAAGAGTCTTTACGTTGGGCGCCACCTAACAAATTTGCACAAATCTGAAAACGCCTTAAAATCTGCATTAAATGATATAAAATTTCCATTTATATCTACACATTTGCTCCGTGCAGTTTTTCAATATAAAAAGCTAACATTGGTTTTCTTTTGTTCCCACGTTGGGCGCCTCTCACAACATTTGCACAAATTCCCATCGACCGTCCCTCAAACAATCGATTTCTGACCAACAAAGTTTTCCAATTACAGCGCAACCTATCCAATTTTCCATATTTAATGACACTCCACGCACAACAGCGGCTAATTTTACATCGAGGTCATGAAAAATCGACACCAATTAGCTTTAATTCAGACCCATTATCATACACTTGTATGAAACATTTTGTTGATTTTCTAAAGAGCCCGAAACACCTTGTTTATTACCGGTATTTTGGTAATAAAATTCATAACCGAAAACACGTTCTTATTTCCCCAAAAAAGGAAACGAAACACCTAATGAATTAGCACACCCTCAAGAGGGCGCAAAATAACAAAAAAAAAAAAAATAATAATAACAACTATGGATCACCATGAAAATGAAAATTGGGGAATCGCATTTCATAGACTCATGAACAATTGTTTTCCTAACACGACGTCTAATTACTCCCGAACCCAGTTAATAGTCACCAAACACGAACAAATATAATTTATGTACACGATTACGTACTACATCCACTAGCTAGCTGCTGAAGTAGTTTTCTACCACTCAAAGCAGGACGACTATTATACAGAGAAGGATCATGCTGTGAGTAAATAAAACTCAGTAAAACAAACTCATTTTGTTGACAACCTCATTTAAGGCGAACCCAGCAGGCAGTCGCATCGATGTTCTTTACAACAACAACAAAAAAACTCGTGAATTTTTTTTACGATTATTGAACCCTGCAAATGACATCCTCCGAGATTTTCAATTAATGTGCGTAATTTGCGGGCGGCGCGCACTTAGCTTGGGCTGCGGATACTCTATAGTGCAATAAATCTGCACCCCGAACCGGATACCAGTCATTTGGCATGCGTCATTATTTTTATCTCTCTTTCGTTGAGACCTCGCGCCCGGTCATCTCTCTCTCTACTTTCAATTTCAATTTTCAAATGCGTTTGCAAATGACAAAAACACAAAAAAGAAAACACGGACTATCTATCACGGATACAAGCTGTCTCCTGTCCAATTTAAGCGTACGGCGCGATGACTGTGTCATCCCTCCTGTCCCCCTGTGCGGTACATATACGCAGCCGAGAATTAAATGAGGGTAGGATGGTGGTAGATACTTGCCGGGTATGGCCAGCATAGACAAAAGTAAAATCGATAAATTGACTTCTAATCGGCGATCCGCCGGCGTAAATACACCGCTGGGGGTATTCACCAAAATCCGGGGTGGTGTGTGACAACCGGCAGCGCCCGAAAAATAAATTACTACCCATTAAACAAATTCCGTGTGACATTTTCACATTTTCGACTATAAAGGACAACACAAATTAAAGTAATACTCGGACGTATAAAATTAAATGGCAGGGTGCTTGTGTGGTGGTGGTTTTGGCTTTTGTCGCATCGATAGGTTTTGCGCTATACGAAAATACCTCAATTGAGGGGTGGGTGCATTTAACGCCCTTAACCAGGTGCTGACAGTGACATTTTATTGGCTACGGTCTTGTGGGTCGCTATCGTGTGAGGAACAAAAAAAAAAACTCATTACCACGAAAACAAAACTACCCAACTCCACAAGAAGGGAAGTTATTGTGTATTTTGAAAGATGCATGTGCAGAAAAATTCCACACCCACAAAAGCGATAGCATTCCTCTTAAAAACTGAAAGGACCCATCTCATAATTTATTAACAAACACGCTCCAGAACACGGCCAAAGAATCGCTTTTCAGTGTTTGGTTTTTCTTTTTACGACGCCATCCGAGCCGAGAGGTAACTTCACGCTGTGTTCGTGTTTCTTTTCGTGCGGTGGGGTAACCTCAATCCTGGTAAGGAAATTGATACACTCTTTAATCAAGTGGAAAAGTTTCCTTTTGTTCGAAAGGCAACAACAAAAAAGTATCAATTATTAATGTTAATGTCACCTGTCTGTTCGGACAGTTGTTCGAGTCCCTGTCGAGGGGCGGGACAGGGACGGTGTAGCGCCCTTGTTTCTTGTATCCGTTAAAAAAAGGCAAATAAAACATGAACCATGAAACTACCCTCATTCGGCTATTATGGTCTTTCCTCGTAATGATAGTCTTTAAAGGTTTTTTTTTTGTTCTCCAGTTCGTACAAGGAATGCAATAAAACGTTCCCGCGCGTCCCAAGGGTGCCTTTTGATTTATTTCGAATGTTCTTTCCGGAGATAGCGAGCGTTTTAAAACGTATTTTATTAGACGTTATACGTTATGGCACTTACTCTGCTAACACACAAAGAAATACCAACGGTTTACCTGTATCCGAAAGTGAACATGCGCTCACCGCAATGAGTCATTGGAAATATGATTTACATTGGTTGTGTGGATGGAAATTCGATATATGTGCTCCACTGCATCTCGAATAGGGCCTACTTTGAGTGTTATCTAATCTGTCGGCGCAACGTTGCACCCCAGCGTATTAAAAGGGGGAAAAATTACTTAACTAGCCTAGGACACAAGGCGGCTTGCGGTGATGCATATATCGGTTCAGTTGTTGTACGGGTATATCTGTCTTAATTAAAACGGGAGGAGAGTGCATGAGATAGATATTTTTAACACCTGATTACTAAAGCAGTGCTGTCGTTAATGGAGCTGGGTGCTCCCCCTGCCATCGTACGAGTATTTTCAACACGATAAAGTTTTGTTAATTAAAAACCGAAAAACGCATCAGAATTGAAATAAATCATCGCTCAAGCATTCATCTTTTCGTGAAGCGGATATTCAGTCATGGAGTGCGGGAGATCATTTGCGGCTGTGAACCGCGAGCGCACGCTAGCGTAAATAAATCAAATTTATAACGCGGCCTCTGTCTGGGACGTCGGTTTTCCTCGAAGAGAACTGTCAGTGTTTTGGGAGCGTCGTAGTCGTCGTCGTCGTGTGCTGAAAATTATTGCATGCTGCCGACACTGGCTATGGCAGATGTAATTTCAGCGAGATTGGTGGTATGGCGTCGAGGGCGATGTGTGATCTATACGAAGATGTTGTTATGTAAAAAAATGCTAAAACACATAATGAAGAGCTGCGTTTGAGGATCGGCATTTGTTTTACTGTATGATGAAGTTTTTCCATTGATAATAATTGTAGAGGTAGAGAAGTGCTACTAAATTTCTGGGTCTAATACCGAAAATGGTGGCCGGATATTGAAATGCTAGATATATTTCTGAAGATGTTGGTGGTACCAATTCTAACACAAAGTTAAACTCAATGTGTCTCACGTTGTGGTTAATTTTTTTTTACCCAATATGGACGGATGTTTAATTGAATATTGATTCTGTTTTAAAATTTTGGTGTTGGCACGATTTTAAGGGGTTTTTACATTAATAACCAAACACTTGATAAACTAAGGCTGAAAGCACACCGGATCAAACAAAACGTTTTGGATTCGATACCCAAAAAAAAAAACGTTTTTTTTTATTTAAACAAACACCAAGCGAAGCAGAATTTAAAAAAAAAAAACAAAACGTTTTGCTTTCTCGTTTCGTTTGGTGAGCGTTGAACAAACAAAACAAAATGGAATTTGCGACTTGCTTTTAGTGTCGTTCAACATGTGGTCGGACTCAGACAATGAAATTGTGCCAATCTTACATACAATTTTGGAAGCAATTAAGGAAAAGGACGGAAATATCAGAGAGTTATGAGTGCATCCATATAATCTAAAACGAAACGCCGAGGATGTGATAATAAACTTAATAACAGAGGCGCAAATTTATAGTCGCTTAAAGTAGACTTAAAAATTATTTTATCACGTACTAACACGTTTTGATAATTATAGTCGTCAAAAAGTGTACTTTAGCGTTATCACTTTGCATTAAAGTTAAAGCAGCAGAAACCTCACTTTAAATATTTAATGCAGAGTTAGAGGAATGTCATCTGTCATTTTCAAATCGGGCAACGGGCAAAGACACAAACAGCTGAAATATTTTTTTACTGACACTTTTAGTTGTGTTTGAGAGTGATCACTGAAATTGGGTTTGTTTGATTGTCGGAACTGTCATTTTTTTAGGTGAGTTTGACTTAGAGTTCTTAGAGGTACGTTCGTTAGTATACACTTATCAGCGCCTTGTTAAAAAGTGTCTATTGGTGAAGATAAGTTAAAGCTAGCTTTTGATTTAAAGTAGATGTTAACAAGTGTCGAGTTAAACCCTTTAACAACAATTGAGTATAAACTTGCGCCAGAGTTACTAAGTTTTTAATATAATTTAATAATTTCATCGGTATGCGGATGGAAAGTATGAACTATCGTATCAACATTTTGTTTAGCAAAAAACAACAGATCTGCTATTGGCAACGAAACATGTTTTCCTATTTGGCTTTGGTTTTTAGGTTTCGTTTCATTTGAGTTGTGTTGCTCCATATGAAAGTCGGCAAATATCGTTAACGAAGCTGGTTCGAAACAGTTTTGTTGCATTCGGTGTGTGTTGCTCGTATACAATGGCGTTTATTTTCAACAACAAAAATCGAAACACATCAAAACAAAATCGTTTGTTTTTCTTCGTTTTCTTTAGTATTTGCTGTCTCTTAACAAACAATGTTCTCTTGTTTCCCGAAACAAAGAAACACGTTTTGCTTTATCCGGTGTGTTTTCAGCCTAAACTCACTTACAAATAAATAGAGACGTCTTTCAAATATTATCAACCTTGCTGTTTATTTACTGCCGAATGGTTTCACGTTGGTCGATAGTTAAGACATGTTTTGTGGAACAAATTTATTTTTATATACTTGAAAAAGATATTATGTACCACCATTAAAATGAAAAGCTATACTTGATTTGGAAATAACTACGCTTTGGGCGCCAGTTAAGATTTTTTTAAGGATATTCATGTCAAATGTTATGATAAGTCCCTCGTATATACGTATTATGCTATTCTAACTTTGCCAAATTGGAAAACACAACATTTTTGAGCGCAACGTTGATGTTTTAACGATAATTTAATTAAATCAAATTACAGATCTTTTATTAAATTTTCTTAAATAATATTTATCAACATTTTCTAAAGGCAAAACTTTAATCATTTTTTTTTTCTTTTCAGGTAAGTGGTAGCTATAAAAACATTGATTTTTGCTGCTTTAATGGCTCAACCATAATAAGGAAATATCTGACATTTACGGTCCAAACAATGCTTTACTATTCATTTATGGGTACGAAATAATTTTTTAAAGAAATGCTTAAAGTTCAAAAATAACGTGCATGCATCCGGAAACAATGTGCCATAGGCCCATGAAAAGGAAAATGTCAATTGCAGGGAATTATTAGAGAAAGAAATAACTTTCTGCGATATAGAATGACAGGTTTTGTTAATTATTTAATATTTTAGCGAATTTAGAAATCGAGCAGCTTAAAACAATTTGCGGGTTTCAAATTGGCAGCATGCTTAGTAGTGCACATCTGTTTTAGGCTTTACTCTGTCGGAATTTCTGCTCCATATTAGACTATGCATTTTTTTAAAGGGAGCGTATTGGAATCCCGTTTAATACCCTATTCCATAGGGGTATATTAGTTTTGACATTAAGTTTGTAACATGTTTTGCCCTTCACAGGAGGCCAAGTTCATTGAGCTGTTTTTCTTTTCCTCTTTTCTTTCTTCTACTTCTCGTCCGTTAGTACGTCCGAGTTCTAGTGAACGTAGCTTTCTTTCCTCTTGCTTAATTTTTTGTTGAGTTAGGCACGATATAAAAAGTTTGTTGAGCAGGGGTGCATGGTGGGATGGCAAGAACTACCCCGTCCGACGAGCTTACCTCACCAGCACTGAAGATGCCTTTGTGGCCCATCCTAAGCTCACAACATGGGAAATAATTTCGTCAGATATACCTCAAAGTATATAGATCGACTTCGACTCGATCTAGCCATGTCTGCCTGTCTGTCAGATTTTCGGGCTTTGAGCTAGGTTGATGAAGTTTGGTATATGAACTCTCTATCCGATGAAGCATAACAATTATAAAAATGTTCACGTCCACTTTTAAGAAAAGCGTTATTTTCAAACAAACGGTATGGGATTTTGAAAAAAAATCCGAAACAACATATGAAGTCAATCCCAATATCTTTATTCCGTCCATATAAGGTTTTTTTACCAGGCTTACTTTTTGTGGCCTTTTAAAGTAAAAACCGCAACGAAAATGCTTGACCCATTCATTAACAGAAAATCTTCATTATCTGTAACACATAAAATAATAATAATGAAATTTATTTTTCAAGCAATACTTCTTTGTGGCTGTCCAGAACAAGTTCTTAAACTTATGTTGAACCTAGCTAGGGACTATCCCACTTTTCACCTTCACAAAAAAGCGGGTGTTGAACTGATATCTTGAAATATTAAAACAAATAACTAAGTTTATCAGTTCCTGCACTTTTGCTGAAAATCGGCTAGTTAATGCACTATTTGCTACAAACATCAACTAAAGTTATTAAAAATATTATCTGTACTTATTTGTTTCTATATTTATCTTATTAATTTATTTATAATTTACATTTATTTGTTTACTTAACCTATTTATTTATTTGTTTATTTATTTATTTATTTGTTTAGTTATTTATTTATTTTCTTGTTTATTTATTTATACTGTTGAAATCATTTTCAGAAGAAAGGTATAAATGTTAAATTATGTTAGAAGATATGTAAATAAAAAATTAAAATCTATTTATCTATCTATTTATCTATATATGTTAAAATAAATTAAAAATATATACCTAACTCCAAGGCATTTGTAATAGAAATACTTTGTTTTTTTTTGTCGAACCACAAAAGATTTTGATAAACTGTCTGAACGATATGTTAGGCAAGAGTCATTTTCTACATTTCATCGCCATAAAGCCCATATCTTGGGGATATTCATTTTAAGGATAGATAGGATAGGGATCCGCACAGCGGATTGTAGCCTTCTCAATTTTATTTTATTTTTTAGTTTAGTTTTTCAAAAACCCAAAAAAAATGTTTAAAAATGCCGTCTTCTAAAATACTGTTTTGTTTTTGAAAAATCCCACCTATTCATTATACCGATCTGCTTTAATTACGCATTTTAAAATCTCGTCTAATACCGGTTTTGCGAACAAAACCAAACCGCTTTTCAAAATAAAATAACTGGCTTCGATCGCAAAAGCGGGATAATAACAAACGGTATTATAAAAAAAAACCGGGTTAATAAGAAACAAGATTATAAAAAAAGGGAATTTCAAAAATCAGGATTATAAAAAGCCAGGCTTTTAAGAATGGGATTTTAAGACTGGAATAATAAAAAGCTGTTTCCATTTACTACAGGCGCACGTGCCAAAAAATGCTGAATAAATTAAGAAGTAAGAAATATTTTGGGTGTTTGCTTTTCACTCCTTCTGGCTTTTGGCCGATTATTTTTGTTTTCATTATAATCCACAGAATAATATTTTTGAAGTGGCCATAAATTATTCAGAGAAATTCAACTTGTTATTCTGTCAATAGTTTCGTAGGGTTAATGGGTAAGCAACACAAAACCACCCTTTTGTCAATAAAGTTTTCAGCCAAGTTAGAAAATCTCACCTGAATTTAAACACATGCTACACACAGGTTCCTTGAGATAGCACCTTTATATTCAGATCGATTTCACACTCCAGATCAACTAGACTGAGGTTTTGCATAGTTGCATTTTTTTAACTACAAGACTTTGCATTTGGTTTGCTAGTATGTATCTTTTCATTCAAATAGTCGAGTCTAACCCAAAATGGCCGTTTAGAAAAACTCACGAATATGTGAAACTTTCAATCAAAAGTTTACCTTCACAAAATTGCTTCTTTGTTATCGCAGACTGTTTTGATTGTCAGAGTATTCATGCCAGTATAGCCCCAGCAAAACCAATTTACCGTAAGAGTTATAAGGATCTCAATTTGGAGCTTTTAGGACAGTTAATAGCTTATATTTTCTTATTTTTTAAACTGCCTTTGAGTTTTAACATTTTATGGGTTAGTGAGACACACACATACCTCCTTTTTTTTTTAGAAAAGATACGTGTTGGCATTTTGAACATGGAGCTAAATTTTAAAATTACTTACTCTAAAATTAGTCTTACTTTGTTAAGCCTGCTAATAGCCAAACACCATACGACATACGTTGATATGCACCCCTATCGAAATAACCGTTTGGAAGGAAGTTTTTCCCCGAATTATTCGAAATCGGAAAATTTTCTACTGAGGTATCCGTTTTAATTAGCATTTTGGACACATCTTCCGACGAAATGTAACACACGTGATCGCACATCAGGGATACGCCTTAAGTTGACAATTTTTGACAGATATGTGTTGAATTTCTTCCATAGTTATTGGACAAACAATTTGCTGCGGAATCAACCGATCGCGAATTAATGCTTTTTTATTTTATTCCGCAACGGATATCTCGAAAGCGAATTGAGTTACGACTGGAACTAAATGTCGTTTTGGAGAACAGATATGTACCTCGATAAGTGTGCTTGTTTGACATTATAGTCAGAAACAAACAAGTCGTCGCCCTAGTGACACAAGAACGTAACTTCATTTTTTTATGATTTTGGGCTATTTTTACTTAATATATAGAATTTATATATTGTGACAAAAAATTGTACCTAGACTGATGTAGAATAGAAGTTAGCACTTAACAAAAGTATTCACGAAACTAACAAAAAAATAAAAAGTGGTAAAAAATCAAATAAAACACTAAAAAATGAACCAAAATTATCGTGTTCCTGGTTTTAGATTTCCCAATTTAACTTTTCCGATGCACTGTTCTCATGAGTCAATCCACCATTTCACGTGACTAAAAATGCTCGATTGACCAATGAAAATAGTGCATCGGCAAAGTTAACGTAAAACTAGAATCCGGAACACGGCCAATACTTTTTTTGTCACTAAGGCGACGAAGTATGATCGTCAAATTTGCTGTGGCTTATGCCTTGCAGATTTTCAACTGGAAAGTCAAAAACATGTGGCGATCGGGAATAAACATTGACAATGTTTCCGTCTAATGTTATTTTTGACAGTATTAAGTATTGGTAGTATTTCTGTGCCGCATGTAAAGCACCACTTATTTACCCTATTCTCTTGCCACATTATTGTGTGGAATACCAGACAAAACCCATCTATGATCTATGTGATCCACAGTTCACTTGCGAAGTGGTCCGTCTATTCCAAACGTCTGTTTATTTTTTTGATTTATTTCCCCCTTCCACAACGCTAGGCATACTTTCAACCGATAAAAAAAGAGAAAAAAGTTGCGAAAAATACCTCCGCCAGTTCGCCAACAACATGCATAATGATAATTGAATGAGCTCCTTCCGTGACGAGATATCACCCTGGCCGCATTGTCTCAACAGTGCGCACTGCCTGCGCCTCTGTTGCCGGTGTGTGCATTCAGCGCGCATCATCATGGACACGCGTTAATAAATTGCGTTTAATGGAAATTGGCTAAGTGAAAGATTTGAAATAATAAGCAAACGAGCGAATGACCGTCCGTCCTACGACCAGCGGTCACTAGCATCCACTTAGAGCGCCATGTAGGGGTACTTTAAATTCCATTTCACGCTCTCTGGATGGATGGGAATTTTATGAATCTGTTTTGGTAGTTTGTTATCCGTAACCCCATAAAAAAAAAGAAGTTAATTTGCCCCGCATTTTTATTTAACTGTTTTCAGTGTTTTAATGTATTTTTAATGGCTGCCCAATGTCACTGTCACAAAATAAACAATTTCATATGCGAGCAAGTATTGTACGACAAACTCGAGTACCCCCATTCGGTAAATTTAGCGCAAACAACGGATTCTCAAGGAAGGCTAATTTTTACGAGCAAAAGATGTGCACTACAGGTTGTGCAATTGAATTAATAATACAAAAACAAAAATTGTTTTCTTTTTCTTCAAAGTTGAGTTTTTTTTTTTTTGTATAATTCCGTACGACTTTGTCCCACCGATTTGTTCTCTGTGAGTGTGTGTTTTTTGAGGACTTTTTCCACCCTCTCCAGTGGCCTGACGACGAAAGTCAAAGCACATTTACCTGATGGCTGCTAATAGGGGGGCGACTGAAGCTGAATGTTTCCCTTTTGATTTCTGCCTCGATTTTAAAATTAACAAATCAGTGAATACACTCAGTGTAGCGTAATATTTTAACAACGTACCGTATATACACAGAGAAGGTTGATTGTAGATGGGTTTGTGTATATGGGTGTTCCACCTTTTAGAGGGTAGTTTAACACAATGCAGTAGCAGCAGCAAGCAGCCAGGAGTAGCAACAGCACTAGTAGTAGTAGTGGCGACGACGGCAGCAAGCGGAACCCCGTTGGTAACGTTTATTGAAATCAGGCGAGTTGCTGCGAGAGCAAAGAGCGTGAAAAGCTTACTCTACCCTGCCAAGTTATGACTTCGGTTCGTTTCATTGTGCCCCCCAAGGGGAGGTTGGAAGCGAGACGGAAGCAAAGAGAATGATTTGAACTGTTGAGCGCTCCGTCCCACCCACTGAGCACACCGCCACCCCCAACCCGTTAAAGGAATTATGAAAATATTTTCACTCCCGCATTTCTGTCCTTATTTTGTATGTTTGCATTTCGTACTACATACGTGGATGAGTACAAACGCGAGTATACCGTAAAAAAAAATGATTGTGTGCTCGCAGGAAGTGTATGTCTGTTAATAAGTTGGCCCCGCTCCACCCCCTTGAGTCGAAATTCCAATTTCAACAACCGATAAGAAGAAGGTCCTTAGTATACTGTATACCGCTTGACACTTAATTCCTGCGGTGTAATTCATCTACCTCGACGATGGAGTATACGATGAGTTGGCTTCACTTGGGGGTGGGCTTCAGCCAGATGGTCGTGGTTGTGGTAGTTCCTTTGTGATTCAATCACAATTTCAATATTTCGTGAGGCAGAAATTCAAATGTTGTTCCAGGAAACCGGAGACAATAGCACTTGCTTGTCGAGTTAGAGAGCTAGAGTAGGGTAGAGTACTCCATGGGGAGTCCCTATTGTTTGTCTTTCGTCATCATCATCATCATCGTTGTCGTCGTATAGTCGTCGTAGCTGCTGCTTCTGGTGCAATAATTGCTGTTCAACTTGTGGCAACGCAAAAGATGTGGAGCGCAACGCAATTAAAGTTGTGGAATCCCATTTCGGAGTGCATTTCGCTATCAACGCAGCAGTAACCCAATACAATGAGCTAATTGATTAAAAGAGAGCGGGTCCTTCTCGTACAATTTCCCAAGAAATCCCACGGACGGGCTTCTTTTGTTGTATCTAGATGTCTAGATGGTTTTACTTGATGTCTACTGTGCTTAATTGTCTTGATTAAAAACACATGGTTATGGCTTCATCGTTCGATTGCCGGAATGCGGACGCTCTGAAAATTTGACCCAGGAAACAGTTTACACACCCTTGAACTCTTCTTCTCCTTCTTCCTATTCCGTCAATTTCAGTCGATTAATTTTGACTTTCGAAACAGGTGCATGACACTTTTTTTTTCTCACTCACCAATTACTTGACGTACACTTGTACCCGTACACACCTGGGTGCATCGCTTTAATCCTAAGTCGCTCTTCCTATACCTAGTCCTTGTGGGTAATTAATGATGTCGCGAGTACTTTTTCCCGCTCCTTCGCTTTTGCGTTGCGCTCAACGTATATTATGTGGACTAGTAGATTGCTTGTTGCCTGTTGTGTTAATACGTTTCTAGATATAAATTATTCATGCGGCCCGTGACGTACTAATAAACACCCCTTATTCCATCTAATAGCCTGTAATTAACTCCCAACTTCGAGTTCTAGGATGCATAACAATAACAACTCTAGGTGTCCACTGTATAGTCATTGGCAATGGCCCCAATGAGAGTAGCGTATATGCCGACGCCCTACCGGCCAACCGGACGACCGGACGGATAAACGAACGGGCGGATGAACGAACGCTACGCGACTCTGTGGTGTACGCTTACAAACTCCATCAGGGGAAAAGAGTTCGATTAGTTTGCAAGTGCGGTCGATGGTTATGGTGACTGCAGATGGAAGAGCGTGGGCTCGAGCAACTGAGGTTTGCGTGTCGGATATTGCTGTCGTTCAATCCACCCACACAACATCATCACAGCGAGTGGATGCAAGCCAGATACAAATGCATGTGCGTGTTCTGACCAATGGGTAATTACGAAATCGGCTTTTGCAAGCAATTGTGTTTGGTTAATCCTGGGTAGAATTCACTGGCTCTTGCAAGGACTTTTCCGATTTGAAAATTAACTGAGTTTGGATGCAAGCGACACAGAGAGTATCCCTGTATTTCATTAAAAATCGCTTAGTGAAGTAATGAATGCGACACCTGTTATACTGACGTATATACAACTCGATGTACAAAGATAAATTTTCAATTTCATTTGACATGCCAGCTTTTCTTATTAAATGCGGCAAGAAATGTCAATTCTTGACAGAGATTCCTTCACACGAAAAATGCTGGCTGTCAGTTTATTTTTTTTTTTATTCAATTTTGTTCTCGCCCTAGTCGAAGTGTATGACAGGCCGTCAACTTAGAGTACAGCATCAATACAGTTTTGTGTCACTCTAAATGTCATTCAATTGAGAGGAGATTTTTATTTTTGGTGACCATCACAGTGATGGCAACATTCGATACATGTAATTCATTTAAAACATATCATGGGGACTTAAACAATAGTTTGGTATTCATGTAACAATACAAGACGATTGTCACTTTGACAAGAGGCATCAGGCATGAGAAAATCGTCGGATTTTTTGTTCTTCATATGGCCAGATAGGTATTTCATTCTTATTAGTACCAAAATTGTTGAAAAGAGACTCGAAACCAACGGCACTGAGTTTGACACTTAACTCTGATAGAACGATAATCTGATATATCTGCACAAAATTTTGAGAGTCAATGTCGACAGATGTATTTGCGTTTATTTTGAGTTTTCGAAGATGGAAAAATAGATTTATCTTGATGTAGACATTCCTAATATATTCGAGCGAGATTATAGAGTTCGGTATGGTTGCGTCTCCTATCAGTTTCATCGTAGATTGATCGAGATTTTCATTTAAACATTCATACGATGCTCGAACGAGTCTCCCATCAGTTTTATCGTAGATTGATCGAGATTTTCATTTAGACATTCCTACGATGCTCGAACGAGACTTTAGAGTTCTGTATGGTTGAGTCTCCTATCAGTTTTATCGCAGATTGATCTAGAATTTCATTTAGACATTCCTACGATGTTCGAGCGAGCCTATGGAGTGTGGATGGTTGAGTGTCCTATCTGTTTTATCGCAGATTAATCTCCATTTTCATTTAGACATTCCTTCGATGTACGAGTGAGACAATGTGTTCGCTATGGTTGAGTCTCCTATCAGTTTTATCGCAGATTGATCTTTAAATTTATTTAGACATTCCAAGGTGGGCCAAAAGATATCATCCAATGTTGTTTGGCCTTCAGAACATCGGTTGTGGCTCGCGCAGTGTGTGACGTTGCTCCGTCCTGTTAGAACCACATGCCCTCCACTCCTAATTCGTCCATTGCGGCAAAAAACTCCGTCCACTGTTGTCGTTTGACCAGCGGCGTTCTCCAAAAAAATGGCCCGATGAATCCACCAGCGTGAACAGCACACCATGCAGTAATTTTGAGAGGGTGTAATGGCTTACCGTGCATTACTCGTGGATGCACCAGAAGCCATAGTTTTGCTTGTTCACGTACCGGTTGAGGTGGGAATGAGCCTCATCGCTCATTATGATTTTGGTCGAAAAATCGTCCACTTCGATTAATCCGCGTTCTTGGGGAGTGTATCGCTTCATGGCTTCTTCACATGTATTCTACATCTGTCTAGTCCACAAGTGTCAAAATTATTTGACATTGGCGGCCATTTGCAAAAACAAGAGCATCTTCCAATAGGGTGATCACTTTTGGCCACCTTACAATGCTCGACCGAGACTATGGAGTTTGGTATGTGGTAGAGTCTCCTATCTGTTTTATCACAGATTGATCTAGATTTCAGTAGATTCCTACGATGCTCTCCTATCAGTTTTATCGCAGATTTATCTAGATTTTCATTAAGAAATACGGCTTTTGAACGAGACTATAGAGTTCGGTTTGATCTTTCTATCAGTTTTAACGCAGGCTTCTATCTAGAAGGTGCAATGATTGAATATGTGAGCTTTTAAAATAAATTTGGGGTGTATATACTTAAATATTGACGCCAGATTAGAAGGGGTGCAATATTTCTTGCATCGGCTAAGAAAACTTTAACACTTCGCAGCGTTTTTGGCGACAAATATGTTGAACGTCGTTACTAACACACATACCGAGCATATGCCTAAAGTTTCGACGATGCAAGTACCATTTATGGATAAGGGCTGTAGATGTTTCGCTTTGATGACAGAAGGCAACATTGCATTAAATTATACTTTATTGGATCGGCACTATTTAAGTATGATTTCGAGGTAGTTTTTGTTCCCCGTTTTTCACGTTCGTAGATGAAGGGAATGGATTTGCGTACGAATATGAGAAGGTGAGCTAAAACTATCACCAGCAAAGGAGTGAATTATATAAGAAGTTATAGACCAGAGGTCATTAATAAAAATGAGAAAGACTTTAGGGGACAAAACGGAACCTTGGGGAACACCAACATTTATTTAATGAGTATCAGAATTTAAACCTTTTGCCAAATTCTCTCGATTTTAAGGGAGTGCCAAAAGCTAGTGAGATTGGCGTTGACGAAAAGATGGTACATTCAGTTTAATAACGCACGTTCATTTTGAAGTCTTTTTCTTTACTTTTTCGTTTTCACGGCATATAATGAACATTAACGTAACTGTTACCGACTAGTGTCTAAACTCAAACCTCAATATTTCAGTTCATAATAATCACGCTTTTGTGGTTACCGTAAGCGAAGGGGTATAATACAACAGCGAATCATAAAGGATGCATGGATGATGGGTCCACCAATTAAAAAAAAAAATAAATAAAAAAAATAGAGGCCGACGGCATAGATATTTGCGTACAGAATGTAACATATCCTCTCGCTTGACTTACTATAAATATGTGAAAAAGTAAACAATGGATATGAAGAAAATAAAAGGCTATTGGTGGATACTCCTCATGATAATGATGATCCTACAATAAATCGATAACAAAGGAAATTCATTTCTCTGTTGTTTGCTTTATGTTGAAGAAAATATGATCATTAATCCACCCAATTTGAGATACTTTTAAGAATTTGAAAAACAAAACATTCAATCGAAGGCTGTTATTCTACAAAATTCCAAAAAAAAATTCGCATATGAGAGTAGTAATAAATCAGTCATGAAAGTGTGTTGGTTAAAATTCCAAAAGTAACAATTCGCTTAGTTTTTTCTTCACTAAGCCACCTTCTGAATAATTTTGTGAAAAACACATCGCTATAATATTAATTTGTAATTCCTCAATTCTATGAACAAAATTGCATTTAAGCTCGGAACACCTTTAGGGCGTCTATACATTCTGCATAAGACTGTAATAAAAGTCGGTCGACCTTTGTATTCTTAGTAGCAACATGAAAATATTTCTCAAAATTCATTTATTATTTAATCCCTCTTCCACGGCACAGAGGCATCTTTAAGCCTCGTGATCATATTTCCCATATGCCCATACTAACTATACCCAACCACTTTTAATGACTGCACCAATTCAAAATCAAACAAAATACGAGCTCCTATAGCGGATTAATACCCAAGTCGGCTTTGAACTTCAGAATCGTTGCGGCTACCCCTGGGTCATAAATCGTTGCGTAAGCCGATTCCCGGAGCCGTCATCTGCAATTTGATGGACTAAGCGCATGAGAAATTGCCCCAAATGAGCTGATGGTCCCCAGCCTATCCTAAAGCTACTCACACGAAACAAAATAATACAAAGAACAACATGCAACACATACAAAACAAAATAGCAATAGTTATACGGGTTGCTTCTGGGCTTAAGGCATAGCCCCGCAAAAGGCTTGACTGCAGTAATAAAACTGTAATAATGCGATTAAGTGCAATTTATTTGCACATTTTGCTTGGTGCACATTTGCGTGCGATCACGAGAACCAGGAGGAAATAATATCGTCTGGCAGTCCCCACAACAACGGGCCCAGCACAGACACGACGCGGCATGGCGCGGCGCTGCACCCCACGAAGACATATCATCCACTTAAGGAAAGTCGTGACATGACCGTATACCGAATGTGATGCCAAAAAGTTCTCTTAGCCATATACCGCTGGAAATCTGGGTGGCCCAGATTTTTTGCGTGGGGTCACGAGGTAAACAATTGTTTTCCAACCACTCCCAGATTCAGGCACCTGACCTGATATCTGATTAAACAATGCAACGCACGATTTTATTGGAGTCATAAATACCTATCTCAGTTGTAAACAGAATAAAATAGGAAACAACCAATTCTTTGATGACGAATGGTCCCTACGCACTTCTCACCTTTACAACCTCTTTGTGGCAGTCAGTTTAGCACGTTTTGTTGTAAACCTCCCCCCTTGGGGAGCGGGATAAACCCAATGCAGGTAAGACATTTAAGTAGGTGGAGGCTCGCTACTTGGGCCCATAAAATTCTCAAATAATGCCACAAAATCCATTGATAAATCGCCCTCATGGATTCGCGCGAATGCCGGGATACAGACAGCCAAGCGAGATACAAGTATCTCGATTTATATGTCGTCTCTAGTCCTAGTCCTTGTGCTTGTGCCCTCCTCCTTTGGGTAGCTGTCTCGTAAAGTATCATGTTGCGAGATTATAACTTAAAACTATTAACGATGAGGGAGACACTTCTCTTGGTTTAGATACTTCAGAGTAGGCAACATACTCGCGGGCAAATAACTTCTTCGGGTGGCAATAAAAAAAAAAAAAAAAAACTCAATTTCAGCTATATGCGTGTGCGTCGTATATCTGTGTGTGTTTTGGAATTTCGTTCAGCCCAAGGATAATAGGAAAATAAATCGCAGTGCCAAGTACAGATCGCGTGGGAAGATTAAAGTGTGATTATTGTGATAAAATGTGGAAGACACGGGCAAAAGCCACCATCAGTGGGTGCGAATTGAAACATCGTTTCGCAGTCTCTGTATTTACACTCACACCTACTACTGCCATCATACCTGTCTATACGTTTCTAGTTGATGGGCATTGACAGGCTTTTTATGTGTCGCCGTGTCCCGTTGAATTGTTTGTTGTTTTATATTTTTGCTGATGGCTATGAGCAGTCAAAACACGGTCAAATTCAGATCTCTTATCGGCCAACTTAAGTGGTGTAATTACGGGTTTATTCATTGATTTCGAATGAATAACACAGAAACGACTGTACGCCCACGTGAATTATATTATTTTTTTTGTATTCAAATTAAGGGCATTATTACCCATGGATGTTTAGAAGTGTGCTCGTGAAAAAAAGGGAGGAAGTAACCCTCCCTAAGTGGAGTTTAGTGTTGTACAAAGTAGGGTTTAATTAATTCCCGGCTTGGACATGAAGTTTGTCATTCGTTAAACGTCATTTAGATGCAAATTGGAGAACATGAAAATTGGACAAACAGAAAAATCTACGGCAATCAAGCTTTAAATTGGATGTCTGCATGTGAAGAAGAGTGACAATGGGCATTGGCATCATGGCTGGAAATGAGTTAGTTTTCGAATTTATTGTTAGTTATTGAGTTTACGATCTACCTACATACTTTTAGATGGTGTGAAAAGGAATAAAAGGCTAAGAATGCGGTCTTAAGCAAGTTTGGGCAGCAGAAAAGGAACAATGTTGACCTTTGTTGCTTATGGTTGACAAGTTCCAGTGGTCTTTAGCTGGTAGTGGAATTGAACAGTTGGTTTTATATGTGTGTATAAAATAAGTCACCTGCGGACCTTTGTGTTTGCATTTTTTTTATACAGATATGCTGTATCTTTTCGGATTAAGCTTCGATTTGAAGGTATTATATCGTTTTTTTATATCTATTTCCCGTCTGAGAAAACCAGCCAGATAGGGTTCTTTTTCAAATTTAGCTGCAGGCTTTGTGTGTGTTTTTTTTTGTTTGAAAAGAAAATGTGAAAACTATGCAAAACGATGTTCGATCAGAAAAAAAATATGCTAAAACTTTGACTTAAAGAAAAATCGACTAAAATTTCACACTAATTTATCCGGAATAGATTTTAAACTGAGAATTACGAATGTACCATCAATTACCAGTTGAAGTCTTGTCTCGACTCGAGACTAAACAAGGGGCTTCATTTGATATAAAGTCTTTTTGCTCTAAAACGGGTATCTTGAGCTATTTGCTTGAGAATTTCATGTGTGCAGTTGAAGTCTTGTCTAAACTAGATAAGGGGCTTCATTTAATATAAAAACCGTTAGCTCTAAAAAAGGTTTCTTGAGATATTTGCCTAAGAATTTCAGGTGTGCAAGTATTAGTATTTTTTATAAAAGACAAAAGAATATCGTTTGGCACTTAGAAACTATTTTATATAAAATTAAAGCCTTTTGGGAGAGATTTTATTTGACACTTCAAACCTCTAGAGGAGAACTAGAGCTTTCAAAGAGAGTTCTAGCGACATTCAAAAATACCAAGAACATGTCTTTAAGCTATAACTTGCTTTGTACTTCAGGTATATTAAATGCCAATTGGAAAACTAAGCATTTCACTCACAACTACTTTTGTTCTAACCCCTGCATTTTGTAAATTTGTGATGATGATGATATTTAGTGAAGCACGGCTGGGTTGAATAAAGCCAAGTCTAGAGGAACAATTTTCAACAACTTTTTTGAGCATTTGGGGCCGTATGTCGGCATTAATGCCACGAATGTTGGCTTCCAAGTCCCCTAACGTTTCTGGTCACATATCCCCAAAGAAAATAATCCAATTTTGTCAAATCACACGGTTTTGGTGGCCAATTGACAGGTCCGTTCCGCGAAATTATGCGCTCATCGAACGTTTACTTCAGTAAATCGATTGTGACGTGCGCTATGTGGCAAGTAGCGCCGTCTTGTTGGAACCACATCTCATCTACATTAATGCCATCCAATTCGGGAACAAAATAGTCGATAATCATGGCTCTATACTAGTTTAAACGGTAGCTGACTCTCCAACATCATTTCGGAAGAAGTATGGCCCATGACTCCACCAGCCAATAGAGCACACCAAACATTTAGTTTTTGTGGATGTAATGGCGTCTCAAGCTCAGATCTTTACGCAAAATCTCTCATAAAATTGATGGGCAAAGCTCGAATTGCTGTGCACGATGGCGAATCGATTCATTCGGGTCCTCTTCAACACATTGTTTCTTCGGTGCGCACTGTTGGACGTCTCTGCGGATGCGTATTATTACGTAGAGTAAACGTAGTTCGAAAACGATCCATGGTTAACCGAATTAAATGCTTTGATGGACGATTATGTCGACCATAAAATGGACGGAGCTTGCGGTAAATTTGCAAACTGAACCATTATTTTCGAAATAAATTTTCACGATTTGCAAGCGTTGTTCATTTGTCAACCTGTTCATTATAAAATGGCAAACCAAACTGAACATAAATGACATTAGAGTTGCCCGATTTGACCACAAAATGTCAGTTTTATCTCTATTTGAAAACCAACCTCTTAAAAAACACCCGTTATAAATGTCTTCAATTGGATTGTGTCAACAATATTAGAGAAGAAGTGGATATAATTTGCTTAAGTTTTAAATTTTGCAACCTACAAATTTATACGCATTACAAGTTAAGTACGGTTCGTGCACAAAGAAGGGAAACAAAATAATTTGAGGCTACACGAGCGAAAGTTACACATTTATGGAATACGTTTGAAGCTTGACAGCAAGAGCGAGCGGTCCAATCACGCCAGAATCCTAAAATTCATATGAAACTCATGGAAGGGACGTTGATTATCAATATTGGATGCTTAAAATGGCTGGATGCCCAAAAGCTTAAATTGTGCTGGGATTTATTGGAAGTAAACCAAATAGCATTTATATGTGTTAGTGTATCTTTTCACGAGAGCTCTTACTTGCATATCCAGTGTCATTCGTTTTTTGCTAATTAGTATGACGACAACAGCAGTGATGGTAAATTTGATTTTGATTTTGGCAGATAATGCCCAGCCAGCAGATTGAACTTACCACCACTTTCAAGTTGCACATACCTACATCCACAAAACTAACAAAATAAACAAAAACAATTTTGTGGCGCAACAGGCTCGTTAGTACCCAGGGCCTAGCTATCTCACAACCATTCATGTGTGTACTTGTTGCACGATGGCGGGACCTCCAGTTTTATGCCGACTCCAAACGTCGAAGTTGAGATGCTATTATTGACAATTGATACTACTCGGATAATTTGTCAGATTATCACGAGAGGAGGGCCAGTGAAAATCATTTTTAGGTGTTGCTACGGCTGGGAATCGAACCCAGACCTTCTGCGCGGCAGTTCATCGCAATAACCATCGCCCCATTGACCCCCACAAAACTAACAACATAAATGCCGCCAGTATCAAACTTCTATATAAACCCCAAGTGACCGGCAGGTGGTTTGAAAGTAACTTTACGAAATGCGCTCCAGCGGAGAAGATTATTTTCTTAGAAAAATTCCCATTCACTTTTTGATGCTGTAAAATCCTTTCTGCGTATGTTCGGTTATGTGTATGCTGAAGAGGCTTTGAATATTTTTACTGCCAAGTGAATGCAAATGGCATCTTTAGATACATTTCTCCGTATAAATCGCTAAAAATGACGACAAATCGAGTTTAAAAAAATGTTGGTCAACCACTGCAATTGCGAGCGAGCTGGCCCAATATTGCATTAACAATTTCGATTTATGTTATCTTACAGTGGGTCAGTACATTTGTTGGTAAGAAATCAACGACATTTTCTAACTGTCTCCGCAAATATATCACCATTTCGGTAGTGCATTTTGACAATTTCTATCCTTAATGCAGTCCGTTTTATTCTCCACGACTTAACTATAACATTCAAACATGACATCTGTCAAACAAGAACACTACTTTCAAAATATACGGTTTAACTGGGACTCCCTTTACATATTAACTTTTTAACTTCAAGGTTTTGATTTAATTTGTGGAAACTACAGTATAACACTATACTGAGAGCTTACTGTTTGACGTTCTCTAATATGGCGGTTGAACGCCATGTCGAAAAAATCTTACCGACGCACGTGTAAAATAATCACATAGTGGCGTGAAAAACAACTTATGTTGGATGGAGCCTTGAGCTTTAGTCTAATCGAGAACGATTGTAATGTTTACATATGCAGCTGTCAAAGAATAAGTACACAGTATTTTCGAATAAAAAAAACTATAGCGCTTAATTCAACTGAGTTATGATCTCACATATTGACATTATTACCTCGCAGATAGAGAAGGCATAGAACTCTTGGAGGCCAATTCACAGGACCAGATCCCGAAATTATGCGCTGACCAAACGTTTTCTTCAACAAATCAATTGTGGTACGAGCTGTGTGACATGTTGCGCCGTCTTGTTAAAACCACAGCTCCTGCATGGTTGAACAATTGATGAAGGGAAAAGTCAGTTATCATGGCTCTATAGCGGTCACCATTGACTGTAACGTTGTGGCTAGCATCGTTTTTAAATAAGTACGGACTAATTATTCCACCAACCCATAAAGCACTCCAAAGTCACCACCAGTCAGTTTTTGTGGATGTAACGGTGTCTCAACATACAATTGAGGATTATCATCATCAGATACGGCTGTTTCGGTTATTGACGTATCCATTCAAGCAAAAGTAAGCTTCATCGCTAAACATAGTTCGCTTATGAAAATTGGGATCAACGGCAATTCTGTTTTGGGCCACCGAATTTACACCTTGCACGAGTTGGATTTTGTAAGCATGCAAACCAAGATCTTTCCGCAACATGTTCCATAAAGGGGAAGGACACATATCCAATTCATGTGCACGATTGCGGATAGACTGATTCGGGTCCTCTTCTAAGCTACGCTCTACAGCAGCAATGACTTCTTCTGTGCGCATTGTACGACGTCTCTGGGGATGCGTATTATTATTTAGACTAAACAGGGTGCAAAAACGTTCCATACTTATTTGAATTAATTGCTCGGATGGTCTATGGTCAACATAATGACCGTAAAATGAACGAAGTGCGCGATACGTACTTCCAACAGAACCATGATTTTCAAAATAAATTTGCACAATTTGGAAGCGTTGTTCAAACGTCAGTCTATTCATGTTGAAATGCCAAACTCACTTGACAGCTTAAAAAATGGCCGCCGGTTAAAATAGAGTTGCCAACTTAAAGTTCTATGCCTCTAAAAAAAACACCATTTATGTTTGAGATGGTGAGGCTTAATTAAATAGGATTCGATCGTTTATAAACAGAAATATACTACCAACTACCATACATTCCAAACAGGGCCATGCCAATTGCATAGATGGTTCTTTCACTGTCTGCCCATGTACACAATTTTGTAACAAACTAATAAATTGCAAGTGTTGAACCAATTAGGCCATGTTTGATGGTAATTAAATAAATTGTTCATCTGTGTGATAGTGTAGTTTGACATTTTAAAAAAAAAATAGTTTAACTATCTGACCTACTATTTCCAACGCTAGTAGCACGGTTCATTAAAAAAATATCCATTCGTGTTAAACATTTGCCAAAACTTGTCACATCAATGTTCCAACCTGATGTAGCTTACTCATTGCACATGGAGTCCCTCCTGATGGGGACACTTCCAAACCGCAATTTCATTTCTTCAAACCGACGATCTGCCATAACCACAAACTCGTCTGGCCTGGTCTGGCCAGGTAAGGTATAGTAATTTGCAATATCCCCTGCAAAGCCGCACCAACCTATTGCATCCTTTCCTCAGCTAATAAGTGAAATCACCGACCATCAACATTTGTCATCTAGTGGTATAACCACAAATGAAATTTGAGACAATATTCACTCTTTGCCAGCATCATAGCGTGGTTGTCGTCTCCGTTGGCAAACAACAACAAAAAAAAATGTTCAACTCAAAATCGATATGCGATGCCAAAAACGCAGACAGACAATTTTAATTGTTCTCGAAGCACATATTAAACAAACGAGCTGCAATTTTCCCAAAAGCGGTACAGTATAGGGATGAGAATGAACCCGCTGCGCAATGTATGTTGTATATACATGGATAGGAATATTTATGTAGGCAGTTCCAATCTGAGATTGTATCTGCGCGCCTCATTTGTTCATCTTCTGCGGGTACAACCTCACGACGAGCGCTTGTAAATTGAGCGCGCCGAACCATAAAAATCTTCAGTTTGTCCGCCCGTGCGGTTTGTCGGTTCTCGGTTGGTTGTGCATCGTGCTTAAATTAAAAGCCACCACCACACCACCATCATCATCACCACCCCCTCCTCCCTCGCTGTGTATACGGCTGACTAAGTGGACGTATAAGCCTTTGTTTTGTCCCCCCGTCCTGTTCCGATTCGAGCCGTTTGTCTCCATAGCTATAGCCAACTTCAATTTTAACATCAACGCGTTGTCATGGTTTTTCGATTACAGATTTTTTTTTCCATACATGAGTAGTGAGTACATAATTACGGTGATGCCGCCGCTCGTGATTTTCAACATACATGGCATCCTAGGAAAATATTTACCTATCTTAATGGCAGTTCCCATGGGAAGCCGACAAACGCGCCACTTGAAATTCGAAAATTTGTCAAAAGTGAGAATAACAATAATAACGACATTCCCATCACAAACGAGCGCAGGCTTCGCCCTGAGGAATACCAATTGGGAGGGAAAGGCGAGTTCTCCCATTCAAACACACACACACACACGCACACACCAATCCAAACAATAGGACGACAATGACAACTCTGTGGTATCTGGTGATGATGGTGATTACGATGAGCTATACATCGGTGCGTTCTGATTGCACCATAAATTGAAAATTTGAAAGTTTCTCGTTGGCAGGTCACACCAGGCGGGCCCAACAAACTGAGCTGCTGCTGGTCCGTCCATTGGTAGCCTACAACTATTCCTCAAGAGTGCTGCATCGCGCCGAGCACCCATCTAAGATGTCGTGATGCTGCAATAAAACCGACGAATTTATTTCTCAAAATATTTTCATTTCTCAATTGTTTGGTGGTGCCCCCAGTGAGCCCATTCTTCCCATTCAAATCCGAGATAGGCGAAGAAATTGTATATTTTCTTAACGGTAAAGGTCCATTAGCATTTTGTCGAAATGGTGGGGCGATGCGCTCTCAACCTCATTAGAGGTGGGAAATTAATTAATCGACTTGGTACATTTGCATTTCTCGCGCAGTCGATGTATCTATGAGGATAGCAACGGTGCGTGTGTCCGTCAGTCATTTTGAAAATTGGAAAATTTGTAACGAAAAACAAAAGACCTGGGCTCCTTCAGCGGAAAACTGGTTAATGTAGGGTCGATTTTATCAAGCGGAAATCATTAACATATATATAGGGCGGAGAACGTGGCCTATCCACTTGATCGACAAGAAAATCAATTAAATGTCTGTCCGTCGGATAAAATTCGACGTGCTTCTTAGGAGAGCACGACTTATCATCCGCACAAGAAGTTAATCTCACTCGCATAGTGTGAGTATGATGGTAGAGTGTATATAGGGCAGGCCTACCCACTGCTGCGGCTGGGATTTGTCAAAGTCTGAAACTGTCAGCCACGTCATAACTTTTCCATCTATGGGTTTTACGTGACATTGACGTTGACATAAGGAATGGCTTTTTGCTGTAAACGCACTACCTAAGTATACACCACTAGGTATGGTAGATCCTTCGCCTGCCTTGGGAACTTCTTGTGCATTGTTATTATTTTCATACTCGAGTTGTGCTCCCATCGACAGTCACGGTGTAGCATGATGCGGTGATGTGTGTACGGCTGTACGGTGTGTCAACCAGATGTATACCCAGATCATATTACCCCGCTTGTTAACACTTGCCATCATCATTTTTTTTTCCACTCTGATGCCATTCATCGGAGAGTTTGAGGCTCCTTTTCGTATCCGAATACGGATTGTTGTCACTTATTAATAATCTCTCTCGGGCACAATACACTATTATGTATGAGCATATGCGGGGTGTGGGTGTTATATACGTGTGAGTGAGAATGTGTTTTGTATCGTTAAGGGATTAATGGGGGATTTTTGTTCACTTTTGTTGTGGTGGCTGAGTGGGGACCGGCCGGTGGTAGACAACGACGTCGAAAGCGGATGAAAGCTTCCCAAATCGTTCCCAATGGTCGTGCGAACTAGGAGTGCGCTCGTTGACGAAATTCAATACCATGACGGGTAATTACAGCAATTGCACTTGAGACTTTCTATAGAGCGCAGACGAGCCGTCCGACGATGATTGTCATTGTTCGATACGTCGTCGTCGCCTCATTAGCGAACGTTTAAGGTGTCACAAATGTCATCACATCACACGCTGCGATGAACGTGCATTAACCCAAACAGCCTTCTTCCCTGGGAACCACCGTTTACAACGTCAATTAAACGCTCAACTGCGGCTGAATGTCTGACAGTCCAATGATGCCGCGGATAATGAATATGCGCCGCTAGCGTGTTGTACTATTTATCTTACTCCCGCGCAAGCCGCGAACTGCGGAGGCATGCCACGCTGAGTAATGAACAAGTGTTTGTCGCGTTTTCAAGGTGCATTGGCCTATATTTGCATATTGCGTGATGCGGTATCTGTCAAGAGTATCATTTTTATTGAATTTTTATTGCGATTGACGTACACTGGGACAAATTTCTTAACAAATATCGATCACGAATGCTGCGTCAACGCGGCGCAATTATTTATCGAAAACTTATTTACAGCTCTCGGAACAATTTGCCTGTCAATAGAGTTGATAACTTGTTTAAGAAAATCGGGCGAGCGCACAACATGCACATTGATTGGAAAGTATGACATCAAAACTGACGTCTGACAGTTGACATTTCTCGTTTCCTATTGCCAGTCGCTATGAAGTTGAGTGTTTATTTAATTATTGAATTTTTTAAAGAAATGTTTCCCTATCTCGGGACCAGAATGAGCGGATTTTTGTTTTATGTAAGAAATGCAATTATCCACTTCGTTAGGTGGCTATGGGTAAACCGTTAATTGAAATGAGCTTGTTAACACTATGATTTAATTAGAGCAGTAAGCTGGTTTTTGAGGTTAGGCAAGTGAGGAAAAATGGAAAAGGTTTTTATTTTATTTAAATTTTTTCTCTAAGCATGCGTGGAGCTACACCATTAGTTGTGCAGGTATTTCCATTACAATTTGTTGCATCTTGTGAGTTTGGTATATGAACCCAACTCGGGTGGTTAAAGTCCATTAAGCGGAAAGCCGAAGCTAATTTAGAGTGGAAGGAGTTAGTCGAGGATCTCTATTACCAGTTAAGTTTTTATTGTATACAGCGAATCCACCTTCAAGTGGTCGACGTGGTAGAAGAAGCCATCTTAATTGATTTGCATACAGAAGCCGTCGAAAATAAGCTAGAATGAACATTGGAATCAGTTAGCTGGTGGTCTTTGAGCTCTACGTCGCCTAAATTCTATAGTCGAAAGTTAATTTTTAGTGGTAAAAGATATTTTACACCAGCCCAACTTCTCATACAGAAACATAAGCGGGCTGATTTGATGTAACGTGACCGCCTGTTCAGCAATAGGTTCTCTACAAACGCCCGTGCAGTTGTAAAAATAATTATAAAGGTATTCATGTAAGAGTAGGACTTGAACCTCATGTTTGGAGATTCTATCAAGAAAATTCATTTAACAAATCGTTAATCGACTTAAATTAAAGACAGCTATTCTAACTTTTAGTTCATTTACTACCTCTTCCGATGATCTGACAAATCATCCTGGTGGTATCAATTATCAAGAAAAGCTTATCTTAACTCAGCCGTTCGGATTCGGCATAAAATAGGAGGTACCGCCATCCTGCAAGATGTACACACGTATATATAAATCGCTGTGAGAAAAAAGATAGACTCTGGGTACTAACGATATGGTTGCTCAAACATTATTGACGCAGTGAGTTATAATAGCGTTACCGGCCTTCATTTTTACGAGACAACACGTCATGAAACCTTAATTAAACAACTATATTGGAACCTAAAGGCTTTTGAAAGCTTTTTCTCGTAAGAATGTAGCTACCGGTATAACGCTATCATATCTCACTTCTCCAATGCTCATGCTTCTATGGAGTAAGTTTAGTATTGCTGGGAGCGCAACCAATTTTATACCGCCAAAATCGATAATTTTTCTAAAACAATACAAAGGAGCTGTCGCTAGTGTTTACTCCAGTGATATACAAGATGACCGCTCCTTTATTATGATTTATTATGAGATGTATGAACAATCAATGTGGTGGTTAGCGAGTTGGACTACTAAGCGCGGGGTCACTGGGTCAAATCCCGAAAGTGACACCTAATTGTTTTTACTGCTTCACATTAAAGAGTAACACTGTCATGGCCGCCCCTTTATTCTGATTTATTATGATATGTATGAACAATCAATGTGGTGGTTAGTGAGTTGGACTAGGTACTAAACGCGGGATCCCTGATTCAAATCCCGAAAGTGACATCTGCTTTTTTTTTACTGCTTCACCTCTTGTGAAAGTCTGACAAACATCCAAGAGTAACACATGACAAGTTTCTCAAATTTTTCGTACGGACGGACACGGCGTTAAACAGGATGTCCTCTTCTTTGTGGCTAAAAGTCATAACTTCCTACACATAAATGAAGGGAGAAGCTAGTTTTATGGTCCTGTATGGGAAGTTAGCGCCAGATGTTTCATATCAAGAAACAAGCTGCAATAAAAAATCTGGTGTCTAACAGCCTGAAACCAATTATCTAAACGATGTAACAGGACGTCACACAATTTCGGGTTCCGGGACAGGAAGACATTCCAAGATGGACAAGGCTTCCTAAATTTGAATAGCCGACATCTGCAGACAAAAAAAAAAACCGTAAATGAAATTGGTCCACAATCAACTTCATGTGATTACACGTCGGTTACTCAAACGGGTCATTTGGATATCACTTAACATTTAGGCGGGATATTGCCTCCAAACTCTTTGAGGTACTCCTACATGTCCACATGTCCTTTGCATTAGTCTAGCTCTCTTACAACTCAGAAAAGCCAGCATGGACGAATACTTCTCTAGCGATCCTATAATGGTCGCAACAACATCAGTATGGTCGATATCAACAGATTTGTTAAGAAATCATATTGGCTGACCTTTAATATAAATGTGCCAGTACATTATCTATCTTGCAACATCTTCTTATGTGAAAGAAAACATACCCTACCCACAACTGCATAATTAATTCCTACCCAACTTCATGCTAAAGCTTGATAGTTCTGGAAACCGTAGACGTCTTTGTACCTTTGTTAGCCTGAGACATGCAAAATTTACAAAACTCCATTCAAAACTACATCGACGTCAAGATTGTAAGCCAAGTGCACATTAACGTTTATTAGGATGACCTCATTATGCCTAACCATTACATGATATATACCATTAGGTCCTAGAGCTATATCCATGCCTTGCTCTAAGTAAAAAAAAAGTCGTACCTCTACTTTGGCTGATTCGGGCTATAAAACTTTTACTATTTCTGCCAGTGCCCTATCTTTATGACTCTGAAGTTGTTATGAAGTAAGTGCTTGGTAAATTGGACTTGTGCGTTTAACAAAAAACACGTTAGGTTTGGTCTACGTAGACGATGAAGCGGTACGAAACGCAATTTATGTGCGATAAAACGATTTGCATGTATTCCTATGCGCGTGCAAAAAGACAAGCGATGTTGGGTTGACTAACATTCTAAACAAGTTTGTCACACATAAATGCAATCCTTCTTGCATAGCACTGGATCTTTTAATGTATCACCAAAGTTTTGCGTGTCTTCATGGAACTACTCGTTGGCACAGCCTCTGCAGAAGTCGTATGAATCCAGATTTAGTTACCCGGTTTTTCAGTGCTGAGTTTTCTCTGTGTTAAAACAGATTTTTTAATATAAATTTAGTCCACTAAAGCTGTTGGGTTAACACTGACTAGAGGTTGAATTTTTGAAACTAGGATGATGTAGCTCTGAAAAACTACATCTTACTGTGGAACCGGTGTATAATGTGGCCAATGATTCGACTTTTAAGGGGTTTCCTACTTATTTGTAGTGATTTGCTAGTTTTAAGCTTGGTATGACGTTGCCATTGTTTTCGGTTTATTATACACCATCTCTTTCCTGCTCTTATATTTCAAGGCGGGGGCTTTTACAGTCTTGTCACACATGTTGACAGAGTGTTTAGTTGGGGTTTGTCTATATAGCGCGTTTACTTTCGATTTCTGGCACGCAGATTAGTTCTACATTATACTGTGTATCAAGATCCCTGTGTTTGTCGCGGTATTGTTTGACTTTATCGTTACAACATAAATTGATTTTATGCCAACTGACCTCACATGTCCACATGAGACATAGTTTTCAGAGAACACAGACTAAATACTCGAAATTAACATTCAAGAAGCACACACAATAAAGTGGATTTGTGCGCGTATCACTGGAGAAATCCTGCCTGACTTTTTGCATAACGAACTGGAGCAGACATTCGAGAAACAGACAGAATACAGGCATCTTTTTGGCCGCTAGTAGTTCCGCTTGGAAAACAATACTGAAGTTCCAGAATCTGTTTGAGTTTGACAACTCGAGTACTTCGAGTATGAAGCCAGACCCTGTCCTAATGTCCATCTGTAAAGATCCATATAGACTTAACGTGTTCTGCTTTAATACCATCCCAATATTAAGGAATAGGCGACTCGTCAGATCTGAATATAGCCCGACTTGGTTGTTCCATAGTCGACTTTGTATGTCCAAGAGGTGTGCATGAGGACTAGCTTTTGACTTATAGTCAGCATGCAACGGTGTAATTGTACAAAGTTATATGGAGGGAAAATATTAAGTGCAGTCAAGCTAGTTTGACTTGCCAGGTATAAAAAAAATTCTGGCGCAACAGGCTCGTTAGTACCCAGGGCCAAGCTTTCTCACAACCATTCATGTGTGCGTGTGTACTTCTTGCACGATGGCGGGAACTCCTGTTTTATGCCGACGAACGGCAAATTTTTGATAAACTTTTCTTGACAATTGATACTACTCGGATGATTTGTCAGATCATCACAAGAGGAGGGTCAGTGAAAAATCATTTGGGTGTTGCTATGCTTGGGAATCGAACCCAGACTTTCTGCGCGCCAGTTCATCGCAACGTCCATCACGTAACTGAGCCCATTATATTTAGGTATAATGAGGGAAATATTACATATTGCTTTGAGTTAGGTAGCATCGAGGCATGTCATACTTTGCATCGTCATCAATATCTTAAGATTGATATATTTAATTTCAGCTAATCAGTTCCATAAAGATTAAGTCTTGAAAAATGTGTTTCCTAACTTTGGCGCCTATGCTCCTTTTGTTCTCATTAGCTAAACGGAAACAATTTTATATTGTTCCCACTTCAGCCCGTCGAACAATTCATTGAAAATTTTCTCTCAAACAGCCAACACCAATGTTGACTACTCAAACAAATCAGAGTGACATCAAGCCTGTTTTCTATGACACTGCATCAAAAATTATAAAAATCATCTCGTAAACATCAGATATTGAACACCCACCGACAAATACACTCTAAACGTTTATTTCCCACAACGAAATCGGTAGTGGCCGCGGTGTAGTGGTAATGTGTTCGTCTGTTGAGTGGAAGGTTGCGCGTTCAATCCCAACCAAAATCCATTTCACTTTTATTTAAAAGAAATAAAAGGTCGGTGTAATACCTAAAAGTATGCACACCACATCTTGAATTTCTTCAAATTTAACGAACACAAGAAAAAGTGACTCCCCGAAGCTAGTTCGGACACCACCCATGGAGTTTAAGTCCTCCACTACATCCAAAATCTTTCCTATCCTCTTTTTCTTCCCCTTCTCTAACGCTCATACTATGGTAACATATAAAGGGTATTCATAAACCCCTTGAGTACGTGTAAATTATAAAAAGAAAAAAACGAAATCGGTAGCTATGTTGTAAAAACCATAAAACAATTAATTAAGAATCTGAACTCGTGCCCATTTATCGTAAATCAAAACTTTAGAAAATACCGTTAAGTTTAATGTTTGACATCTCAGTCGAAACTATTTTTTAATATTAAAAGCAACAAACAAAAAATAATATTTTCAATGCAATATCACAGAAGAAAAATATAAAAATATCAAGCATTTTTGTAAATTATCCTCAATAAAAATGAGGAAATATGTTGATATTAAGCATGTTATCTCAAAATAGTTAAATTATAAAAAAAAAACAAAAAAACTTTATAATATACAGGTGCGCCATCTTAACATTGGGTTTATATTGTACATTTTGACATTTATAAACCGATTGATTGTGCAGACATCGGTGGAATTTTGCTTCACATTAAACAACGCGCCGAAATAGTGGGGCTGTACATTGACCGTGTTCCGGATATCAGATTTAGTAAGACAGATATCTTAGATTAAGGTCTGTTGGTCAATTGACCATTTCGACAAATAAGAATAGAGCTTCATTTAAGATATCTTATTAACGGGTAATTTTGTAAGCGTAGTTTTTTTTTTTTAAATCGAATAAAACACTCAAATAAGCATCAAATATTCAAAATGTTTTCTGTTATCGATAAATAGGCCTTTGCCATTTACGTTTTAGAGACAACTTCATGTAAATGTTATCCGCGGCTCCTTCCTTCAACATTTCCATTGTTTCATGAGCTGTGTGGCATGTGGCACCGTCTTGAATAAATCACATGTCAACCAAGTTCAACTCAGCCAACTGGGGCAACAAAAAGTCGCGCATCATGGCTCGATATCGTTCGCCGTTGATAGTAACGTTTCTTCCACGGTCGTCTTTGAAGAAAAATGGACACATGACACCACCAGCCCATAAACCACACCAAACTGTCGTTTTTTGCTTCGGATGCATCGGTAATTCTTGTATGTCATGTGGCTGTTCATCATTCCAGATGCGACTGTTTTGCTTATTTACGTATCCGTTGAGCCAGAAATGAGCCTCCATAATATGGTCGTAACAAATTGTACACATTTTTCACAGAGCACGAATTTTGATAGTCAATTTCAATAATTTGCAATCGTTGCTCGTTTGTAAATCTTTCCATTATTAAATGGCAGAGTACACTGAAAACTTTTCACTTTGACAGATGACGTTTGGACGCCATTTCCAACCAGTGCTGCCAACCTGAAAAAATTAACTCTTCAAAAATCACCCGTTATATCTGAAAGCTGGAACACGTACATTGAAAAGAGCCGTTCAGTTACGTTATCTCAACGTACATATCGTCAAAAATATCGCGGCCAACAAGCATCATATGAAAACACTTTTCGTCACTTGGTGTCGAATTTTGTTGAAGTTGGTACAGTGGGAGATCATCGGCATTCCGTTCATCAATGTCTAAGACGTTTCAATAAACTGGCTGAATCGGAAACATAGAGTGTGGGCGAGAACCAACATCGTCACCACGCTCAGCATTTTGGAGTCAGTGGAACCACTTTACGGCGCATTTTGAAGGATGTTTCCGCATAAAGTACAATTGACTCAAATAATATTACCGATGGACCGTCCACGTCACTTGGAATACGCCCAAACAATCTATCGAATGGGGAACGGAGTACCTACACGAGGTCCATAAAACACCATTGCATGACCAAAAAGTTGCTGTTTGGGCACGGCCATTGAAAATAATCGTTCAGTTGCGTTAACTCAACGTACATATCGTCAAAAATATGAACAAGCATCGTATAAAAACTTTTTCGTCATTTGGTGTCGAATTGTGCGAGGTCGTCGACATTTCGTTGATCATTGTCCAAGACGTTTCAATATACTGGATGAATCGGTAATTTTGAACGATATTTCTGCATAAAGTACAATTGGACCATCCACGTCACTTGAAATACGCCCAAGCAATGTCTCGAATGGGGAACGGAGTACCTACACGAGGTCCAAAAAACACCATTGCATGACCAAAAAGTGACTGTTTGGGCCGATATTTTCGACAAATTGGGCTATTTTTGTTCGGAGAAATCGAAACAGTCTATGGATATATCGATATCGGTAGATGTGTGAAAAAGGTCTGGACAGTTTCTTTTTTTCAACAAGACGGTACTCCACGCCACACTGCAAATCAAATAATGCAGTTTCTGTAACGAAAATTCTCTGGGCGTGTTTTTCCAAAAGAAAGGCGACGTTGAATAGTCACCCAGATGTCCCGACTTGGCGCCTTCGAACTTCTTTTTGTGGGCTTATTTGAAAAGCAAAGGGTTTGTCAGCGAGCCTCAGACCATTAGCGAGCTCAAGGCAAACATTTGTGGTGAAATCATCGCTGTAACGCCAGAGATGCTCAGAAAAGTGATACGAAGCAATAAGGACAACTTTTTGCTTTGGTCAATAGAGGCGGTATTCTAGTTCAAGGCCCAAAAACTGGTAATATACAGATGAAAGAACAGCTACGAATTAATCGGCTTAGCTACATGTCTATCTAAATTATTCGTACAATAGAGAAACTATGTGTCAAAACCAGTAAGCCCCTATGGGATAGGGTACACCAAAAACGAAACAGGTCTACTCGTTGTATCGTTGTCAGTTGTAACTGTTAGAAAAAAAATTCACATTTTTCATACGTCGCAAAAGTGCAGCTTCAAATTGTTTTATTGTTTTTTAAAACGGATTGCTGTTTCCAATTTTACAGCGACATGAAAATGGAACAAACATTTTGAAATTAAATTGGTGGTATATAAAAGATTTCGCGATAATCTATCATATCCTACGAGCAGCATCAATTGTCAAGAAAAGCTTATCTTAACTCAGCCGTTCGGATACGGTATAAAACAGGAGGTCTCGCTTTTGTACACAATGTACACTATGAATGGTTCTGAGAAAAAGCTATGACCTGGGTACTAACGAGTATGTTTTTTTTTTTGTTATTGTAGATTTGCCTAAAGGGGGAAACTAGTGACGTCTAGAAGAATGATAGATACAATTTTTTCCGGGAATTGTGCTTATTTATGTCAAAAAAAACTCTTTATAATAAATAGCTAGTTTTCATGTTTTTTGTAAGAATATGACAAAAATGCTAAAAAAAATGTTGGTAGGTTGCAGTTTAACAGGTTGAACACAAGCTTGAGAGATTTCGGAATTTAATGAGTAAATTCCCAAAATGATAACAAACGAAACAAAGCTGTAAGGCTTTTTCGTAATTGTGCCGAATATTTTATTTTACCGCAAAACTACAGAAATTAACATTCTTACTTTTCCTTTATGAAATGTGTTACATCAAAGAAACGAATGATTTAACGAAATACCTGTCCTCCCGAAGAGCTACCTTCTACCTACTTCGATGTAAAACAATATTCCTCATTCCAATGTGGGGCATAAATTGCCAGCTCAAGAATTCATAGTAAGGGACAAATATTTGAACCCTTTGCTCAGATTTCATCGAAACGAGTATGGTAACTCGTTACCTACACTGACAATCGTCGGGACTGGAGACGGAGCATCCCGACCATCGGGTGTGATCATCATCAGAGAGGCTTCGTATTAAGAGATGATATCTCCTTTGATGAAATTATTGGAATTACGCCGCAAATATTTCACTTTGCTACAAAGGAGTTTAATTGCAGGCATTTTGAGTATTGGGCCCTCGTGGGGTGGTGGTGGTGGAAAGGCGCCTCACACAAACAAACAACTTTCCCAAAGGAATACACCAGATACAATGGAATTTTTCCCAGCTGCTTTCAAAAACAATTCAATTCGATCGGGGGTGTACACATAAGGATTTCATTTCATTTTTATTTCATTGGGATGATATTTTTCTTGTAAGTTATTCAATAAATATCTTGTTTCAATAAAATTTATCTCCTCAATGACAATGGGAATATTTTTTTGTCGTTTTTACTTTTAACACACACACATTCGAGATACGAGTGTATCTCAGCAGGTAGTTATGTTCGGTTTTTGGTATTTTTGAAGACGCCACGCTGTGTAAAGTTTTGTAAATGATTTATTTGATTCGATCGAGATTATCATTATGAGTCGTCAACTAACAGAAAAACAACACGAATCTCATGGTTTTTTTTCGTTGCAACAAAGAACCGTGTGAAATCGATAATCCACATCCATACTGCAGCCAATGTATAGACAAAGTTTATCAAATATCGAAGTAATTTGATGAAACCAGGTCACACAGTATGAGAGTGAGAGCCAGCTCCATAAAATATTTTTGTATGTTCCTCACAGGATGGGTTGTTTACTTTTTTTTTATTACTTAATTACCTTTAGTGCATTCGAGCTAAGGATTAAGAATTTGGATTTGGCCCTTAACAGTTCGGTGGAAGGGAGCACATTCATTTACGAGTCAGTTTAATTATTGTTCTGGGAAAACGCTGTTCACTTGTGGAGATCCATTCAAATTTCAGAGAAGTGCATCTAATGCGATTATCGATGAGGCCACAGATACGCAGTCATGTATCCATTCGAAATTTATCATTAGACAATTTAACATGGGAATGGAATGCAATGCAAATACAAGGTGAACAAGACGTCATTGAGTCCAGGCTTACCCAATCGCAATCGAAGCGCTATGTATCTAGATGTTAGTAGATACAGGTATGTTCGACGTGCCTCTTCATGGTGGGTTTCTTGTTAGTTCGTCCGCAGTAAACACTGCGCTGACGAGCAAGAGATAATTACAGCCGCGGGCTATAATTTAATTGAACAGTCGCCATCAGACAGACACATTCAACAGATAGATTCTCTCGTATCTGTCTCTTGCTCGAGGTAGATAGATTATGCTGCTGCTGCTGCTGCGGCGATGTTTATTCAATCTTCCTGACTGATGGCTGAGCGATAAGCTCATGTCTTTTGTTTGTTTTGATTAATTTACTATTGTGTTGAGGTATTTTGTTTTTGTTCGCCTTGAACTTTCAAAACGAAATTCGTCAAGAATTATCCATCGCATCGTTTTGTTTGCTATTCATCCACCCATCTATCTTTGAAGTAGCATTGAACTGCCAAACTAGATCGCGATGAAATGAAAGCCTATAAGAGCCCAGGCGTTGGAATAAGAACCAAGAAATAAAAAATAAAAAAATGAAAACGAAAATACTTCGCATCTATAATCGGCTTATGTCGGTAAAGAAAGTATGTATGCATCTAATTGCTTGCCGAAGCCACTGTGTTCACCTCAAACTATGAAGATATCAACGTCAACAATATTCATGGTGACAGCCCTAGATATTATAAACATCCAAATTGATAATTCCTCTCTTTTTCGGTTCGGTTTTGGTGCGGCATATAAATATGAGGGTTCCGCCGTTCCGCGTCCATCATTTCTACCTTCCCTCCACCGTAACCATTTCAATGCGTTTGTGATTATTATTTAGAAAAAAAGGAGCTACCCCATCCAAATTGTGCACACATAGTAGATAGATATTCAAATGAATTTATGAATTTTCCAACCCTCACCTTTAGCTCTAGACTTTAGACAACTGCAACGGGCATTGGTATCCTTTGAGTAAATCCTGTTTTTTTTTGCTGATGACGCTGGGATGTGGAAGAGGAAATAAATTTTAATCCAATTGTTGTGTTATTATCCTTAAAAGGGTGATTCGGTAGAAAGATTCTCTTTTTTTCAACACGAAACCAATTTAGACTTTTTTTTTGTTTTCTCACAAAAACACACTTTTTTGAAATTTTAATCTCCGTTTGATATACAATTTCCAAAGAATCACTGATATTTTGGTTTCGAAACACTATTTCACTTTTGTAATTAATTATCTTTTATTTTTTGATTTATAAGCAATTAGTGGGGTAAATACCGCGCGATAAAACTGCGTATACACCTTACACGCACGACGTCTCAAAACAAACTGAATTCAGTTGAAATGAATTTGTCGGTGGTTCAGCATCACCAGTGGATTTGTTTTTCTTTTCGCTGCTTTACGATATTTGAAAACGACTCTGAGTCCGGAAAGAGACGAATATAGTTATGGAGTTGAAATGTTCGCATTTTACTCAAATCGGATTCAACTGCGTGGTGGTTTGAGTGGGAAATTTTCAAATGCACTGGGAGTGGTCACTCAATTAATGCGAGTCGAGTGATGGTGTTGTTTTCTGTGGCAATGTGACGTGGAAAATGATTTCGTAGATATGAGTGAAATGAGTGTAAATAACTATAAATGTCACGTGCGTATAACAGGGTAGAGTCCAATTAGGAAAGCTAGCGTAAATACCAATTACATGTAAATCAGGACAACTCGCATTTTGGTGCTTCACTTTTTTATAAACATTTCTCAGGTAATGCTCCAGGAACGATCTGAGATGACACCTGCCGACGCTTATAGACTCTGCGGTTGAATTATTGTAGATTGCATATTCGTGGAAATACATCCTCTGGAAGTTCGTTCCGGCGACTATAGCGAAAACTACCAACCACCCGTCCAAACAGAAGTGAGTATAGCAATATCTAAACTTAAGCTTAACAAGTCTTTTCTCTCGAGCTGTATAAAGCCGGTGAAGTTGATTTTGCAAGTAAAAATGACCAACTCATAAAAAAGAAGTTGGTCGGATGAAAGTATGCCTAAAGAATGGACCCTCAGCATCGTTTTCCCGATCTACAAAAAAGGAGACCCTATGAACTGCGCTAACTATATACGTCCTCAACAATGCCTACAAAATCATACATATGCCTGCAACTGATCAAATCTTCACACTTTGTTCCTGGAAAAAGGTTAAAGTAGTCTAATCCATACCCATCATCTATTCATCGATTTCACATCAGCATATGGAAGCATTTATAGAGATACAGATACAGTTTTGGTAGATATACCTCAAAAACTCGTCTGTCTGTGCAGAATGACGATGAAGAATTCTCTCAGCTCCATCAGGATCGGAAACGACCTCACCGATACATTCGATACCAATATGATAAATGATTTAGGCAAGGCGACGTCATGTGACTTCTTTATTCTGATTCTTGAAGACAGTGTTCAAAGCTCACGAGCCAACACCAGAAGCACAATCTTCCATAATTCTGTACAACATCTATCATACGGCGACGATATTGTCATCATTGGTGGAACTTAACGTGATGTCATAGCCAGGTACGCTAGTACCAAAGACTATAAAACTATACAGATGACGCATTGAGAACAAAGAAAAACTGAAGCGGCTAAATCGGGTTCAGCAGTAATTAAATGAGGGTAAGACTGCAACATGAATGGACTTACAACATCGACAAATTGGGCTGAACTTCACCATTGACAAATATAACTTTGAAGTAGTACCTTAGGGACTTTGTCTACCTCGGCTCCGCTATTAACCCTAGTAACAACATCTCGTCGAAATTAATCGAAGAATTGCTCTTGCCAGTTCCGTTTTTTCGGGTTAAGAAGGCAATTTCGTAGTAATTCCTCCACTCCAACTATTAGATCGTATCAAAAGCAGAGAAAGAAATCCTTGGCAAATCTTACCATTTGGACCACTCATTCTCCACTGCTACTGTCTATTCTTCGGATTCTTTGTTTAGATTCCTAAAAAAACCTGAAAGTGAAAACATTTCAGTTATTTTTACTGCTCCACCCCTGACAAAGATTCTAAGTAACAAGTATATGAAAAGCTTCTGAAATTCGCCGTTCAGATTCGTTTCTACTTTCTCCACCGCTACTGTCTATTCTTCGTATTCTTAGTTTACGTCCTCTTTTACAGACCCATTTAGTGTGTGCCATTACGACATAATTAACGCTAAATGACGATACCACTTTCTCAGGAAAACATAACTGCAACTGCGGCCCTGTCAACAAATCGATCTTGAATAACGCTTTTTTGAAAATCGTATTTTTTTTTCATATTTTAATCGACGAGTCACAATTCCACACGGATCGGGCTATTGAGTTTAATACTCCAAGTCCAAACATCCAAATGTAAGCCAAAGAACATGATTTATTATTACTCCAAAAAATAAGGTCAACAGAATTATAACTTGCGGCTGAGAGTTCTTAAAAAACTCGAATCCGTTTTCTAACCGAGGTGGTTTTTATTATACGTCCCAGGTAATCGACTTTCAAAAGTACGACCCATGCAAAATGTCACAGATGCCTAATCCAATTAATTAGTTCTCGAAAACCTAGTTACGTTAATATTCGTTTAAACTATTTTCACCACCCAGCTAATCATTTATTTTCTCGTCTGTATCTGCAGCACAAATGCCCTTCTAAACGACGTTAAAGCGGCAACTTGATGCACATTCAATTGTTTCCACTCAAATGCACTTTCCCCCAACACCATGAATGAACTACAACGATGGCCATTCTTCCTCTCACAAAATTTCATTTCTCTGTTCAACTTTGATTCAACCAACGTTCAACTCAGAGAGAGAGAGAGAGAGTGAAGTACTTGTACTCAAGAGCGAATGAATTCTCTACGATATTACGATCAAAATGTCTGTTTGTTTTTGTTATTTCACCCGTTTTTGTTGTTTTGGTGTTGCTTTGCTTGTTTGAGAATAAAAAAAAAAACTCTGTATTGATTACGTTTTCTTGATGTTCACGTCCATTGAGTGCGATTAGTTTTTATACACTGCACTCAACATGTAAACAAATAAAAAAGAGTAACAAATGTAACCAACATAATTGTATTACAAATTTATGACCGTTATACTAGATATGTCGCGCTCGTAGAGGTGCACTCGTGCTTCGCACGTTCTTGATTGTTTTTTTTTATCTATGCGATACTTCGACCAGATTTTTTGTATCGAAAAGAAATGATTTTTGTTGAGTGCATTGCAGTTGTGGTACCTTAATTGAAGAGATCATATTTTCCTTATGTCGATTTGATTAAATGGGAGTATTTATGTATACATTTTTTCGGGTTCACTCAGGGCTGGCATTTAGATTCGTTTAATCTAAAATTCTGATCTAATGATCCCATGGTCCAATGAAACTAGATACGATTGACATCTTTATTATGCAAGTTGAACCTTAATCTTAATTATTATGCAAGTTGAACCTTAATCGAAATTAATCAAATTTGATGCACGAAATAGAAAACGAATAAAATTTTTAATTTGTCTTATATTTTAACAAAAATTTACATTTGAGATTAGGTGTAAATAAATCGTTTTTTAATTTAATTGCGCATTAAGTATTTCATTGGTATGGCATTTCGTATTATTAATTGCCATGGATGTTTTGAAGAAGTGAGTAGTGCAGTGGTTATTGCGATGAGATGCTTAAAACGGTTTCCATTAGGGGTCATTAAACACCTCCATATTGTTTTTACATATTTACATGCGATCTTGCAGGTTACCTCAGCCACGCTATAACGTGCGCTGATGATTTAGTGGCTTTCAAATCAGGTCCGAAAATCGAGGTCATCAAGATCATCTTGCAGCGTGAATTCGATATAATTAAGGGAAATTGTGATGAATGTAAATTGAATATTAATTTCTAGAGAAACCGATCACTAATCACTTCCCAACTATGCCCTTTATATACCTTTAAAAAAATAACAAATTAGCCTTGATTGAATAGGTTGGTCAGAAGTTTACTAATAGCGTCAATACACCACACATGCATGCATGCACAGTCCCAAGCATGTGCGATCCCGCTTCCTCCAGACACTATTCATGCAAACTGCGCAGTAATCATTCGTGTGTTAGTCTCTGATTGACACACATTTTTATTATTAATGAGAAAATTTACTCTCTGCTTGATTTTTGACAGTAACTGCGCAATTTTAAACACACACTTCATATGCATGCATGCGCAAAGAAGAAAATATCAGAATTTTTTTAAATCACTCATTCCGCATGTGCAGTCGTCAATACCATACACCCTCAGTTTGCATGCGCAATCACTATATTGCTCATGCTTGAATGTGTAATGTTAAGTTTTTCATTTTAATAAAAAAATGTAGTTGCTTGGGGCTTGGGTTAAAAAGGCTTACGCTCCGACATGTAGACCGTTTCAAAGCCTCTTGAGTTCAATATATAAAATGTATGCCAAAAGAGATCACCCTATTGGAAGATGCTCTTATTTTTGCAAATAACCACCAATGTCAAAACTGTTTTGACATTTGTGGACTAGACAGATGTAGAATACTAGTGAACACGCCATGGAGCGATACACTCCCGAAGTGGACGAATTTTCGAGCAAAATCATAACGACGATGAGGCTCATTTCCACCTCAGCGGGTACGTGAACAAGCAAAACTATCGCTTCTGAGGCACCGAAAATCCACGAGTAATGCACGAGGAGCCATTACAACCGCTCACAGTTGCTGCATGTTGCGCTCTCCACGCTGGAGGAGTCTTCGGGTCTTTTTTTTTTCGAGAACGCCGCTGGTCAAACGACATCAGTGGACGGTGCGCGCTATAGAGCTATTTTAACCGAGTTTTTTTTTGCCGCAATTGGACGAACTAGGACTGGAGGATATGTGGTTCCAACAGGACGGAGCAACGGTACACACTGCGCGAGCCACAACCGATATTCTGAAGGCCAAACAACATCGGATGACTGCTTTTGGCCCACCTTGTAGTATAGTGGTCATACGTATCTAATCAAAAATTAGTTGTCATCAAATAATTTGTCATCATACAAAACTATGTTTGTTATAGAATCGGTGGTTACAAACCTGTCTAAGATTATACCAAACGCAAGATTTTGAATTTCAAAGCAGTCAATTTGACTCAAGTATACTCTTTCAAAGACCCATCATAGAGTTTTCATAATTTCTGTGCGATATTTCGATCGAAAAGTTTTTTGATTCACTTATGATACGATTAGCGCCTGCCTATTAGGCTCAGTTTTGGCTATGTGCAAAGGGGTGACAATGGTTCTATAGAGGATCTCCTTTGTATGGCTTTATTCTGTAATATGGCTTTCTGAAGACACAGTGGTTAGCTCAAGTAATTATTCTTTTGATTTTTAAAAAGACGTCATTGTCAGAAGAATAGCGTACTCGAGGTATTAAGCGTTTCTAACAAGCTCAACGCAATACCTGTCGATTGTAAAATTCTGCTAGATTCATCAATTTTTTTGTGGTGCTTATTGTTGGCAGCATAAAACTGGTCTTTTCCCCCATTTACTTCTAAGTCCACTTTAGCCTTTTCCTATAAAAAAACACCGCGATGACGTCTCGTTTGGTCTGACCTATGATGATAATGGAAGATTGTGCCTCTGGTATTGGCTTGGGAATTTTGGACAGCCCTCTCAAGAATGATTAAAGAAGTCACATGACAATGCATCACCTTGTGTAAATCCTTTCTTTATCAAATATTTCGTGACTACCCCGATGAAGCACCGAGTATTCTCCTTCGTCATGGTTCTGTTTACTTTTATATCATAGTAGGTATCGATTTGGACTTTTGATTTTTTTTTTTAGGATCTGTCGAAGTGCAAAGATCTGATCAGTTATGAACTCTCCTGGCCTTAAACTTCTCTATTAACGGCCAATTGTTATGGCCAATGTTATGAGCTTTGGTAGCGCCACAAATCCATTTTCGGTGCTGGTAGGTATGGGCGTGGCACGGTCGTGGTTGCTCGGCAAAGCTTGTCAGAAAAAAAGTTCTTGACTCGTTGAAAAAAAAAGAAAATCAAAAGGAGAGAAAGCAACGTTAAGTAATCCTCATACAGATTAATGGACTTGAAAAAGAAAAAAAACAAGAGAGGAAAATAGAGAGGAAGCATGTTCAAAGACCTTTGCCTATTCGAAGGATCAAGCTTGGGAAAATACGCAAATATATCCCAAATATGAGGATCGCTTATAAGCGGCAGATAGTATCTTGTAGGCGATGTTGAGGAGACACATGACCTGGTAGTTGACGCAGTTCAGCTGACATTCCATTCTTCGTCATCCGTCTTGTTTTTCATCCGACCAAATTTTGTTAGTGAGTTTCTGTATGTTACTTACAAAATCATCTCCACCTGCTTAATATAACTCGACCGTACAGTCCGGAATTCACTAGGGCCTCAACCTCTTCAATTAGCCTCGTCGTTAGCTAACTGCCTCCAGTTGCGCACTTCAAGTTGGTTGAGGTCGATTTTTGCTTGTGCGCGCAACATAAGGCGAGGGGCGAGGTCTTCCTCTTCTGCTTTCGACACGACGTCTGGCTGGGAGTCGTGGACTTTGCGAAGCGGTGTCTATTCGCTCTACATGTCCCAGTCATCTTAGCATTTAGGTCAAGGGGAGATTGTTTGTTGTCGCCTTTTAAAAGTCTGCAGAAGTAGAGTCTGTGGCGGAACGTTTCGTGAAATGAATTACCGTGCGGTTTGGGTTCGATCCCCAGCCGTAGAAACCAGTAGCATCAATTGTCAAGAAAAGCTTATCTCAAATTCGACGTTCCGAGTCGGCATAAAACAACAACATGAAGTGGCACCTTTTTATCTCTTTTACTGGTATTTTTTCTTTTTTCTGAGAAGGCGGTGTTCTTCCCTCATTTTTAAGATATAAAGCTCATAGGTAGGTCTCGCTTTCTTCTACAGCTCTCACTCCACTTTTAGCTAGAGCATATTTCTAAATTCAAACCAAAGGTTTTTTGCTGACGGTAAGTAGAAACCTAGTACATCAGTTGTGGGCGATTTTATGACATTTTCGCCATTGGCCTTCGACATAACATGCTGGTGGTATGGTAATTAGCCGAAGTCCAGGCGGGGTCTCGTGTAGTGTATGTTTTCCGACCATAATGCAAAAGATTAGAATTCCCTTTTAACTTTGCGTTGAAATCACCCAACACTATATGTTGATGAAAATATTTTTCCTGGGAGTTCGTTTGGGACTCTTGAGTATTTTTTTTAAGATCAGAATTTTCCCTTAATGACACTAATAGGCATTAGACTGTTGACGAAGTAGATTGGAAGTGCACATGAACACACGAAGATTTGGGGACTTAGTTATCTTAGTGTTCCTTTCTTTTAAGTCAGGCATTCGGTTACATATTCCCAGAACCGATTGTAATTCTAACACCAGATTTCTTTTTTAATCAAGGAGATTTCAGTTCAAGTTTTGTATCATTGGTTGGTTCTTCTTATCTTCTGGTGAAACATTCGTGTACTATATTTCCATAAGCAACTTTTTTATAGATAAGACTGGATGTTTTTCGTGAAATTTCGTTTTGGAACGAAAGAGGCTCAGTGACACTGATGACTTTGTCAAAAAAACCTGTCAAACTTACTCAATGGTTTTCGTTGTATGGACTTTGAGGGCTTCAATTTTTCGAGCTTTTTTTTAGTATGGACGTTAAGTCACACGGTGGTCACTTCATGTTGCAGCTGTGCGAGATAACCATGCCAGTAAATCACACATGCAAAATGTAGTGGATTACGCCGTGTGGCATTATCCTTTTGGAATCGCATGTAGTCATTTCCTTTTCATCCAGCCTAGGTCAAAATTTGTAATGCAAGACTAGAAATGTAAATATCGTTTTACAAGAAGTTCTGACCGAACCAAACAATTTTTTACCGTCATTATATAAATATCATTAAGGACTCTCCCCCAAAATTGAAGGTTTTCAGAAATCATAAAAAGCCGACTCTAAAGTGAAATGTTATTCAATAAACTTATCTACAGCACTTAAGAACAAGCGAGCAATACTTACGAATTGTAACGTCGTCCGCCAGTCTTATCCTACGACGCCGTGGTAATACCACATGGAACTCCATTCATCTGAGGAAAAAATTCAGTAAACTTTTCAAAAAAGGTGAAAGCACCGAAGAAACTTCAGACTGGAACCAAAGTTGTCTTTCAACAAATAATTTCACGTTGATGAAGGAAATGTATTGCCAAGCCTTACCTTTGGATGCCTTCAGACTTCACTAAATCCTCTGTACAAATCTACCCGCATTTAGCTAATCTATCTATCATGGGAAATTCTGGAAACTCACTTTCCTTAAGCTGTCTTGATTCGTATAAATATCCATTGTAGCGTTTTCCAGGCGAAAATCATTGCAATTAAAGGAGCCTTTGTGATTTCCAACTAGATATCCAGGAAGAATATTTGTATCTTCAGCGACAGCAAAGGGGCAATCGAACTCGTTTGATTTCTTTCTTTTACATTAAAAATTGGAGATGAGCACTTAAACACTTGCCTTTTCTGGAGTCACCTAGGAAAGATGATGAGCTTCCCAGAATGGGCACCACAATTGACTGCCTTATTAGTTTAATTGAAACTGCGTAATTGGTGTTATTTTATGACCAAGTTAATCGTAACAAAGATATCCTGCTTCGCTTTATAGGAAGCTCGGGATGGTTTACATAGGCAGAGAAGGAAATATGATAGATCTAGTCTAACAAATAAAAATACCATCTAGGTTTCATTGGCAAACCTGTTTTTTTCTGTATTTGCATGTCCACATTCGTCTTAAACATGATTTTTTTGTTTTCGCATTATAAAATCCATCACTTCTGTGTCTTCACTTTTGAGTGGATAGTGCGAAATTTTCAAAAACCAAATATTGGTCCCGCAAGTACAACTTGCCACTTTATATAAGGAAATAATCCACATCTCTCGTCACTCTATGCAAATGAGTACACGATTCAAGCTTTCAAAAACACCCCTCCTACAGATGTCCTCGAGATAATGGACATCTATGAAGATGTCCACTGAAATTGTTTTTAGTTGTTCCTGGGATGATTTATGTAATCAAATTCACTGGAGCGCAAATATCCCACATTCGGTGTTAATTTATGCTGCCCCACTTTGAGGCCTTCCCAAAAGAGGTATACCTCCACAAATTAATTGTACACAAGAAGTTGAAGAATCCTAATGGTGCTTCGATACATCAATTCATTCATGCTAAGGCTATTTATCTTGAATGCAAGAATGAACACGAGAAAGTAGGTCAATATACATATTTCTTCATCCAGCCCAACTCTCGAGCTAATTCTATTTTTATGACGATTTTCCCCTCAAATTTATCCGAAATCAATGCACAGCGCGCAACAACGCCGACAAATTAATTTTTAATTCTAATGCCAATCGATGTTCGTTCGTTTTTTTTTTTCCCCAAACACACATTTCCAATTATTGATGTGTAATAAAAATGAAATGAACGCCCGGCGCAGCACATTGTTTGGCATTTGCTCGTCCATCACTGCGCAACACACGTTCATTAGAAGCCCTACGATCGACTACTCCCTACTCCACATCGAAGGGTCCCCGCCTCATGCAGTCTAATATTCAAATTCAGTGCAACAGCCCATAAAAGCCAATTTAAGTACAAATTAAACTCTGATAAGCCGGAGCTGGGGCTTCGAGAGAAATCTCAGAACAAATCTCCTCAGCGTCTGATTAGGAATAAAAAAAATCCGACACTGGATACTCCGGGGAATTAATTGAATCAAACCCGCTGGCTGGTCCGTGTGTCCATCGGTGTTTGGTTGTTTGGTTGTTTGGTTGGTCGAACTTCAGGAGAATCATCGTCATCATCGTTGTCGTCGTCGTCGTGCTATATACAATAAATTCTAATTGAAAACTATTCCCATGCAGATATACCCAAGCATTGACCTTTCAAAATTTGTTTTATATGACTAGCTGATGGCCTGCTCATTGGGGTTAAGTTGTTGATTTGGTGCGCTCCTTGGATAGCAGAAATAAAACTCTAGTTGATTCAAATCAATTCGATGCCCGAGATGAAGTCGAACGCAAAAGAGGCAAGAGAAAACCAACCAAAGTCTATTTCCATCGACGTTACAGATGCCAGACTCGTTGAAATACGAAACCCTCCATCTGCAGATCGACAAACGTTGCGAACTTTGTTTACAAACTAAAGTCATTAACATGGCCATTTGTTGGACTGTTTTGACCAACGATCACAATGTATAGACTTGGGATCGATTTGGAAACAACGTCGCACAGAGGGTGATGCTCTAAATCGAAGCAAAGACAATTTAACAATCAACAGATACATTTGTATATTTTCCAAACTGTGTCAGATACGAACTCTGAAAAAATTTTCTCGATCAGCAAGTGATTAAGAGATCGCCTCCATCAGTTGTACGCGCACCTAAATGTAAACTAAACACACACCAGCACTTGGCACTCTCTAGTTGACCTTATTTTGAGGTTCTATTCAGTTGGCGTGGAGGGAAATGATCACTTTGCATCTGCAGAAGGCTGAACGTGCCATTAACACGAGGATGGCTCGAACGGAGTGATCGCTACCATACACAGCAATGTTTTTCCTCTTAGTCAAGACAAATACACGCCAGTCCTCGAGAGGTAGCTTTTGTTTGCACACCATTTACGATTGGATAACAAACATCCTTTGGATTAGCTGCTGACTGGAAGTATCTGCTGTCGCCTGACGTGTGCTATATGCATATGAGCGTCATATTTTCTGCGATCAAGCTGATCATTGATTTTATGGCATCCGTCTGACAGTGTCAACAGTGGCGCCTGTTTGGCACATCTGTCTGGACGTATAAATATCAATATTGCTTAATTTTGTACCGAAAATCTGTTGTGAGGTTTGAGTATCAAGTTCTCACAGTGGCCCAGGGCGGTCCTAAAGCAAATAAATAAAAATTACTTACACACATCGAGTTGTAGGTACCAGATGTCGGCGAAAACAAACAATGCCGTAGTGGTGGTCATCGTTAAGATAAGACAACAGCGGAGGATGGTAAAGGCAGAAGAAAAGGTAAACAAGGATAGGAAGAAGATAATTAAATTGTGATAAGGATGTTGGGAATGCATTCTGAGTCATTGGGTTGCATAATCGTTACTTGTGGTCTTTGAAAAGGTAGCAGAACATGTGTACCTCAGATTGTCCGATTTCGTTTCAGATGTTAATCATGGGAGCCCAGTCGGTGGGGAACAAATCGTAAAATTTGGTTTATCTTTAATCGGCATTCAAAGTATTTTTCAATTAAAAGTCATTTAATGAGTGGGAAATACATGAGGCCATGGGATTTACAAAAATCCTTTTTTAAGGGTATTTTTATGTAATGGCTGATGTTATCAAAATTGTTATTGAAGGGAATTTAGTAGATGAGATATGTCCAATGTCACACGATAACTCATGTTTATAAAATCATTCTCCTGCAAACCTTGGAGGGAAATGCATTCAAATCCCAAGTTAAAAAAGGGAATTTCTAAAAAGTTTTGTATTGCTATCTATTGCATTTATAAATAGATCTCTACGTAAGTAAAATAACTCGTATCGTAATGGGCTTGGCAGTAAATAAAGGTACGACCAAGTTTATGCTGTCAACACGAAATGACACACAACATCGCCGATTTGGCCAGAACGTCACCATTGACAAACATGACTTTGAGGTAGTACGGGACTGGGTCTACCTTGGCTATGCTAATAAATCTGACAACAACATCTCGTCAGAAATTAAATCGCTGCCAACCGCTGTTTCTTTGGGCTAAGAAGGCAATTCAATAGTAAAGCCCTCACTCGAACTAATAAGGAGATCCTGGGAGTCTTCGATTCCCAGCCAGACGTCGGACGCAGTAGAGGAAAACCTCGCCTTAAGTGGCGCGCACAAGTAGAAACCGTCCTCAACCAACTTGGAGTGCCCAACTGGCAGCAGTTTGCTAAGGACCGGCTTATTGGAGAGGCATTTTGTTAAGGCCTAGGTTCATCCCGGAATGTAGCGCCACTTAAGTAAGTAAGTATGACAAAATCAGGCGAAAACGGTGGTGGTCGAATTCCAGTGTGTCGAAATAGCAAGTTCAACGTAGGGAGCACGGAATTTTAGATGTATTGAGGCAGCATTTCCTTACCAGCAGTAGCTTTTTGTACAAAATGTTGGAGAATGATTAGGCAAGGCGGGTGGCCATGGCTCAGAGGAATGTGTAGTTGACTGCTAAGCCAAACGCAGCGGGTTCAATCACCAGCTTCGGCAGCATTCTTTTTCTACAAAAATCGCCAGCTTATCTGAGGCCATCTTTGCGATAATATGGCACAATATAAATCCATGTCTCCTCCTCTGTGCCACGAAAGTTTATGTTATATGGCTTTCCCTCTATGTGTCTATCTGTCTCTCTTGTTGTATAAATGTCTTGCTCTGTTCCAGCCGATGGCCTCAGTCGCCAGTGCTGTTATGTGGCTGTAGTTCGTTGCATTCATGTGAGAAGTACTGTGATTGCCAATGTCAATGATGCGTCAATCAAACGCCGATAAGAAAACCTTGCTTCCCAGTTAATAAGAAATCAGCCCAATCAACAAGTCGGCGAGTTCAGATGGATCAGCACAGTTCTTCAAAATCGGAGGAGATGGCTTTGAAGGGGAAAATTTCCAAAAACCCCTCTGCATAACTGATATCAACATCCATAGCCGAAATGTCAATCAAATCGACCGACTAGCTTGTCAGTGTCAATAATATATTAAAGCCTCCAGATTCCACACTCCAGACTAAAGACTCCAGGCTCCAGACGGTAGATATGCATGTTAAAACTACTTTTTCGGGCTCGGGGTAACTCAAAACATAATGAATTTGTAAAAATCTGAACTTGAAATTTTCGTGCCATTACAATCCTTCCCTATAGATACCACGTACATATACTGGGGATCAGATCATTTGTCAATTAAATTCGGTATACAAAGCAGTGGATACTTTGTTTAAAGTTGATATGGCATGCTGAAGGTAAAGTTCACTTTGTGTTTTTGAGGTTTTTAACGCGGACGGTTGACTTTCTTCTATAACAACAATTTTTTCGGTAGGACCAGGTGGGCGATGATTATCCAGGTTGTCGATATATTTGTAACAAATGGCATAGGTTAGGTTAGGTTTGATGGATTGTTGACGCCTTAGTGTGTCGTCAAACCAGCATAGCCACGCAGGCCCATAGTGATACCCTTTGTTGTACCTGAAAAGAAAGCTGCGTTAATAAAAAGAGTGATACTTAGGTGGTTTATGCTGCTCCATTAGTTTCAAATAGAAAGTTGCTCCGACTTGCAGGGGGAAACTGACGATTTGTGCAATGGGTGTTGTGGCTAGATCCGTCAAGTCCTCGTAGTAGAAGCTGCCTCGGATTTTGTTACGGCTGTTGCTGATCGCGGGGCAGTGACACATTAGGTGGACGATGTTTTCCTCGACGTCTGGGTCTCTGCACTTCCTGCGAAGTTGGTGCGAGTCACTAAGGGTTAATCCTATGTAAGATTGTAACCTGTTGTGACTCTCACCGCTATAGAAATGGATTCTCTGTTCAGAGCTATAAGCTTGTTAGATTTGCTACCGCTTATTTCCGGGCAAATGTCTATAGTGTGTTTGCAAGTGTTGATATTTTGCCAACTAGATTTTGTTTCAATTTGCTTGAATCTGGTTATTTTCTGTTTTTATACCATATGCCGTAGGGGTATATTAGTTTTGATACATAGTTTGTAACATAGAGAAATAATTGAGCTAGGTATACCTTAAAGTATATGGATCGACTCATGATCTAAAGCTGAGTCGATTTAGCCATGTCTGTCCGTCCGTCCGTACGTCACCAGTTTTTGGGCCTTAACTTTTGAGCTAGAATGATGAAATTTGGTACACGTGCTTGTTGTTGCTCCCAGCAGAAGTGTAAACATTTTTGGAATCCGCCCACTGCCACGCCCCCTTTTCAGAAAAACATAGTTTTAGGCCAAACCGTTAGAGATACTGAAAAAGTGTCTGAACAACATGTCTAGGCAATCATAATGTCTATATTTTGTTCATACAAAGTTTTTTTTGCCATTCCCACTTTTTGGGGGCGTTTTTAGTAAAAAACGTTTTTCGGAAAAATTTTAAACGTTTCGAAAAAAATGGTGATGCAAAATCATTGGTTCTGTTAATATAAACATTTCTTCCATGTGCCATTTTAAGCCACGCCCACTTTTTGGAGGCGTTTTCATACAAAAACCACACTGCCTCGTAGCATAACCAGGCGAAAAACGGTGTTTTTTGTCGAACCATAAATGATTCTGAACAATATGTTATGACAATGACATTCTCTATATTTCACCGCCATAAATGTAGCCTTCCCATATGTTTTTTGTTTTTGAAAATGGGGGTCTAACCCTATTGTCCCATAAGGAGATGCAGCTTTACGATCCTATTCTAGCTATTTCGTCAGCTGTTACGATTCCTGGAATGTTATTGTGTCCTGTCACCCAGATAGTTTGGAATTTGTTCTGGTTACAAAGAGCCTTGAGCTCTGAGCGGCAGCGGCCAACTACTCGTGATTTTATTATGTTGGATGCCAGAGCGTTTATGGCCGCTTGGATATCAACGTAAATGGAGATGTCCTCTTGTGATATGTGCAATACTCTTGCCTATTTGGCAGCTTCGAGTATGGCTAGGATCTCTGCTTGGAAAACACTCCACGAGTTTTTCAATATAATGGATGCGTTTAACCCGATTCTTTCGGAGTAGACCTCAGAGCCCACTCCTATTTCCATTTTAACCCCATCGGTATATAGCAATCTATACCGATGGATTTAAAATGGAAATCGTATAGATTGCTTCTACTAGGTATTCTGGTTGAGTATTTAGTATCAAGGTCGTGATATTGGATGGTGTAGTCAGACGCCCCATTCTAATTAAAGTGACTAAATGTTTTGATACATAGGTTGCCAGCTTCATTGAGGTGTGCTGCGCTTTTCGCTAATGTGTCAATCAGCTGTAGGTCGATGGGGGAGAATTGTTTCCAAACATGCTATGGGGCAGGATCGCATAGCTCCTGTTATGAATACACATGCTGTTCTTTGGACCTTTTTCAGTGCAGTCATGTGTTTCGTGTTTTTCATGGAGGTGAGGATTGGCCTGACGACAGCTGTGTATAGCCATTTCGTGACCTTTGGAGAGTGACTCCATTTCTTACCGCAGATTCTACTGCAGCTGTATAGTGCAATACAGATGACGCATTGAGAACAAAAACAGAAGCTTTTGCTCACCAGCTTCAAGGTACAGGCGGGCGGTTTGCACGTGCACACATGAGAAACGAGATGCAAATTATATGGCGGGCTGTGCCAGCACGACCGGCAATAGAACAATTTTTCTTATATGCAGTGCGTCATCTGCACGGCTTTATAATCTTTGGTTTATGTTAAGATGAAACTTTAGCTTGCTGTGGAGTATCACCCCAAGGTATTTGGTGCCGCAAACTTTCTTTCTTTTGTTAGTGAAGATGACTAGTTCGGTTTTCTTCCGATTTACACCCAGGCCGCAGGGTTCTGAACATCTGTTGAGTGTTTTTTAAAAGCTTGCGTCATTGCGCTTAGAGTCGATGGGAATTTCCCACATGACATGAGAACCACATCGTCTGCGTAAGCCACCTTTTTTATTGCGGTGGTTTCTAGTCTCCTCAATGCTTCGTTGACTACCAGTAGCCAGAGAAGTGGAGAAAGAACATCCCCTTGTGGAGTACCTCTCGTTGTTATTATCCTTTTGGTACAATCTCCCAGTGAGGATGAAATGATACGTTTTGAATCAGTGACTGATTACCGTATCTATTCCTGCTTTTCTAGGTGCTATCTCGATTGCTTCCGTTTTTACGTTGTTGAATGCTCCTTCTATGTCTAGGGAGGGTGCTAGTGTATATAACAAACGGCATACATTCTCTGCACTTAATCCCCAAAAACACCTCTTACGGATCGAACATTTTCATAAAACGATTCGATCACTCAGATAATCAATTAGATGGTTAACTAAATTTAAACTTAAAAAAAACTGTTTATCCCAATTAAGCTGCTTTTACTTGTCTAGTTCCTTCTTCCCCAATTTTAGTACGAATAACTAGCTTGTATCTTTTGTAGGTTATCAATGTTTACATCTCTCTCTTATTGGGGTGGTCCCACTGTTCACTAATCAATGCACCGGAAATACACTTGTTAGCGCTAGTAGTCTTTTAAAGAAAATGTAAAATAAGTTGGATTTTAAATTGCGGTACCTTAGTTCTGACAGCCTACATAATAATTCATTAGCTTAACATATTTTTGGGCTGATTGGATTGAAATTTTATTTGTATTTATCGCAGCAGTTCCCAGTGTTTGAAATCAATTGGTTCTGCTTGAGCTGATAAATCATTAGGAACAAGTATTAACAGACATACATTTAGACACGTCACTCATTCCCCTTATCAATGGCACAGCCAGCGATAACAAACAACTCATGCCATTGGGTACGGGTATATTATTAGAGCTTACATACACCCCTTGAATATTTTGATTGATCTAATTTATTTAATTTGAAAACCGTTTGAGTATCTATAAATTTAAAACTTTAATTATTTCGTTCTAGGACTTGTTATGATATTTATTGATTGTGATAGAAGTTGACGAGATTAGAAGCAAACGTTTTTTTATACTTGTTTACCAAAAAGTTTCTCAAATTATAAGGCGTTTTGTGTAAAGCGAAAATCGAAGACGTTATGTTTGGTTAACGGGTCGGCGAAGTACATTGTCATGTACACACTTTGTGATACCATATAGTACCGGTTAGCTGTGCATATGCGATCTTGTCTGTTCTTCTCATTCTTTGAGTAACTCGAACTGTCCAGGCTTTTGAGTCGAATAAGTTCCTTTTGATAGTTTTCATTACTTAATCATGTCCAGACAGTTAGCTAAGGACTGGATAATTGGAGAGGCATTTGATTAAGGCCCAGGTTCCATCCGGACTGTAGAGCCTCTTAAGTAAGCATGAAAGTAAATGTTCATGGAAAGGTTCTTAAAAGAGGATTCGCGAAAGTACTTGTTGAAAACTTTTACAAATCGTTGTGTGTCAGTGACTGGGTTCATTGATATTTGAAACAGGTTGCATTCTCTCTTTGAAGCAAGTTACCAGTTTCTTTGGTCTTCTTATAGTGCTTACACACCTAATCGAAAACTGAGTTTTCGGGAAAAATCTTTCGGAAACCACTTGTGCTTTCAGACCGACCTTTGATTGGGTTTCGTTTGACATTTCAATGAGCTCAGCTGCGATACTAGTTCCAAAATGTGTGTGTGAAATTATATTAATTGAATAAATTACTCGGAGATCGTCATTTTTTTCTGTCCATAGCTTCACCAGGTACCCCTCGTCTTCCACACACCAAATCTTCTTCATTTTTTTGCGATTTTCATTATATAATAGTCTTACAAGCCAGAGCCGCAACTGAAATTAAATAAAAACATATGTGAAGGCTACAATCCGCTGTGCGGATCGTTTAGCACCCTATCCCATCCCATCCTTAAAATAAATATTCCCAAAATTTCGGCTTTATGGCTATGAAACATAGAAAATGTCATTATCATAACATTTTGTTCAGATTTTATCAAAATCTTTCATGGTTCGACAAAAACAATGATTTTCGCCGGGTTATACTATGAAGTAGTGTACACAGTAGTGTTTTTGTATGAAAACGCGTCCAAAAAGTGGGCGTGGGTTGAAATGTTATAGAGAAGAAATGTTTTTTATTATCGTAACCAATGATTTTGCTCTCAATATTTTTTACTGAAATACTTTGTGTAGACACACAGATAGACGGACGGACGGACAGACAGGCATGGCTACATCGATTCAGCTAGCTTGCTGAGTAGATTCATATACTTTGAGGTATATCTAGCGAAATTATTTAATTATGTTACAAACTTAATGTCAAGACTAATATACCCCTATAGGACTGGGTATTAAAATACATTTGTTTTGACAGCGAGTTTATCAGCTGTTTTGTAATACGCGCGGAACTCATGTAAACGTATGAAAAGGTGTGTTCGTTCCAACAACGTTCAACGAGATGACGTCTGCGAAGTATTTTCGCGACGGTAACGGCGTAACCTACTAGTTTTTGAAAACTGAAAATGTGCGGGAAAACTCTGGTTTTCGATGAAGGTTTCATGTATTTTCGCGAAAACTCGGTGAGGAGATGTTGCTATACTCCTCCTGTCCTACGGTACAGAATATTTTTTTTAATAAATTATTTCCTCAAAACGATCATAGAAAAATAACAAATTTTTGGGGCAACAGGCTCTTTAGTACCTAGGGCCAAGCTTTCTCACAACCATTCATGTGCGTGTGTACTTATTGCACGATGGCGGGCCCTCCTGTTTTATGCCGACTCCGAACGCCGATTTTGAGATAAGCTTCTCTTGACAATTGATACTACTCGGATGATTTGTCAGATCATAACGATAAGAGGGCCAGTGAAAAATCATTAAGGTGTTGCTAAGGCTGGGAATCGAACCCAAACCTTCTGCGCGGCGGTTCATCGCACTAACCATCGCGCCACTGAGCCCCTCAAAACGATCATGGGTTTATTTCTTTCGCGTTTACTGTCATCATTGCTCAGCGCTGTAAAGCAGTAATAGGTCGATAGGGGCTTATGCATGTTCTACCTAGGCTTAAAAGCACACAGCGAACTAACCAAAAAATCTTGATTTCATAATCTATCCTTTAACGTTGGTGAGAAATGAATCCTTATGAAATTAAATCACTTACCTCGGTTGGTGATTATACCATGAGGAACTAAGAGATGCCAGACCTTCGCTTCGGTGGCAAAGACGCGATCTTATGGACGGTTGTGGTACCTGACCAGAGGCTATATTCTGCTATCACCGGAAACAGTAACCCCTGTGATATGAGTGGTCGGTGGACCGCGTGGCTTAATCTGTTTAGGAGGTAGGCCCTCTAGTGGGAGTATCATGAAGGTTGTGCTTACTTAAAATGATGGTCCTTAGAGTACAATAAATGTTAAATGGACCTCGGTCCTCAACAAAGATGGTGGTCATGCTTTATTATTTTCAGTCAATTGGGTATTTGAGTGATCCTATCTTGGGGTGATGACCAGCACACAACAACAGTAGAGCTTACTGGAACCGTTAATGTCGCTGTTAAATTAATATCTGTACTCACGAGTAAGGGGGAATAGGTGTCGTCCTATACTCACTCCCTGTATCGAGGAAAGGGAAATTTGAAAAGAACTTCCCCATCTAGACTTTGCGCCAGCGACCCCTCAGCCATACGTATCTCAACGCGCACCTTACTTTGAAAACCACCTGTGTCATTGTTTAAATAATTGGATATTACATACATACTCCTTTTTAACAACGCCAAGGTGATCAGCGGAATGAAAAGATAAGTAACGCAATATAGTTTTTAATATTATCGTGTCTATAACTAAGCATGTTAGCGTGTATTTTGTTATTATGGTATTAACGGTGAATTCAATTGACGATACAGTCATATTTTCTTATCTAATTTGATTCTGTTGTTATATTTCGCAATATTTGATTTATATTTGAAAAACACTCTCGAAAGAGTACGAATTCAAATCCAAATCGAATGGATTAAAAAACGTTCTCCCGCTACAAAGTTGCGATCAAATTTAGACATTTGTAACTAAGTAGTCCATAAAGGATCTGTGTTAGAATCTTGGAATTACGGTAAACTCTGAAGAGTTTTTTTTGGCCAATATTTGACAATTTAAAATGTTTGTTCCAAGGTTGCCTACAAATTTTGACATGTGTGTTCCCAATTAACTTAAATTTAGACTTCTGGTGGTTGAACTGATTGCTCATTTTGTATCTAGGAGTATTCAGGGCATAGCACAACATTCAAAATTTCATTACTACTTAGCGATGGAAATTTTAAATGCACCCCCTTTAGGGTAAGGGTAGCATTTCCATTTCTAACGAGTTTATCAGCCGCAGTAGACTCTTAAATGTCTACTATACTATCTCACTCTTGAAGTGTGATAGTATAGGCCTACTTCTGGGTTCAATGAGACCAATGCTTGTGATTTTTTCTTATGCCTTTTTCGAACAAAGATCACCCGATAAGTCCATGCAAATAACAGAACAGGGCAATCCACAAAATGTCAATGCGGGAGTACAGCGCAAACAGTTAGGCATTCGGTTATAAAAAAAAGCAGATGTCCTTAGAAGGCATTTATCTCTATCAGTGAAGGCAAGACTTCTTTGTTTCGCCTAATGCAATGATCTGAAAAATAGAAAGACGGGTTAGGATTTGTGCTTTCGGATGAAACACGTACATCTACATCCTTTTCTTCCATAACGAACATTAAATATCTACTTCAGATAAGGCAGACTTTCATTTCCTATCAACCTTACTTAGCTATGTCCGATTGACCTCCTGTTGGTCACCATAAGAGATTTTATAGGGAAAATCATTTTGAAAGTATCTTTGAATTTACTCATTTCAGATTTAATAGATTTTACAAACATCAGCTTCTTTGAGTTTCACGTTGAAGTTGAAAATATATCTTAATCAAATCACATAAATGTTCTTTTCATTGTTCCATAAAAAGTTTGTTGTTTTCACCAATAATATTTGTTAACATTTTCTATAGATGAAATATTAATCTTTATATTTTTTTATCTTTTCAGGTAAGTGTCCAAGATTTGTACATTGAACTTTAACAATTTGAATGCCTCCAAATTTAGTAAGTGATTGCATATAATCTTTCACATATAAATCTTCATTAACTTTATTATATACCAAATAAATAATTAGGTCTCCCCTTTTTTTTTGTAGACAAAGGAACAAATATTGGACGAAAAATTCGTCCAAATGTTAGATATCCTCTATTTTATTGTATCGCTTATGACATCAAAGAGTAGCATTTGTAGAATTACGGAACGGCAGATTTTCAAATCTCTTCTTACGAGCTCAGTGGCGCGATGGTTAGTGGGATGAGCTGCCGCGCAGAAGGTCTGGGTTCGATTCTTACCCGTATAAACCCCTCCTCTCGTGTTGATCTGACAAATCATTCGAGTAGTATCAGTTGTCACAAGCTTATTTCAAATTCGCCGTTCGGAGTCGGCATTAAACAGGAGGTCCCACCATCGTGCAAGAAGTACACACGCACAAAATTTGCGCCAAAAATGTGTATTTACCATTTAGATTTTCAAATTTCAGTAGCTGTTTAGGTTTGCTAAGGGTCCTGGCTTCTATATTTCCATTTTTCTTACACATTTCCTCGTTAATATCTGGTAATTTTTTCGAAAAGTTCATGTGAGCTACTTCTAAACGGCATCGAATGTCCCCCAATGTAGGACTCTAGGCAGTGGATGCTATAATACGAGACCTACAACCGATTAAGATGACAAGTTTTGACTTGAAATTCATCGGTGTTTTTCAGAATTTACCTAAGTGTACAATGTTGGTCTATAGTTTTTCGACCTGCCAGACCTTAAGTGTGATACAGAAAGGATTCAAAAGTTTCAACAGTACGTTGGATTGAATCTTGTATGAAACATTTGGCAGACATATGCCTCAGTAGTTCGAACAAGACATGGGATCGCTCATGGGACATATAAAGCTGATATTCCAGTTATCGAGTACGATTTTTGCTGCATGCAGACTTCCATAGCATCACCTCCGTATTTAGAGTTTCTCTTTGGAGATCCATTAGTACGAGGGGCTTTGATTTTGTGCAGCTTATTGATGGCTGCGCTGACATATCTTCTATACTTAAAAAGGAAGTCTTAGTAGACTGTAGTAAATCGGGATTCTTATGCCGTTACTGCCTAGATATTCTGCCCTAGCGAGGTATCCGTCGGAGCGGACAATGTCCCCAACGCATACTTCGTCGGTGGTTAAAATTCCATTCGAGGTATGTGTCATCATAACAAAAATCACTTCACTACAATTCGTAAATAATTTCTGCGAAGAATTTGTGACGGACAAAATCGGAAGAAGAATTGCACTTGGCTATCAAAAATTTCACGAAAAATGTACCTGAACGGACTTCAACGCAATTCGCGGGATACGTTACAAAATGTCGGAGAAAAATTCCGAAAAGCTTTTCGGAAAAATACCTCGAAGCTGAAATGCTACGAATCGTACAAAATCGGAGAATTTTCTGCTCCGACGGATATCTCGCTAGGGCTGATTATGTCAATTTATTAGCTGCGGCCTGAATACACATATAATTAATCACGCGTCTATGATCAAGCAGTCTTAGTAGACTTGAGTAAGTCGGGATTCTTTTGCTGTACTCCCTCGATGTTATGTCCATTCAATAGGTGCGTCCTGAATAAGCCTATAATTCGACGTGCGTCTATGAACAAGCAGCCTTAGTAGACTAGAGTTAGTCGGGATTCTTATGCAGTTTTGTCCATTCAGCAGTTGCGGCCTGAATACACCTATAATTCCTTGCGAGTCTGTGATCAGCTATTTGTTTTTTTTTTGCGAATAGACGGATTTTATCAATTTCCCAAAATTCTACAATTTTCATAGCCTAGGAGGTGCTTCTACTCGCTAGATATTTTTTTGCGGAGTCAATGGTATGCCATGATATGGGCCATTCCTTATGTACCTTTTTTTGGATGCATGACTTACCACGGCATCTGCTGGCTAATATCATCCGTTTTTTTCAAGTCGAATATATGTATACATCCATGGTGATGGATGAGAAGCCCGCTTCTATTTGTGAGCACATTGTCGATATGGTTGGCTGTTCGAACATCTGTCGATCGCCAAAACATCTAGAAAACACCAATATCAGCTATTTAGACGCACTACTTCGCTATTTGTTTTGAACTTGTAGGTGGACTCCCTTTTTTACGTAAAGCGCATAATATAATGAGTTTAAAATCTGAGGAATTTCAATTGACTTACTTACATAAATCGCGCTTTAGTCAGTAATGATTCTGGGTCTCAACCAACATTCTCTTTCAATTAGTAGAGTCCCAATCTAACTGCCTCCCGTTTCATACTTCAAGGACTTTGAGATCAGTTATTCTGCTAACCTAAGGTATTCTGCGAACCGGAATGTGAGTTTCTATTCGCTCTACATGTCCAAGTAATCTTAAACTTCCGTTGCGGAGTTTTAACTAGGTCCATACCGCAGTGTGGGTGCAACGGCCTAGTAGTTAGCTCGTTTTACTAGGTACTAAGTGCTAGGAACTCCGTCTAACAAACATTTAAGAGGAACACTGTCATGAGATGCTTCTCGAATTTGACGTTCAGATTCGACGTTAACCAGAAGGTGCTTATCTTTGTTGCAAAGATATTAACTTCCGCACAAAAAAAAAAGGAGAAAAGCTAGCTTTGAGGCCCTGTATTGGTCGTTGATGTCAAATATTCTCCAGCCATCCATAGCCTATTGAGAATATTTTCAGAATTTTTTATATTTACCTGTCTAAGAACAATACCATAGCTACCTTGCAGTAGTACTAGTAGTTGTGTATAGCTGATGCTAATGATCGGTTTCAGTAAGTCTTTCAAAGGTTTTTAAAGTGAATGATGACATGACATGTAAATCCTTATTTAAATTCGACACTTGGATATTTCAATTTTTCAATGCTAACTAGCTAGAAAGTAATTCTTCAGCCAACCTTACAAAAAAGTTTAATGAGAGATAAATTAATCATAAATAATAATCAATGACATATAACCGAATGTATTATCGGAACAAGGCTTTATAATAGACTGCCTGCCCTTCAGGAGAATTTCCAAGTTCAATATTTCAATTTCCAGTTGAGTGTTCAAAAACCTACCAAACCCAGGCCCAACATATTTCCGGCAAATAAATTCAATTTAAGTCAACTAAACATCAGTAGACCTTCGCCTCACCCTGTACCCTTTTTGCTATAAACGAGGGCAAGTATCTACTCTTCCGTTGATATCATATACACATTTCGGTTGATAGTCCTGTCGCAGAACGTTGTTGTCTATACAAAACGTTTTCCATTACATTGTCCCAAAAATTAAGCTGCACCATATGTCAGCTGCGTCAACGTCAATTCTCACCCTCGCTCTTAACGTCAATCTACGCCCGTAAGTGTCATTTCAATACGCATATACGAGTACTCGTATTCGAGTATTCGAGAAGGAGTACTACACACTTCTCGCAGTACTGCAGTGGTAGTCGCAGTCCCGCAACTAAGTAGTCCATTCCAATTCCAGGGAATCGTAAAAGAAGAAAAGAGTTGACAGTAAACGAGGGGTGCCAATGCAATAAACACCCCATTCCGCATTCGTTTACCCAAACAATCATCATCTGCGGAGTGCAGCAGCGGCAACCCTCACCTTTTTTTTTTTTGAAAGGATGTGTGTCCGCTGCGTTTGTTATGATCGCCACTACGTATCAGCGCAATCAAGGGCCTAATGAATATTCAGATGCATTTTTTGTTGTCGTGTGTGTCGCACGGAAAATCCGATTTTTAATTTGAACCTTTGTATGTTTCCGGTTTAAGGAGAAAAAAATGAAAGACGATGATGAAAGACCCATCTCCTTACCCCCTCCCCACACTCCCCTGATTAAGATGACACATTTGAATAAGTGCGTGTCTGTGTGTGCGAGCTGTAATTTTGAATAATCCGATTCCCAGAGTGTTGCCAACGGAATCAAGTACGCTTTCCCGTGGCAATTAATTATGTGAAAGTAATCACTTAATGAGATTTAAACCGTCTCTCCCGTTTCTTCGGTATCCACGCTGTCTTCGAAGGGTACAAATGTAATAATTTCCAGGCATTTGGATTGATTCGACGACGAATGTTTTGAGAGCGGCAAACTCTAAGCGCACGTAAAATGCTCAAAGCAAACCCATTCACACGTAACAATGATCTGCACTGTCTTGAGAGAGCGTTGATTAGCAGCAATGGGTCTTGTTGTAAGATTCGTGTCACTTTCAGAGCGTCGCGCATTTATTATGTAATACACGGGATAGACTGGCACAGGGGAGATAATCGCTAATCACATAAAACCCATTGCAGCTTGTTTGCTCAATGCAAATGTCAATTAGTCTGGAGCGGAGTATTTTTTTTTTTTTTGGTTGGGGACCTCTATTTACCACCAAGTTCGGGGCTTACAAGATAAATTTCCAACCCTGCGCACAGGTAGGCTGAATAGGACTATCTAAACGCAAATATTTACAAAAGTATCTAGAATAAAACAACTCCTTTTGGACTGATAGATACGAGTGAAAAAAAAACACACACTCACATCAGATACATTTTTTATTTTTTTTTATTTTATTTGAATGAAATTACATTTCGATTTGAAAAACTAAACGAGAGTAGAAAAGGATAAATAAATTAACACTAACTAAGCCAATGTATAGGTGTATTAAAAATAAAATAACGGTTTCACATTTCCTGTTTTGGGTTTACCACCTAGGTGGCTGTGGTGGATACTGTTGCGGCGGATAGGGTTGTCCATACTGTCCATACTGGGGTGGATATCCGTATGGTGGTGGAGGCGGTGGGCCAGGATTAGTCACGACCACAACTTGTGCCGGTGGTGGTGGTGGTGGTGGCGGACGACGGCGTAGACTCGGAACGATGGCAATTCGAATTCCTGGTCTGTTATGATGATGATGATGACCAGGTGGGGGACCACCGCATGGAGGACCGTGTGGAGGCATCCTTTCGTCGATGATAATTCTACGTGTGCAAACGAGTCGATAGAAGGTTTCTAACTGATCGGTAAACACTTGAGCCCGGAGTATAGGTGGAAATGGTGTGCGAAAATCGTAAGCTTATCTCAAGCGTTATCTTATCGAGTCCCAAATTTATACATGTACTTGGAACCATTTATTACTGTTCATGTTCCTATCCTGCGATGTCTATATTGATAGGGGCTCAGGTGTTTTCTTATTTATTTTTACGTTTGGTGATTTGGTGGTGTTTTTGTCGGAACAAAGCTGCGCAGTCAAAATGGAGATACCAAAATGTTGATACCAAAATGTCATCTTATCGCTTTGTGTTTGCAGTTGAAGTGGTAGAGATTAAATGGGTTGCCTTTGTCCTCTGATGACTTGATTCGATATAATTTATGTTAGTGAAATATGCCACAGTTGGCATGATGGTGGGGCATTTACCTAGAAGTCTCTGTTTAAAGGTTAACGGTGGCCTATATGTACGTAGGCAAATATTAAGGCAATGAGGCATGCAGCCGGTGGTTCCTTTGAGTCACTGCACACGCATAGCTATGTAAATTATGATAAAAAAAACTTTTTAACAATTGTTGACTCAGAAACATAACCTTATTTGGAGTTTTCCGTTTATATATAAACACGATGATTGCCTTAAATAACCTGTATGGCGCTTAGATTCGAGTAAGTTGCAGCTGAGTACAGATGGAAGTACTCGTTTCGGCTTAAGTTCTCACAGTGGCTTTATATGTGCTTCTGAATTTACAGCTTTCAGTTGGATTCATAAATTATTTCTTTTCCAGATAATCCATGAACTATGAAGAAAAGAGAAGAATCTTTAAAGCATTTTAAGCAAACTACAAAGGTCCCAGATTTGTGACAGTTCTGATAAGATATTTAGGAATGTGAAACATATTTATTGTGAGTTCAAAACTACTAAAGTAAAGATGAGAAGCAATTTGGAATATGACATTTTTTTAAATTAAAGCTCCTGTGTTGCTACTGTTACTTTACTTACTTACTTAAGTGGCGCTACAGTCCGGAATGAACCTGGGCCTCAACCAACATGCCTCTCCAATTAGCCCTGTCCTTAGCTAACTGCCTCCAGTTGTGCACTCCAAGTTGGTTGATGTCGGTTTCTACTTGTGTGCGCCACTTAAGGCGAGGTCTTCCTCTACTGCGTCCGACGTCTGGCTGGGAATCAAAGACTCTGCGAGCCGGAGTATTGGTGTTCATTCGTTCTACATGTCCCAAACGTCCAATGGGGAGTTTTTTGACCAGGGCATGTCGCTGTACCGCTCGTATAGTTCTTGGTTGAATCTTCGTCTCCATAGCCCGTCAACGCAAACGGGACCGATGATTTTTCGAAGAATTTTCCTCTCAAATCGACCAAGGATTTCTTCATCCGCTTTTGAGACGGTCCATGCCTCAGCGCCGTAGAGCAGGACTGGGATGATCAGGGTCTTATATAGGATCTCCTTAGAAGTTCGAGTGAGGGCTTTACTACTGAATTGCCTTCTTAGCCCGAAGAAACAGCGGTTGGCATGAGTAATTCTTCGTTTAATTTCTGACGAGATGTTGTTGTCAGAGTTAAAAGCGGAACCAAGATAGATAAAGTCCCGTACTACCTAAAAGTTATATCTGCCAATGGTGACGTTCTGTCCGATTCTTCGATGCTGTGTGTCCTTTCGTGTTGGCAGCATATGCTTCGTCTTGCCCTCATTTACTGCTAAACCCATTTTTGCCGCTTCCTTCTCTATAATAGCAAACGTGGCTATGACATCACCAACATCGTCGGCGTATGCTAGAGTTGTACAGCTTTTGGGAAAATTGTGCCTCTGGTGTTCTCTCGTGAGTTTTGCACAATCCTCTCAAGAATCAGATTGAAGAAGTCACAAGACAGCATTACCTACAAGACAGCATTACCTAAATCCTTTTTTGGTATCGAATGTGTCAGTGAGGTCGTTTCCGACCCTGTTTTAGCAGCGAGAATTCTCCATCGTCATCCTACACAAACGGACGAGTTTGGGCGGTATACCAAAACTAGACATGCCTCTGTATAGTTCGACTCTATAAATGCTGTCATATGCGGCTTTGAAATCGATGAATAGGTGGTGGGTATCGATTTGGATTCTTGGGTTTTTTCAAGGATCTGCCGAAGTGTGAAGATTTGATCGGTTGTGCACTTTCCTGGCCTAAGACAACACTGATTAGGGCCAACCAGGTTGTTGGTAAACTGTTTCAGGCGTTCACATATTACGGCAGATCGAATTTTGTATGCGATGTTAAGGAGACTTATGCCTCTGAAGTTGGCGCAGTTTAGAGGATCTCCTTTTTTGTGGATCGGGCAAACGATGCTGAGGTTCCATTCTTCATGCATACTTTCTTCCGACCGGATTCGGCTTATGAGTTGGTGGATGTTTCTTATCAAGTCCTCTCCGCCGGCTTTATAAAGCTAGGCGGGAAGGCCGTCATTTCCGGCAGCCTTATTAAGCTTCAGTTTAGATATTGCTATCCTCACTTCACTCAGGTCGGGTGGTTGGCACTCATTGGCAGCTTTCGCTGTTGTTGCCAATATTGAATGGTTCGTTCTGCCTGACAGCGGAATGTTGTTCGTCATGCAGTCTGCAGAAATGGTTCTTCCATATCCTCAGCATCGACTGTGTCTCAACTACGATAGTTCCTTGTTCATCTCGACAGCATTCAGTTCGAGCCTTGTATCCTTGGCTTTGATGTTTTACACTTTGGTAAAACTTGCGAACATCTTTCCTGGAGTGGCACCTCTCTATATCCTCGATCGCGCGCTTTTCTTACTCTTTTTTCTTCTTTCTAAAAAGCCGGTGTTCTTCCCTTCTTATCTGCCTATAGAGCTCAACGGCAGCTCTCGTCTTCACCTGCAGCTTAGCTTTTTAGGCCTCGTTATTGGCTGCGAGCATCTGTCGGCATTCCTCATCAAACCAGGGGTTTCTTGCTGGTGGGCGCGAGAAACCTAGCACATCAGTTGCGGCTGATCTAATGGCTTGTTGGCATCGTTGCCATAGTTCTTCGACATTCGATGTTGGTGGTATGGTTTTAATCGAGAGGTTTAGGGATACGCTTTGTGCGAAGCTCTTGGCGGTCTCTTGCGATTGCAGTCTTTCGACATTAAATTTTTTTACAGTATTTCTGGATTGTTATGGCGTGGTGGATATCCGTATTCTAACCTTGGCTGCAACAAGGTAGTGGTCCGAGTCGATGTTAGCTCCTCGGAATGTTCGGACATCCAAAATACTGGATGCGTGTCTCTTGTCTATCGCTATGTGATCAATTTGATTGACCGTTCGTTGATCTGGAGACCGCCATGTCCCCTTATGGATATCGAGGTGAGGAAACCGTGTGCTGGCTATAGGGGCATTTCGTTCCGTAGCGAAGTCAATTATCCTAAGTCCGTTACCAGATGTGTTGTCGTGTAGGCTAGGTTTTCCGACAATTCTACTAAAAATGTCTTCTCTTCCTACCTTTGCTTTAAAATCTCCCAGCACGATTTCAACGTCGTGCTTCGGTAGTCGCTCATAGGTTTTGTCAAGGAGCTCATAGAAGCAGTCCTTAGCTATATCATCATTTACCCCCCTTTGGGTCGTGAGCGCATATAAGGCTAATGTTGGCAAATTTGGCCCTGTTGCGGATCGTTACAATGCGTTCACTTATGTCTTGGAAACATAAGACTTCTTGCCTAAGTCTGGCACTTATAACAAATCCGCATCCGAATAGTCGCTGTTTCTGCTCACTATAACACGGTCCGTAGTAGATGTCACAGTTTTTCATCCTCTTTTTGCCCGGCCCATCCCATCGTATTTCCTGGATGGCTGCTACTGTTTTAGAAACAACAAACTTTTCATCCGTCTTTCTTTTGTATGGAGACTCATCGATCCAAAACGTCTCCCTCTCCGGCGGCAACCTAACTTATTAACACGAGCCTGTCGATGTTCTTTACTCGGTTTGGACTTTCCACTTATGAGAATTGACGATACAGTAGACAGGACGTTGTGTGAATATGGTACACATATCGTATGTATTGGAGAATTTTAACGCGTAATGTTTATACTGTATTGCATAGAGGGATAAAAAGTTATAAATTCTGTCATGTACCTACACAGTTTTTGGTCAAACTATAAGAAATTTGAAAAATATCTGAATGTTTTACTGTTGTCGAAGCCTCTCGTATAAGGAAAAATGTAAGCCAAGCCAAATGTAGTAGAGTATTAAATGATTTTTACGGCGTATTGGAGCCTTCTTATTTTTATGTTGCTCTGCCTTTTTTAAACAATTTTGAGTTTAAAGTCCCAGTGGAAGTTTATGTTGCCTTGCCTTTTTTAAAAAAATTATGTTTAAAGTCCCCGTTGAATGATCTCATAGAGAATCTTCATCATCTTCACCATTGAAGCTTAAGCTTTACAATTCAATTTCTTTCTCACCTTAAAGATAGAAAATGCATCAATAGCCAATTCTTCATTTCTGGCTCTCCCAGGTATAGATGTCAGAAAACAAATTATCGTTCGGGTAGACAAAATCTGTTACTACCTCAAAATTTTGGATATCCACTGGGAAATTCGGTTTGGGCGGTTCATGATATATTTTATGATATTTCTTTCTCATAGATTTTCCTATGTTTTTGTTTTTAGATATTCCTATAAATACTTGGTTTTCCCTTTGAAATAAAAAAAAATTCACCAATAACTGGTCATATATGGCCTTAAGCCAAACTTATCTTTTGATTAACAAGGCTGATTCAGGAAAACTTGACAGTTCTTCACTGGAGTTTTTCAAGTGTTTAAGTTTTTCCAACATACCCTTACTCTAGTTTTATTGTCATGAAAAGCTCTTCAAACTCGTCTTTCAGAATCAGCGTTAATTTGTACGAATTTTATTAATTACAATCTTGTTGGCGCAACAGTCTAGCTAGCCTACTTCTTGCACAATGGGGGGACCTCCTGTTTTATACCGACTCTGAATGACTAAGTTGACATAAGACAATTGATACTACTCGGATAATTTGTCAGAGCATCACGATAGGAGGGCCAGTTAAAAATCATGTTGGTGTTGCTACGGCTGGAAATCAAACCCAGACTAATGACCCACATGAGGCTACCTAACATGCACATATCCAGGATTATCCTGATTCAGGTCTTACAGATGCATAACCCCGAATTCCTCATCAACAATGTGACCATTGGAGTTATTGGGTCGGTGTGTAATATGTGCGTGGGATTGCAGTTAAGTTTGAGGTTGCATCTTCGTCTTCATAGCTCTCCAACGTAAATCGGAACTACGATTTTTGGAAGAACTTTTTGTGTAAAGCAACCAAGAATTCCATCATCCGCATTTGATACGGTACATGCTCCAAAACCATAAAGCTGGACTTTTCTCTCGTAGCTTTAGTAAGGATTTCAACGAAGTAACTGTTGAAGTTATTGGGTCGGTGTGTCATGTGTGCCAGAAATTGAAGTTTAAGCTTGATATTGCATCTTTGTCTCCATAGCTAGTAAATTCGCCTGGCCTTACCAAAACATAGTCCTATCTTCTGTCCTTAAAACAAAACCAAAAACCACAGCTATTATCAATGAATAGCACACATGTGCACGTCACATAAACCGAAAAGCTTTGTATGCTCGATGTGTGTTTCAGAAACCTTCATTGCAACAACCACATATTAGTCGCTAGAAACGCAGGGAAATATGTTGGTTTCCTAAATCGATGTAAGAAATATTTCAAGGATTCTGAAAATCAAACGAAAAAAAGGGCCGCAAACCAATCTTATCTCTTCAATCAGGCCTACAGCGATTAAATTTTTCCTAGAATTTTTCCCTTGTCAGCTATGTAAATCAGATTGCTGGATGGGAAATATTTCTCGGGAAAATTTATTCGCGATAGGCCTGATTGTGTTATGTTGCGAAGTTATATTTTTATCAAAATGAGATTCCTGTTTAAAGCCACCTCCGACCGGCCATTTGAAAAGAGATAATTAGCCCCAACAATGGATGAACGCCAACGTCTGGGTTGGGCTCACCAAACACTATATTCGACCTTCTAAAGTGTGGTTAAATTTTAAGGGCCGATGTTGATTTTGAATAAAAGACAAATCATTTGGAAAATTGTTGTCATTTCTTTTTATTATGATAATATTGGTATGGTTCAATTATGTATGGAACAAAATATCGGCCAAATGGCCGCCGCGACCTCGGCGGTACACCTCCATCCGATGGTCCAAATTTTCGATGACGCTGAGGCTCTCTATATGTGGGTGCATTGGTTTTTCGACAATCACTCTTCGATTATCATTCGCCCAAATGCGTCAATTCTGCTTATTGACGAATCCACTGAGGTAAAAATGAGTCTCATTACTGAAGATGATTTTCATCGAAAACTGATCATCCACTGTTGCCACTTCTAGCCACCATTCTGGCCATCCACGACGCTTGAAATGGTCAAGATTCTTGATTCAATTGCACCTTGTAAGCGTGTAAATGCAAGTGTTTATGCATAATGTTCATCAACGATGTGCGTGAGAGGTGCAATTGTTGGGTACGACGACGGGTTTAGGTGGACGGCTCTTAAGCCACACTATCGCGAACAGCAGCAATATTTTCTAAGGTACGAACTGCTCAAGCATGCACTGGTGGCTTCACATCTCCTACAGACACAGTTTGCTCAAATTTTTGCACCATTTTTCCGATTGTACGAATATTTGTAGGATGAAATTGACCGAAAAAATTACGAAGTGCATGATATGTATTTTGGTTTGAACGCCCATTTTCATTATAACCCTGAAAAACGTTAACACGTTGCTCGGTTGCATTATTCAAATTGAGTCAGTCTGAAATTGAGAAATGTCAAATGAAATGCAGAAAAAAACTAGACGTTTGGGTGTGGTTGACATTCAACATTGGCACCTTAAAATTTAACCACCCGCTAGATAGGATTTAAATGCATGCGAAAACCTTCCAGAAGTCGTAGAAAATAATAAATAAAATAAATTTAAATTAAATAAATTTAAATTAAATTAAATTTTAACCTTATTTAGACTTTCGCTGAAATATAGAGATTCCTACTTAAGCCGAACAATATGAAAATGAATTTCTCCACTAAATTCTGCTTTTCATTCGTATTATGGCAAAAAGTTATTTATTTACCCCTTCTACAACTTTTCTTCTTATAGAGACTTTTCGTAACGGCAGAATTATAAATGTGCACCGACTTTTATGTCGGTATTTCAATATTGAATAAATTTAAAAAAAACATTTTCACGTACGAAGCATTTTTTTAATTTGGCTCTTAAAGTTTTTTTTAAATATTGACCAAAGTATATGCACCCTTTTTTCTGCGTCTTCCATTACTTGTTCGAGCATCTCATGTGGTAAAAGCTCGTCAGTTGTCCTAGGTTTGCTGGCGTACACCTTTCTTTTCAACTAACTCAACAAATAACTCAAATAACGTCCGGAGGGGTAAAATATAAAGATAGTGTGGCCAGTCAGGTGCAGTGTTATAACCCCGGCGGAAATAAGCCTAATGGGGCTTAGTCCGAAAAAAAAAATTGGCCCCCAGGGGATTTTATTCCTGTTCAAAATGGATATAATCCCGGCCTCCATAAAGCATTAACACCCGCAGGTGTTTTTGCCATTTTAAATTGGCATTTTATTCAGGTTTGGTGCAAAGTTGGAATGTGAGTGGAGGGGCATGCTGCCCCGGTACAAACCCCCTGCTTGGACTCACTGTTGGATTTCGAATATGTGCGATTTTGGATGCATGCAAAGCAAATAAACCCCACAAGCAAAAGGCAATAACAGCTGCGGGACTTATTTCTATTTCCAAAAATAAATAAGCCTTGTGGGGGCGTATTTATGCAGGAGTTATTACACTGGTCACTCAATGCCGCCATTTTTTGACAGCAACTTCCAAAGAATTTTTATTGCAAAAAATGTCTCACTTGACCTACTGTCCAGATCTAATGATCCAACATCTGACGATATTGATTCCTATCGACTGTTTCGTCCACTGAGTCAAAATTCAGAAATGGGCCTCGTCGGCCATCAACATTTTCTTTTAAAAATCAGTTTCATTGTCAATTATTAAGTCAATCAGAGACTGTTTGGCCGTATTCCAAGAGAAATGGATTTTCTGCCGGCAATATTGTTTGAGTCGATTTCACTTTAAACGGTTATAAAAAAAAATTAAATTTATAAAACACTTTTGACGACCCCGTTGGATCAAGATACTTTTTTAATTTTAAACAAAATTTTCAAGTTTTTCAAAATGTTAACGATACCGGAATCAATATTGCTTTAAATTTTGATCAAAACCTTAAAATGAATATAAAATTTACAATTTTATCGAAGTTCGGCGATCTCCCAAGAACCTTGCTCAAAAAAATTTGACAACAAACGAGAAATAGTGATCTCAGACGGTGCTTGTTGGCCACAACGTGTATTATGTTGAATTAGCAAATGAACATCGAACCGCATTCTATCGGTGTGGTAAAATTCTATTGAATTGAGGCTTAAAAAATTTGATGACGTCATGTCAATCGGTTGACAAGTATGGAAATTTGTAATTGTCGGTATGTTTTTCAGAATTATTTTCATTGACTAAGTTTGTATTTAAATTGATAGTTTAATAAGTCGTCCAGGTTTATTTTTGAGTTTTAAAAATTGCAATTGCATTAAAGCTATTTTGCATATAAATAAATTTGCATTATTCCCTAAATACAAAAGCGTTGACTAGTTTCATTAAATAACATTTTTTTGTTATGAGTTTTTGTTTTAGTTATGACTAAAAAAAGCACATAGCAAATTATTGTGCCACCCTGTATTTATTAGCTTCTGAAGATAAGTTAAGTTCAATAAACCTACAAACTATTCATACCGTCTTCCGCCATTGTTCACCCTTCGAGGCCTCTGCAAAAAACACAACTGTCAACTTTTTCGAAATAAACTTTACCATTTAAAAACCTGCATACTTACAGGCTAAAAAAATTCTGGTAATGGTTGCACAAGCATTATAAGGGTTAAACAACATACACAACTTGTTGCTTTATTTGTCAATTAATCAGTTATGATAATTCCACACAGCCTGAGACGACTACGTATCGTTTAAAAGCAAACATGGATCTAAATACAATCGCCTCGAGAGGTGAATGGACTTTCGAAAAGACGAACATTCAACTGGGTAAAGGGAAATAAAAAACTAACACAACACTGTCTTTTACATTCTTCGGTTTGCTCTATCTAATCAAAAAACTAACCACCAAAATGGCGTACAAGAGGTTCCCTACCGTCGTATTTATAATGAAAGATCGATAAGAACGTTCTCATAAATTGATTTCCTTTCGATGGGAAAATTGGAAAGGAGGAAATGTGTTTTGTTTGATTGAATATTTTGTTTCTCAATTATATACTTAGAATCTTTTAGTTAGGTGTTTTATGTTTTTGATCAAATATTGTCAAGAAAACAATATCACCTTGACCGTTTGAATTTGGCCAACATGTGACACCAATCGATTTTTTATTAATATGAGTCATAAAGTAATTTTCGTTCCGCTTGACGTAAGCGGTTATAATTCATTTCGTTAGTGTGTCATCAGAATGTGACAGTTGGTTTGATCGCTGATGGAAGGAAAATCACCTGAAAGACTGTTTATAGGACCGGCCGGCACCTACATTAATGCAAATAAGAGCAATGAAGCATGCCACTACTTTTTGTGAGTTGGTTCATTGAATGCGTTTTTTGAGTAAATTATGATAAACAAACGTGTCATAGTTGTTTGTACAAAGGATTGCTTTTTTTTTATTGCTTTTTTTTAGACATATGAATCTATTATACTTAATCAGAATATAAATGAAAAACAGTTTTATGTCAAAACATATAGCAAGGGGTATATGAAATTTATGAAACCACCTGCACTCGAAAAGATAGCCCACGAGCTTGCTTGGTACCAACTTTTTTAAAGGTCAGACAATACGGGGCTCAAATTTCCCCCGTGAATCGATTTATACACTCATGTCTAAAATAAAATGTTTTTTATACCTTATCCCATAGGGGCATATTAGTTTTGATACATAGTTTGTAACATAGAGAAATAATTTAGCTAGATTTACCTCATAGTATATGGATCGTCTCAGAATCGATAGCTGAGTCCATTAAGCCATGTCTGTCCGTCCGTCCGTTTGTAGGTAACCGGTTTTTCGGCCTACATTTTGAGCTAGAATAATGAAATTTGGTACATGTGATCCTTTTTCTTGCTGTTCGAACAAATGTAAACATTATTGAAATCCGCCCACTGCCATGCCCCCTTTTGGGAAAAACGTAGTTTTTGGTCAAATCGTTTAAAATCTTGAAAAAGTGTTTTGAACAACATATCTAGACAATCCTTATGTCTATATTTCGGCTAAACCAACGTCCATTTTTTGGATGCGTTTTAAGTAAAAAAGGTTTTTCGGTAAAATTTTAAAATTTTCGAAAAACGTTTCGATGCAAAATCATTGGTAATAATAATAAAAAAATGTTTAGAGGCGTTTTCATACAAAAATCATTTATACAGCCTACCTTATGATTATTTTATGACTTCAATGACTGTTGTTAGTACAGTGAACCACTCAGCTGAATGTCCCTGGTTCAAATCTTATAAGACCTGTTTTATTTTTCACTGCCAGATTCACTAAAAAGTATAAAAATGTCATGAGAAGCTTCTGAAATATTTCGTTTAAGATCGGCGTCCGCACACACAATATAAATATATACAGAACCTAGGTATGAGGCCCTGTATTATCCAATTATTCCAAATATTTAATTTTAGTTGAGATTACTACATCAATTTCGAAACGTTTTTTTTACCTCTTTTTTACCTCTGTGGTAAACAAATCCTAGACAATTTGAAAGTTATTTGGCTACAAGCTGAAGCGTCTCTTTGTTTGATAGATCCGGTGGGGTATTTATATATCCTGCTTCACTTGAGTCACAAACACGATGCGACGGTAATCGATTAAAATGTACATATTCTAGGCAGGTCTGCCACCCAACTGCTATATCAGCAGATTTTGACGAATCGCGAAACCTAAATTTCCTTAACGCTTTTAACTAGTACTTAAAACGCATTCTGAATGCATCCATCGAGAATTTTAAATCACATTCGTTTATGTGTGTAATTAATCAAATACTGTCGAATTGATAAACCATATTCCACTTAGGCCTTTTTTTGTACTAACATCTGAGCGATGTTAGCGAAGAAAGTTAAAACAAAACTCTGATCGTCCAATACATTTTAGATCTTGATAATAATGCTGTGCAGCGGCTGTTCTTAATGGATCAATTGATGTAGACCGACCGAATCAGAATCGCAAGCGGAGTCTTCGAAAATCCTCCTACTACTAGCCAAGCTTACTTTCAGAAAACAATTTCGTTTTTGAATGATCGAAATTACAACAACAACTTGTGTACAAACAACAACACTATTTTGGTTAGAGTTATAGCTATTTCGGACCAAGTTTCCTTATCAGATTCCTTCTAATAGTGACGCAAATTGAACGTTCAAATCTCTGTATGATTATTGAAACAATTTTTATTCCATAACCGCTGATTGAACTATCAACCCCGTGCCTGGTGAGCCAAGTGAGTTCTTGGTTTGATAATGAATTGATAACCGGCAAAAAAATTCCCAACAGAAATTGCCAGGAGCTGTCCCCCTTAGAGTCAGAACCGTTGTCACTTCTGACTCACCCACTACCATTTCGTTAACATATACTATGAGTCACGCCCATTTTTTTTAGGGTGATTGAAAAAAAAAACTATTTAAACCTTGGGCCATATGGGTAAAATAGTCTCTTCGTAAATTTTAAGATAAGGTGATGAAATTTCACATTTATTTCTGTTGAGATCTTCTTTCATTATGTGCCACGGTGCATTGCGAAAAGCTATGAGATCCGTTTGCTGATGCTGTGAGTGAACAATAATTTGCGATGCTAGCTGTGATCGAATTTAGGGATTGATTTGACCGATCATCTTTCCCTGGAAGTAAAACAACATTATGGTCTACGTCAAAAGTTTTAGAAAATTGTTAAGCTTCCTCCTCCTTAGCCTCTTTGCTGCATTTGAACTCATTTGCATAGAGGTCAGGTCTTGGCGTGCATTTTGATAGTATACAGTCATGGCACCTATATGCTGGCAATAATGCAAGGGCTATCAAGCGAGATCATTAATTGATTCCTTAAAGACACACCAAAATTTCGTTCATTTACATTTACATTGCCCAAAATGTATCACCCTTTCGGAGGATGCTAACCTTTAACAAATTCCGTAAGCTCCTAATTTTGTTTTAATATTTGTGAAGTATGCTGAATACACTTCGAAGTGTCTTGTAACACTAAACTCCACAAGATTGCAGACTACTCATGGCTACATATACCTAGGCCAACCTATCGTTACGCTAAGTCGTTTATCCGCTCTCCACGAAGCGACTCCCTGCAGACCCTGCAATCGTATCTAAATTACACTCCTAAACCTAAACGAAACAGTGGACTATTTTTAGTCGAAAAGTGACGTGCGCTTCTGGGACGTTCACATTACGAGTAACACTCAATAAGAGTCATAAAAATAAAAAAAAAATACAAATTTCTGGCGCAAAGGATCGCTTAGCTTTCTCACTATCATTCATGTGTGCGTGTGTACTTCTAATGGCGGGACCTTCTGTTTTATGCCGACTCCGAACGGCGAAGTTGAGATAAGCTATTCTTGACAATTGATGCTACTCGGATAATTTGTCAGATCATCACGAGAGGAGGGCCAGTGAAAAATCATTTTAGGCTGGGAATCGAACCCAGACCTTCTATGTGGTATTTCATCGCGCCACTGAGACCGTCATTAAGAGTCATTCGATTTACTCTAAGTCACTGCATTTTTTTTGACATCAAGATCGTGTGATGTAGCTGTTTGTATGTGACCAGCGACTTAGGTCTGAGATACGACAATAATGCGGAATTTAACGCCCGCAGTTCATGCCAAAACGACTGAAAATGCTGTAAAAAGAATTTAAATGGCGGCATTGACTTCACATAGAACATTTTATGTAAATCAAATCAACATCGAACGAATATTTTTGGACCACTCTGTAACGCAATATCTTATCAAAGCTTCGACACGATTAGTTACCGAAGATATCGTATATTCGAAAGTTATGAATATTTTTTTATTTATAATCCAATACTTTTTATGACGGGTGCATTTTTTAGAGGTTGTTTTTTCGAATAGGGATAAAACTGGCATTTTGTGCTAAAATCGGACTCAATTGATTCGATTCACTACAGTGCACAGCGAATGGAGCGTTTTCCATCAACTTTATGGAAGATTTTGCGCATAGATCTTGGCTTACGACCTTACAAAGCTTGTGCTTGTGCAAATTAAAGCCGCGAGACCATGCAATGCGTCGTGATTATGGTGTATTTGCCGAAAATGAGTATGATCTCGATGCTGATTTTCATCGCAAAATTTTGTTCAGTTATGAGGCTCATTTTTGGTTGAATGTGGAGAGTGGAGAGAATCCACATGAGACCCTTGAAACCCCTCTATGGGCTGGTGGAAGCATTGGGCATACTTCTTTCGAAATCATGCTGGAGAGTCAGTTACCGTTAATGGAGACCGGTATAGAGCCATGATAACCGACTATTTTGACGGCGCTACATTCCACGCAGCGCACGTCACAATCGATTTATTGAATTCGATGAGCGAATTAATTCGCGGAATGGACCTGTCAATTGGCCACCAAGATCGTGTGATTTGACACCATTGGATTGTTTTCTTTGGGGATATGTGATATGTGTCTACGCCAACAAACGAGAAACGTTAGGGAACTTGGATGCCAACATTCGTGGCGTTATTGCCGACATACGGCCCCAAATGCTCGAAAAAGTAGTTGTAAATTGGACCTCAAGCCGCGGCAGCCACATTACTGACATTATATTTAAACATTAATGGCATTAAATTATCCTTCCAATAAAACCAAATTGATGGACATTAAAACTATTTTCTTATGTTTTATTTGAATTCGAAGTTCTATACCTCTAAAAAACACCCGATATATTTATACTTCAATAGGAATGATTTTGGGTGAAGTGTAGACTTACTCCATTAGTGAGGTCCGTGAGGTCCGTTTCTTTTGGGTGTCGCAGAATTTTGTACGAAAGTAGGTGTTACCTGCGATTAAGAAAATATATTAGCTGTTTTTTTTTGTAAGTCGTTTATTACTTAAAAATGCTAACTAACCCATTTTATATAAGCTTTAAAATAATTCAGTATAATATAGTGATATAAGTATAAGTATATGTTTTATATTGTATAAATCAATATATGGCCACAATTTTAAAAATCGTAAAAAATTAAGTTTAGATTAAGGTTAAGTAGTCCAGTGCGTAGTCCGTATCGTCATCCATGTCGTTATCCATATCCAAATGCTGATAATCTTTAAGGACTCTGGTGCATAGGTCCTTCTGATTATGCCATATTTTGCCTTGACACTGGTCAATTGGGGATCAGCAACTGACTAAGTTCAGTTCCCAATTGACATGAAACAAACAACTCGATTCGAATTTAAAGAGTTTGCTTAGATCTTATCAACAGATCTTATCAGAACAAAACAAATGATTAAAACCTATACATATATACCTTTTGATATATCTTTGCCCCTGGAAGGAATTCCTTTGTATATGCCATAGTTTTACTGATTTGATAATCGAAAGTCATAATTTTTGGTGATAAGTTGGTGTTTACACTTTGAGTAAAATAATATGGTCGTCTGTATTATAAGTCTACATTTTAGTTCGTACTGTACAGGTGAAGACATTTGAATAGCAAACGTATTTATACCCTAACCCATAGGGGTGTATTAGTTTTGATACATAGTTTGTAACATAGAGAAATAATTTACATAGATATACCTCAATGTGTATGGATCGACTCAGAAACGCTAGCTGAGTCGATTAAGCCATGTCTGTCTGTCCGTCCCTCCGTCCGTCTGTAGGTAACCGGTTTTTGTGCATTAAATTTTGAGCTAGGATAATGAAATTTGGTACGTGTGATCCTTGTGCGAACATGTGATCCTTTTCGAACAAGTGAAAAAATTTTCAAGAACCGCATACTGCCACGCCCACTTTTTTTTCTATATTTCATCTCCATAAAGCCCTTATTTTAGGGATATTAATTTTAAGAATGGGATGGGATGGGAAAGGGGACAAAACGGATCCACAACGTGGATTGTAGCCTACTCATATGTTTTTTTTTTCAAATTGGCGGTGAAATATCCGCTAAGATGTTGTTGATTGTCAAATATATTTTAAATACTTGCGTGGTAGGGTACATCGGAATGCTTTGTTGAAGATTGTATATTGGTGGTCTTCTGAAAGTTCCTTCCTTTTTTAGCTTGTTCTGTACCAATACTAAAATTTGTTTGCGCACATACATTTTGCAATACCAAACGTATTTTCTTTTTGTTACAGAACAAATAAATTCCTGAACAAACTCCAAGAGTAGAATTTTCACCAATATACAATCTACAACAGTTCAAGAGCATGGTCAATGTACATCCCCAAGCATTATCTCAGGAAGATTCTGAGGCTTTATAGGTTCGCATCACTTGAGAAAGATTTACAAATTAAAACATTATTTAGCTATTTCGCTGTTTTGTAATTGTTAAATGGACGGCGTTATGATTTTTGTCTTGAAATCTCCAACTTTTAGTTCAGCTAAGACTTTTTAAAGATCTTTCTCATGTCGAAGATTTTTTGAAGAAGCTCAAAGCAACCTCTTCACCCGATTAAGATACGTTCCAAGTCTCAGCGCCGTAGACCAGGACTAGGATGATTAGTGTTGCGTAGAATCTCTTTAGTATTTCGAGTGAGGGTTTTTTTATGAAACAATGTTCTCCAAGAGTAATTCTTCGTTCGATTTCTGACGAGGTTGCGTTGTCAAAGTTAATAGCGCAGCCGCGGTAGAAAAACGTACTTATTACCCCAAAGTAACAGCTATCGATTGTCAACTTGTTGAGTTTGATTGTCACAGGAACTAAAACTCAGGGACCAATTAAAGTTACCAATAACCCAAATGGAAGTTTGAGCAAACGTTAGTGGGTGCTCCCATTATGCAAATAATCCTCTTTCTGACGAGGTTACGTTGTCAAAATTAATAGCGCAGCTGCGGTAGAAAAACGCACTTAGTTCCACAAAGTAATAGCTATCGATTGTCAGCTTGTTGAGTTTGAACTAAAACCCAGGGACGAACCAACCCAAATAGAAGTTTGAGAAAACGTCAGTGGATGCTAACACTACGCAATTGTTCATCTTTGGTGTTGCGAAAAAATGTTACCTCGATGGATTCATCAACAGGCTAATTAGTCGCATGTGACCCTTTTTTATAAACTTTTGTGAAGTGAAAACCTATGACGCTCCAGGAGCGCCCCGAGATGATGTTTTTAGATGTCTATTGATTCTATGCTTAAAATCTTGCGTTCCATTGCTTGCTTGTTTTGCAAAAAAAAAAAAGTTGGTATCGTGTTATTCGAATCATTGTAAGGTGGACAGTGTGCCTGTGATCGAAACTGTGTGTCTTCTCGGTTATTGAAATGTAACGAATCTAGGGATGATTTCTCTAAGCTCCTCCGAACCTCTGTAATATAGACATCGAACCTTCGCTGTGCCAAAGATTGCAAGTAAGGAAATAATCGTCTACCAGGCAGATTGCGATTTTTTGGATAAAGCCCAGCAAGTTCAGTGTATTTTTTGCGTCGTAACTCCAAACATGAGAACAGTATTCAAAACCTGCTCGTTTTTGGAAGAAAAAGAAGCTCAGCTTGTGTAAAATATCTAGTAGCTCTAAAAAGGTAACTTAGCTAGGACGATGCTGATTCGAACCGATTTTGATGCTTAGCAGAAGCATGGATTCTTCTGAGTTGAGCACAGTATTCTCCAACTCGATTTGCGTAACCGTGTAATTGTTGAATTGAACTAGGTTTTCCGATTCCATTTGTAAAACCTTCGCAGTTCTGTTCGAATCTCTGTTTGTGCACAGCAAACAGAGTTCTCCCATCTGTAAAATTAAAAATAGAAATAGAGTGGGTGAGAGAATTGATTCTTGAGGTACCCCAACGCAGCGTAAATAAAGAATCTATTTGAGGAAACGCCATCCATCACTACATGCAAGGATCTGTCTTAAAGAATGTTTTGCATACAATATTTAAGGAAGTCCTTATGCTGTCAACTTGGATGGTTTGCCAAAACTTTAGGCGTGCCAAACTCGATCGAAAGATGGAAATATTCAGGGCAACTGCTCTCGATTGACCATGATTTCCCATTGTAGATGCCGATAGATGGGTTACATAACTTAGCAGGTCTGGAGATGGAAATATGCAGGGCAACTGCTCTCGATTGCCCATGATTTCCCATCGTAGATGGGTTACATAACTTAGCAGGTCTCTATTTGAACTCATTGTTCTGGAACCCATATTGCAGATCGCTTATTAAGCCATTGACAATCTCGTTGTCGATTACATTTCCATTACATTTGAGTGTATGAATAGTAAACCATTGCGACTGCATGCATTTTCTTCTTTTTTTTTTGAGAATCGGTTGGATTCGAGCAATTTTTCCATTAATGGGCAAAATCTGTTGGCATAGAAAATAATCTGCAAGTTTTATATAAAATAGTTGGATTCCTTCTAGTCCAGTGGCTTTTTTCCAGTCCAAAATTTTCAGGATGCGTGTTATTTTTCGTGCTGTATCGTTGGTGGCACCGCTTATTCCGGGTTCAATGTCAAATTTCCTGAAGACTTTCTAGCGTATAAATCGACCTTTTATTTTTGTGTTGTAGCTTGCGATCCATCAGTTCTGATAAAGGGAGGAAATTGATGAATGACCAAAATTATTACTGAGTAGTTTGCCATCCTTTTTTAACGAGGTTAACGGACATTGTAGACCCTCGTTAAAAAAGAACGAATTGTTCCTTAGTTACTTACTTACTTAAGTGGTGCTACTGTGCCGACTGAACCTGGGCTCTAACCATCAAGCCTCTCCAGTTAGCCAGGTCCTTAGCTAACTGTCTCCAGTTGCGCACACCAATTTGTTTAACTTTGATTTCTACTTGTGCGCGCCACTTGTGGCGAGGTCTCCCTCTACTGTGTCCGACGTCTGGCTGGGAATTGAAGACTCTGCGAGCCGGTGTATTGGTGTTAATTCATTCTACATGTCCTAGCCTTCTTAAACGTTCAATACGGAGTTCACTAGGGGAATGTCGCTGTACAGTTCGTATAGTTCTTGGTTGAACCGTCGTCTCCATACTCACTCAGTCAACGCAAATAAGTGAGATACAGATTTTTGCGAAGAGAGAGGCTCGTTAGTACCCACGTCCTAGCTTTCTTACAAACATTTATGTTGTGAAACGAACGGAACCGAAGATTTTTTCTCACAAATCGACCAAGGGTTTCTTCATCCACTTTTGATACGGTCCATGCTTCAGCTCCATAGAGCTGATTAGGTTCTTCTTAGTAGTTGGAGTGAATGTATTACTGCTGAGTTGTATTCTAAGCCTAAAGAAGCAGAGGTTGGCAAGAGTAATTTTTGGATTAAATTTTGACGAGATCTTGTTGTCAGGGTTAATAGCGTTGGAATGTTTTTTTTTCAAAATGCATTTTTCAAGTGATTTTTTCGTAAGGTATACTTTGGGCTGTATTTTTGGACAACATTTTCGAACGTTTTTTTATATTAAATCACTTTTCAAAATAAAATGTCCCATCCTGCTAAAACCGGGGCGATAGACCCCTATAAAATGCTTGTATTATTATAACTAAGGCGTTAGAATTTCGTACTACATCCAAAACTCCTTTAATTTATTCATACATATGTCTAAAGGCCAACCTTTATTTCATGCGCAACTCTTTCTTCTTTTTGTACTTCTTAGAACATCACGCGGTGTTCTCTCCTACTTTAATAGTGCATTTGGAAGCCATATACTGATACCTTAATCGTCGCGTATGTGTGTTTTTTTTAAACAACATCATCATAATTTATTTGTGGGTACAACTGCCAGCGATGGCCCATTTCCAAAACACCACAAAATGACTAACCTATAACAACTTGTAAATCCAAGTTGATGGATTGCTTCACATTACTAACTTGATTAGACTCGTGTTTTTGTCAATTTTTTCAAACGCAATTTGTTGACTGGAAGTTAAGCCTTCAACCTGGAAGTATCAACTTTGAAATAGTCGTAGTCACTTGGTAAAGATAGCAAAAATAAGCTGGGGGACTCACACTCAAAGCGCTATGTCCATAGATAACGCGATTCTTAAATACGTGTTCTAATACCAAAGAGACGTCATTCTGTTACAACATTTCGCACAGTGCGGACGGCAATCGCGAAGTATCTAAAACTTTTTTTTTTGTATTTGTTATCCTGTTGAACATGCCACCACCAGGTTGGGGAAGACCTTACGAAGGTCACCATCACCATCATCACCATGGAGGAAGACCGTTTGTCGAAGTTGATATAATAGCACCAATTCCACCGCGTCCGCTAATTTCATTGGACCTTTTTGGAGGTCGTCCACGTCCACCACCACCACCAGCTACAGTTGTTGTAGTCCAGAACCAGCAGCAGCCACCACCACCACAGTACAGCTATAATAACTATAATAATGGATGGTAACCTGAAGGATATCCTTGGCGATACGCCTAAAAGTATGCAGCGGTGCTGAAGAGTGAATTGTTTGTTAAAAATATCGTAGAATAATTAATTTGGTGTTATGGTGTTATATAAACGTGTAAATTAAGAGAAATAAATTATATTCAATATTAGAAAGGATTTTATTCGTGTTGGCGGTGTATATGAAGGTGTATAGGTGAAAGACCAACAAAGACTTAAGGTTCGTATTAAGGCGTCATATGCCAGGTTAAACCACCATCAGTTTTTATTTATTATATACTGCCAAATATGGTATCCTACGACTGCTTCTGATCGTTGAACAAGGATACAGTGAATGTGCGATGTCCTTCTCGATATTCAGATTGCTACATCTCCTGCACAGTTGGTATTTTGCATTCGATCCATTCCACAGATTGTGACAGGAGGGTGTACTCAGATAATGAAAGGGAGTAACACGATGCTAGTCTAGCCTACGCCTTTATCTTTTTTGTCTTATAGATTGTGTCCAGGTACCCAGATAATTTGGACTTTGGTGGTTGTACGCTGATCGATCCAACTTTACTTTTACTTTTTTGATACAAGCGGTCATATAATATCCGCTTGACTATATACGAAGATGCAGATAGCCTCTTTCGATATGTCCAATACCGACGATTTGGAAAATTCGAGCATGGCCAGAAGTTTGCTAACTTTGTTGATATAGCAAAGCCCATTTTACCCCCATCCGTTAAGGTTGTCATTTTGTATTTTTGTACCATTCGCTAAGGCTTAGCATTTCGATTGAGTAGTTGTTATCAAAGTCGTGATTAGGCATGATTTATTGATTTCAAGATTGTCTTATGAGCAAAATGCTTTCAACATAACTTACCTGCTTCTATGTGGTGCAACTTAATACGCCCTCAGGTCTAAATACCACAAACAAATTCTGAATTTAGGGCTTATATAGGTGGGGTTCATAATTTTTAGATTAATTTGAATTAAGGTCCGATCAGGTTGTTGGTAAAAGGTTTCAAGTGATCATTTATTACGGCAGACAAGATCTTCTTAGTTGGCGCAGTTCAGAGGGTCTAAAATTCTTGTGTATAGGGCAAACGATACTGAGGTTTCATTCTGCAGCACACTTTCATTCGACCAAACTTTCCTTATGAGTTGGTGACTGTAACTTACCAAATTATCTTCGCCGCTTAAGTTAAGAGGTTGCTATCCTCACTTCACTTAGGTCTTGTGGTTGGTAGTTTTTGCTGTTATCGCCAGTATTGAATGGTTCGTTCGTACAGCGGAAGAGTGCTCGCCGTCGCCGTTTAACACGTTTTTTTTAAATGGTTTTTCAATGTCCTCAGAATCGACTGTGCCTCAACATGATATTAACTTGTTCATCACGACAGGATTCTGTTCGAGCCTTATAACTTGCTTCGGTTGCTTTGTATTAATATACTTTCCGTGGTTCGATAGTTAACCCAACTTGACTTAAAAGACTTAATCTGAAAACCCAGTAATATGCGCACACACGATTTTTCGTTCCAATCATTCTACTTACTTACTAAAGTGGCGTTACAGTCCGGAATGAACCTGGGCCTCAACCAACATGCCTCTCCAATTAGCTCGGTCCTTAGCTAACTGCCTCCAGTGGCGCACTCCAAGTTGGTTGAGTTCGGTTTCTATTTTTGCGCGCTTCTTAAGGCGAGGTTTTCCTTTAATGTATCTGACTTCTAGCCATCGGAGTATTGGTGTCCATTCGTTCTACATTTTCTAGCCATCTTAAACGTCCAATGCGGAGTTTTTTGACCAGGGGCATGTCCCTATACAGTTCGTATAGTTCTTGGTTGAATCTTTGTCTCCATAACCCGCAAACGGGACCAGAGATTTTTCGAAGAATTTTCCTCGACCAAGGATTTCACCATCCGCTTTTGAGACGGTCCATGTTTCAGCGCCGTAGAGCAGGAATGTGGTGATCAGGTTCTTATATTGGATCTCCTTAGTACAGTGTGTCCGCCGGGAAGGTCTACTTCTTTGTTTGTTTATAATTTTTGATTAAATGAAAGAGAATGGATCTTATATTGATAAATGTTTTATTTTATGTCGGCAATATCAGGTAAATGTCCGCCATTGTTAGTCTCACAAATGCGAGCCATTTTGAGCACATTTTTCATTGCATTCTCACACATTTCACGCGGTATTTCATTAATTTCTTCACGAATATTTTGTTTGAGTTGCTCAAACGTTTCGGATTTGTTTGCATAAGCCTTGCTTTTCAGATATTCCCACAAAAATAAGTCCGGAGACTTGTTGTGGAAAGAGATCTCGCATTAATTCCATTGTATTCCTGGCTATATGCGATGTGGCACCTTTTTGGTGACACCACATGTTAATCAAGCCCAAAGCATGCAGTTGTGGCGTTAAAAAGTTTTCAATCATATCAATATATCGCTCCTCATTCACAGTTACCGTTACGCCGTTTTCATTTTCAAAGAAGTAAGGTCCAATGATTCCTCCTGACCAAATTGCACACCAGGCTGAAACTTTTAATGGATGCAAAGGTGACTGATTAATAATTTGAGGGTTTTCCATTGCCCCGAACCCACTATTCTGTTTATTCACATATCCATTCAAATGAAAATGTGCCTCGACACTCGTTATGATGTTTTCATGAAAATCGGGGTTGTAATGGACTAGCTGATCCTATTGGCATATGTACGGCGGCGTAAATGGTCTTGCTCTTGTGTCAACTGAATCTTATATGGAAACAAATGCAAATCCTTGTGCAAAATTGTGGCCAAAGTTGTTCTTTGAAGACTAAGCTTTTGAGCACAGCGCCGAATTGAGGTTCATGGATTGTTTTGAACACTTCCTTGAGCAGCAGTAATGTTATCAGACGAACTTGCAGTACGTTGTCATCATCACAGTAATCGATGATTGATTTTGATAAAATGATTAAAACACGTTGGTTTATCGAATATTTTGGCATGATAAATTTGCCGTGTGTCTTCTTCACGACTGACAAATATGAACGGCCAATACTAATGTTTACCAAAATGGTGGCAAAACAAAGTAATATACCTTCCTGGCGGACACTCTGTACTTCGAGTGAGGGCTTTACTACTGAATTGCCTTCTTAGCCCCAAGAAACAGCGTTTGGCAAAGACAATTGTTCGTTTAATTTCTGGCGATAGACAAAGTTCCGTACTACCTCAAAGTTATATCTGTCAATGGTGACGTTCTGTCAAATTCGTCGATGTTGTGTGTCCATTCTTGTTGAGAGCATATATTTAGTCTTGCCCCCATTTACTGCTAAAACCCATTTTTGCCGCTTCCTTCTCTATACTAGCAACCGTGGCTAGTAGGTAGTCATTCTGACTCTCTTTATTTATAGTTTTGTCCTTTTCATTAAGTATCAGCCCTCTTGCTTATTCCAAGTCCAGCCCGGTCCAGTTTTTGTATAGTTATCGTTACTTCCTCTCTGTTCTTGTTCTTCAACACCAAAACACCTGCGGTTTTTCTTACGTGTGAGTTCTAACCTATTTACCATTAGCCGGGCAAGAGCGGTAAAAGTCTGACAAGTGGTTAATACAATAAAAGTCAATCAAACCATCGAAATTGTGTGATAATTTCGATTCTTCTGATGTTTTGTCTTAGGAGTTTCTAATAAAATAGTAGAACGTGTTATGTTACTTAAAACATAACATGAAATTAATTACATTACCCACCTCTAAAGCCTTCTCCCGCATGTGATTCAATTCAATCACTTTACACATTTTACTAGAATTAAAGTAAAAATAAAAACAAGTAGTAAATTTAATTAAGCACATAATCCATTAGTCTCTAAGACTTCCTTTGCGACAGGCACACTAGTCCCCAACACTTAGTGAAGGAGCTTTTACGTAATGTACCATATACACAACGGTATATTAGATTGCTCTCTGCTTCATTAATTGCGATTGCGAAGGCATATAGGTCTCGATAGTGAGAGCGTATCTCCAACCGAGGAACTACAACATATGTGCCACTATAAAATGAGTTGCTCTTCATCATTTAACATGTGCTTCCGCCTATCTTAGCTTAGCGCCATCCCAACCGCCTACCCCGTTCTCATGGGTGTCTTCGCATTTCATCCACTCGAGAAATGCGTCAAAGTAATTTCATTAACTAATTTGCATATGTGATTGATGTGGAAATTGCTCGATGGAACTCGTTCCACTACCAACTCGGCGTGCCATCGCTGATGACAATAAACCCAGAAGGTGGCGCTTTAAGAATATTCAGGCAGGCAAGTCAACCATGCCGGTAGGTGCGAGACTAAATTAAATTTGCTGCCGACTTTTCTTGTAACCGAACAAAAGTCGACCCATCTGCCCCCAGATAGTGGGCCTAAAGATTTAGGTAGCACATTGCATGTCACTTGGCAGTTAGTCGTCGCAGAGTCCTTAGAAAATTTTCCAAAATACTTTGTGACACTCTGCACGATACACAAGTACATGTTTGGAGTACCACCCCCTTTAAAAGTTGACGGAGAGAGGCGCACAAATTTCAACCGGAAGCCATGACTTCTTCGAGCAGGGGCAGTGCAGTCAGTCGTTGCTTGCTTGCGGAGACTTGTGGTGTTAAACTTGGAGTTTTCATTTTGGGCTCTAATAAATCTTTCCCACAGAGTCAACCGGCGACAACCAACAAATGCCTGCCTCTGTGCGAAGCGGATTAACTGCTACTAAGCTGTGGTCGGTCTTTGGTCTTTGGTGCACACGTTGGATGTGCAACACATCCTTGTTCACATTGAGGCTTACAATACAGAGCTTGCCAAAGAGCGATAGAGAGAGGCATAGACGAGATGGAAAAATCTCCATCTCTGATGACCTATGACTGCTGCTGTTATACTATTTTCCCCAGAAATCAAGGGTCAGCTCGTGGTCTCTGGTAACGAACCAGGAAGTGCATTGTCTGTCGCTACGCCGACCAACCGGTGGGGACGGGTGTAGGAGCGGGAGACTTGTGTACCAGATAAGATGTAGGCATTTGTGGTGGTAATTTGATTCTGGCACTCTCCTGTGTGCTGTGCATCTCAGTGCCAGAGTGATGGCTTCCACCACGACCAAGTTGTTTGTGATTCCTTTTCGGATGGAAGGCGAATTCATGAAAAATGGCGCAGCTACCTAGAGGCAAGGTTGTCTCTCGGTGTATGACTATCCATTTTGGTGGCCATTCATCAGAGCACAGCGTCGTCGTCGTCGGATGCCGCTTCTGTAACTGCAGTATTCCGGTTTGATAAATGGCAATAGACGCTCGTGTAGTGTGGAATGTTAGGTTTCGGTTGAGGTGGGCTGTAGTTGGACTCCAAGTGTGTGGGAACAGGCTGTTATCACATTCGATGTCACATTTCTTCTGCATGTGAATTAATTGCAACAGTAGTGCCGGGAAGATGTCGTATCGGTTGCTTGTTAGTTCTGCAGCCTTTATTGTCGTAATCACTCGTTTGGTTCACGCAAATCCTTAGTATGCTTGAAGGCTCCTCCTCGCGCCGCATATCGTCGACTTTGTTCGTTGGCTTGTTGCCGCCGCCAGCCGTTGTGTAGACGAGAAGGAATAATGTTATCCCAAGGTTAGAACAACGATTTGTGCGCTGGCTGCGCCGACGGATGTCGGTGCCGTCCATATTTGCATAATTGTCAATTTGTCGTAGAACTTTGGACTACCGATGGATTCTTCTCCTCTTCTCTGCTGCTCTGCTCGCTGGAGAGCGGTACAATGAATCTTCGTGGTACCAATGCCTTTTGATGTTTATGAGTTTCATACAACAATCTATCAGAGGCTTCTGCGGGAATCAAAGAAAGGCACTGGGAAAAGCGCATCAAATTGTATCGCGTTTCCTTTGAAAGGGACACGCACGCCAGATGAATGGACTGTAAATCTTCGTGATGCATGTGTGAAAACGTTTCGTCAGCATGGGAGAGAAACAATGGATTCGGTGCTCTGCGGGCTATTGTGTGTCCAAAAATTTTTCTACATCTTTTGTGCTGGAACACGACGCGTATCTCTTGGACGTCGGTAATCCGATTAGAGGCAGGAAACTCGTTTACAAAACGGTATAGGGTGAGTAGCAACTGCTGCCGTACACATACAAAAGGAAGCGATTACGTGAATATGCTGTAAATTATAATTTGTCTGCGCGTGGTTACCCGTGAGTATACTTGCCCGTGATTTAAAAAAAAAAACAATTGAACTACTTTTCAGAGTACACACTAATTCGTGACATTTGCGGAAAAGAGTCCTGATTCTGGTTTGGGATCAATTTCAACGAGTATCCTGTTTATTTATATACCCAACAGGGGGTGGTGTAGTGATGACTGCCACTACGACTATAAGCTTTCCTTTAGCCGTCGTGGCATGAAGTAGGACGACGCATTTGTTCCTGCTCCTGGATTAAATTACAAAAATAAATCCTTTACCGTGGGTGCTGAGAACTGCTTGCAGCTGAGGTGCGAGAAAGAGAACGATGAACCGAGTCTTAATGTAAATAAATGGTTTTCCATATTTTCTCGTCTTTGCTGGTGTACACTGTACAGCTATAGCTACACACGCACTCTTTCCTTGCACAGAAAAGGATTTACCAAAAGCAGGGGGCGGAAGACGAGAAAATTGTTATCGAAGTGAAGGTAAATATGAGCAAATCCCTTGATTCGGATGCGATTTCAAACTACTTTCAAGGATTTGACTGCTCTGTGTGAATGAAGATGACGATGATATCCTTTTGAAATTGCAAAATGCTCGCTTTGCAAATGAAATGGTTCAATGAATTCGGTTTGGGAGAAAATGCCGTTTTTTAAGCTTTTCAAAGATAGGTATCGAAGACGTTATAATGTGAGATTGTCTAGAACGAGGGTGGCTTTAACATGGATGTGTATATGAATGAAGATTATTAAAATTTGTCATCCTTTAAGGCGGAATGTGATTCTTAAAGCTGTGGTTGAGTGAAAGGTTGCATAACACCAGTTGAAGATTTGATTTTGTTGCAGACAAGTTTTGCTGTTTTTTGACCTGAAGAAGTACCCTCAAAGCTAGTTTGATTTTATGAATGTAAATTACAGACCTAGGGCTCTGTTCACGTTGAACTTTTTTTTCTTATAACTTACTTACGAGACTGGCAAACTTTTATTAATACCTACACGTTCGATGTGGTGCTGTTCTCTATTCTGCAAGTTAAAGTAGTTATGGGATTCTATGAATAATTGTTATGTGTCCCCAATAACAATAACTCAATTGGGACGGAAGAGTTTCATTTTCGTAATAGTAGTGACATTACCTTTCCATCACACCGTAGACAGTGAAAATGCAAATGGAATCAATAGCACTTCGAACCTCCATCCTGTAAGCTTAGAATTCTCTGAAACCATGCTGAAAGCAAAGTGTGTTTGAGAGAAAAAGATTTATGAAAAAATTCAAAGTACAACTTTTCGCGGAAGGGACTTGGACTTTAAGCTTAGATTAGCTTGTTTCTCTTATTGTCGGCATCTGCACTTCTTGCGCGATGTCTCGGCCCTATTTTGTCGATTATGTCGCATAAATTGTCAGATTTTGGCTCAATTTTGATATGCATTTCGTTTTGCATTGGGAATAACACAATGTGCCAGGCCCTCAAAGAACTTGCCATTCCAGTTAGGTCCTCCTCTAATGCCACCTTCATACCACCTGAATCTGGTGTTCGTACCGCTTTAAGCGTTAGTCATTTTAAATGATCAATGAGAGGTCTTTGTCGCTGCTCAGCAAGTGAAGTTTTTTGTTCAATCCTTGTCGTTATGGGTTATCGAAATAGTCGGGGCCGAAAATTTTACTCAGAATGGTTTGCTTAAAACGGAGAAGAATTTCTTCATGTGATCAGGACTGCGGAGATCATTTGAAGTAAGGACTTTATAGTACATACCAAGACATTGAAAAGTCGCAGAAGTGATTACGGTTCTCATACCAGGAAAATCACCGACTGAAATAAAAACTAACAGACCTATTTCACTTCTTCCATTAATTTCAAAAGTTTTTGAATTACTCCTTTGCTTACACCACATTATTGACCAGGAACGCCTTTTACCTGACCATCAATATGGGCTTACGAAGAAAACATTCGACTGTGGACCAAGTAAATCGAATGCCTGATGTAATTGAGAAAACTTTCGAAAAAAAAGAAAATTTGCTCAGCCGTATTTCTTGACGTGTCGCAAGCTTTTAACAAGGTGTGGCAGTGAGACCCTTAATACAAATAAAGACAAGTTCTGCCTGCAAAATGATCCTCGTGTCGTATCTTGAGCATAGACTCTTCTGTGTGAAACTTCAAACGAATATTCAGAGTTCAAAGAATAGCAGAATTACTCCAAGGAAGCGTCCTTGAAACGCTCTTGTACCTCCTATTTACCTGTGATATCCCACAAACAAACGATGCAATAGTTGTAACGTTTGCTGATGATACTGCAAATTAAAAAAAAATACAAAACGCCCTTGATGAGGTTAATGGATGTACGTAATCCTGGCGGATTGCATTTAACGAGAGCAAATCGATTCATGCAGATTTTTTGTATAAACGGACAAACTGTGTGTCCGTTTATACAAAAAATCTGTATGTATTTCTAAATAAGGTTTGAGTCCATTTTGCAAATGAAGCGAAATATTTCGGAATGACACTCGATGAAAAATTAAAATAGAAGTCGTACGTATAAAAGAAATGCGAAGAACTTACAAATAAATACAGAGACCTGTAATGATTACTTACTTACTTACTTAAGTGGCGCTACGATCCGGAATGAAAATGGGCCTCAAACAACATGCCTCTCCAGCCCGGTCCTTCGCTAACTGCCTCCAGTTGCGAACTCCAAGTTGGTTGAGGTCGGTTTCTACTTGTGCGCGCCACTTAAGACGAGGTCTTCCTCTACTGCGTCCGACGTCTGCCTGGGAATCGAAGACTCTGCGAGCCGGAGTATTGGTGTCCATTCGTACTACATGTCCTAGCCATCTTAAACGTCCAATGCGGAGTTTTTTGACCAGGGGCATGTCGCTGTACAGCTCGTATATTTCTTGGTTGAATCTTCGTCTCCATAGCCCGTCAACGAAAACGGGACCGAAGAAGTTTCGAAGAAATTTCCTCTCAAATCGACCAAGGATTTCTTCATCCGCTTTTGAGACGGTCCATGATTCAGCGCCGTAGAGCAGGACTGGGATGATCAGGGTCTTATATAGGATCTCCTTAGTAGTTCGAGTGGGGGGTTTAATACTGAATTGCCTTCTTAGCCTGAAGAAACAGCGGTTGGGAAGAGTAATTCTTCGTTTAATTTCTGACGAGATGTTGTTGTCAGAGTTAATAGCGGAGCCGAGATAGACAAAGTCCCGTACTACCTCAAAGTTATATCGGCAATAGGGACGTTCATACAATTCTTCGATGTTGTGTGTCCTTTCGTGTTGGCAGCATATACTTCGTCTTGCCCTCAATTACTGCTAAACCCATTTTGCCGCTTCCTTCTCTATACTAGCAAACGTGACTATGACATCACGTTGGGTCCAACAAATGATGTCAATATCGTCGGCGTAAGCTAATAATTGTACCGATTTTTAGAAAATTGTGCCTCTGGTGTTGGCTCGAGAGTTTTGCAAAATCCTCTCAAGAATCAGATTGAAGAAGTCACATGACAGCGCATCGCCTTGCCTAAATCCTTTTTTGGTATCGAATGTTTACAAAAACTAGATATGGCTCTGTATAGTTCGACTCTATAGATGCTGTCCGATGCGGCTTGGAAATCGATGAATAGGTGTTAGGTATCGATTTGGGCATCTTATTGATTGCACTTAACAAGAGCAAATCGAATGATGTAGATTTTTTGTATAAGCGGACAAACAATTTTCCTGTTTTTCTAAATACGATTCGAGCCCATTTTGCAAATAAAGCCAAATATCTCGTAATGACACTCGATGTTAAATTAAAATGGAAATGCAAAGAAATTTAAAATAAATAATGAGAACTGTAGTACTGATCACTCGGAAAATCCTTGAAGCTTAACCTTGACAACATGCTGCTATTATACAAGCAAGTGCTAAAGCCGTTTTGGACATATGGTGTACAACTATGGGGTTGTACCAGTTAAACGAATCTAAATATTTCTCAAACTTTTGAAAACAAAATGTTAAGATCATTCGTCAATGCGCCGTGGTACATAAGAAACGAAGGTCTACGCAGAGATCTGGGTATTCCCGTGGTTAAAGATGAAACGAACAATTTTCTACGAAAACATAAAAAATGTTTATTAGGACACGTTAAGACAACGGTCCTCTAAATTCTTGACGAACAAAATTTATTGCGGCGTCTTCAAAGAACTTAGCCCTTGGATTTGGCCCGATAATAAAAAACCGCGTTATTAATTGCGGAAAAAAAGCAGGAATTCTAAATGGAAAGTTACGCGCCAAACATTCATTACTCGTGATAAAAAACATCTAGATAAGACGCATACTTAGTGGCAATACAAATACAAAAGGGTGGTGGTTTTAGTGGGTTAAGGTCTCACACTACTTTGGGCACGTGCTCATCGCGTCTATCGACATTTCTGCCAGCACAAGGAGAAAAAAAGTCAAATCCCCAGATGATTTTTATACACGCTGAAGTTAACATTTTGCCTTAAGAATGAGTTGTACCATGTCAAATCTTTTGCAGGATTTTTCTAAGTGAATAAATGTTTAGAAACAGTTTTCAGAAATTCGACAGCGTTGACACATCATGACATAGATACTACCAAAGATTATAAAGCCATGCAGATGACGCATTGAGAACAAAAAACAGAAACTTTTGCCCACTAACTTCAAGGTACCGAATATATGGCGGGCTGTGTCAGTACCACCCGCCATAGAACAATTTTTCTTGTACGGAGTGCGTCATCTGTATGACTTTATAATCTTTGATACTTGTCCATAAAAAATAAATATTTGAAATACGTTTTTAATAAGGATGAATACTGCATAGCTATAGGTTTTGACCCCAAAAATTATATAGCAGTTGTTTAAATTCTGATCATCAAATCAAGTGCCGTACTCTTAACTTTTAAATTCATTTTTTATTTACTTAAAATATTAACTTACTACTAGACAAAAATGCTTACATCTAACTTATCTATAACTGGTTTACTTAATCTAACTTATCGGCCCTTAGTGGGCGCTGTAAGCTTCTATTTAGCTGTTTTATTTGGCTTAAATTTGTCGGGTTTTTTTTATATTTAATTTTAATTAACAAAGAAAAATAAAAAACTTTGTATAGTGACTTTTTTTTTAAATAAATAAGCTTATTCTAGATTATAACTAACTTAAAGTACTTAAGACTACTTAAGCCTTACTTAAGACTACTTAACTACTTAATTATAATCGGGGTGGCGAGCCCTCGTTGCGCATGCCCCGAGGGGTCGCCATCCTGATTGCGTCTTTCGGTCCCACGGCAGCCTGCGTTCAAACATATTGTACGCCAATATGGTGCACAAGCCCCGCCCCAGACCTTGTTCCTAATTTTAAAATCTTAAACATAAAGTTGGACTAAAAGTCCGCAAAGTCCTGAGGAAGTGCAGAATCACCTTCCTCGTATAGCCACCAGAATTCAGTGCGTTGTTTTGCAGCATCGATCCTGTCGCGTCACCCTAATCAGGAAATTGTCAATTCTATTCAACTGAGCCCCATTGTATAGAACCTCGTTGCGATAATATTTTATGTACTCGGAGTCCGGCGTTCGGTACAATCCTAAGCAGGATCGGAGACACCGCCTCTCAAACAGCCGTATCATTTCCATGTAGGCTGGTGCCACATTGAACCACACGGGACAACCGTAAGCGATGATCGGCCTTAGAAGGCCATGTAGCAAATGACTTTCGCCCTTGAGTCAAGTTGACTGCTTTGAAACAATCTCCTTGTCAGAGCATAAGCCCCCCTAGCCCTAGCCAGACAAGCATCTACATTTTTGTTAAAATACAGAAACTTGTCAAGCCAGATGCCAAGGTATTTTACTTCACTTCTCAACGCCAACGGCTGTCCATGCTGTCCAATGATACACAATTTTTTCCAGTTTGGTTTTTTGGAAATTGATCTTCAATTTCCAATCATCGCAATATCCCTTAATGTGATCAAAGTCACGTTGCAAAAGTATGTTGATGACTCCGATTTTCGGACCTGATCTGTATGCCACTAGATCATCTGCGTACGCTATAGCGTGTCTGAGAGAACCTTCAAGATCACTTGTACAAATGTTAAACAATATCGGGGAGTTCACCGCCCCCTGTTGTAAACCGTTTTTAATTTCAAAGACTTTACTCGAAGTTACGTTGCCACATTTGACAACAAACTTCTTTCCCATAAGCATTTCATATATTATATAAAGCATGGGTTTTCGCATGCCCATTCTGGTCAGCTTGTAGAAAAGCCCCTCTAACCATACGGTGTCGAAGGCCTTTTCAAAGCCTACCAGACAGGCACCTATGCACTGTCCTTTGGATATATTATGCCATTTGAAGAACGGAAAAACCGTGATTCTCAGATCGCCAAGTTCAGTGCGCAGATAAAAGTTGTTCAGAAAGGCTCATTCCTCAATATCGCGATTTGGGCGAACAGGATTGTTCACCGAAATAGCGCCTATCGAATTCGCCTTCTCCTGAGGATCTACGATCGTGAAAAAACCGTCGTTCGAGTCAACGTTTTCCGGACTTATACCAACAGCCGTGAGTGTCTGTCTGTTTTCTGTCGTTTTGGAAATTCGGACACATGGAAGGTCGTTACGATCTTTTCGCCTGAATATTTTATTTATTTGGGGGAACATATTCGGGCTACTGGTTTTTATAGCCCGAATTTTGTTGCCCCAGTAAGAATTTATAGATTTTTGATCAGTGACTTCAGTGTCCGAACCTCCGGGTCTTGTCTGTCAGTGAATTGTCTACGCAGCCGTTTAAGCCTCGAGACCAGTCTGCTTTTGTGTCGGTGGAGTGCATCGATTGTTGGCGTTCGATATTTCTCCGTCTGGTCGTCAGAACTAGTTATCTTAGGGATAGCTAGATCCATTGACCTTGTGAGGACCTCATTCATTTTTAGTAAATTTTGGTCAATTTCGTCGTTTGTAAGGTTTCTGTTTGTCGGTGGATCATTTTCGCTCAAACGTAATTCTCGCTTTACAATTCTGGTGAAACGCGGCCAGTTCGTCTTTCGGTAGTCGAAAGAACGCACTTGGTCGAACTCCTCCAGTTGAGTTTGCTCGTTTGGGATACTAAATACGGCATCAAGTCCGAGGTGGTCACTATCGTAATCGAATGCTCGCACACACTCATTTATAATATGGTTCTTGTCGCACTTCACGCATCTAATCCGCATGTTGCAGTTAGAAGCGGCGTGCCCGAACCTCTGGCAGCGCCTACATTGCAGTATGCGATCTGTCCTTTTTTAATTTTTCCCAATGGACAGATATTTGCTTACATAACTTAATACTATCGCTTGTAGGCAAGTCACTTACACTAATCGGGGGTACATCTTCCCTCTTTTCCTGTTGTCGTCGCTGCTGGGGTTGCTGCTGCTGCGATTGTTGCTGCTGCCTCTGTTGTTGTTTCTGCTGCCTTTGTTGTTGTTGTTGTTGCGGCTGCTTATATCGCTGCTGCTGTTGCTGTTGCGGCTGTTGTCGATTCCTCTGCTTCTGTTGTTGTTGCTGCTGAAGCATTTGCTGCGCTTCCAGCTCGTGTTGTTGTCTCAGCTCTTCTCGCCTTCTTTTTTTTTCCAGGTCTTCTTGTGCCCTTACCTCTCGAATCTTTTCTAACTTCACAGTTAATCTTGCGATGAGGAGCCTTAACTTCGTCTCCTCATCGTTCAAAGCCGGCTGAACTTCCTCAACCTCCGCTAGTTCTTTGAATGGGTTTCCCTCACCAACGAAGCGGGGTTCCCCATCATCAAACTCGGATTCCTCAAGGTCAGAGTACTCCTCCTCTTCTTCCATTGTTGTTGGCAGCGGTGTATTTTCCGCTACCTGCATACATCTCCGAGGCCGATGATGTTGTTGCTGTTGATGGCGATGCAGGCATCGCCAGCTTCTGCCATTTGTTTGTCGGCGACCTACTTCCACCCTCTTGCGGGACTTCATTCACCGCACCGGTTTCCATAGCCGGTAATTCGGCCGAGACACTCTTCTTTGTGTGTTTTTTTCAATGTTTAAATTGAAAAAAAAAAACTTAAAAGTACTGGGGTCTGGATGGACTCGACCCCACGACTCCCACTCCTGACTCAGGTGATAGCACCACTACTCCACGTGGACGATAAAATTTACTTGGCTTACTTGCCACTTCTTCACTAATTCACTATGGAAATATACTTCCGCACTTAACGAGCCGACTGACCACTACGCGTCTGAGTGCCGTACTCTTTTCTAGAAAGTCTTGACTCTTGACGATTCAACTTAAGGACATTAAGGTACATCTCACTTGCATTACTGAGCGGACGCTGAATTACAAAATCGTCTCGACGGCGATTATTCTTTAAACCACCCGTTGGAGCCCAATCTGTTGCATTTGGTTTAATTCAGGAGTATTCGGGTCTGCCTTTTCTAAATTTATTACATGAAACAACTTTTTTCGTCAATCCTCTGCCCCACCTTTTTATTAATTTTTTAAGATACACAAAACAATTTTTATTTATTTTATATTGTCTATTTAATGTTTAACATAAATATATTTATTTTTAATTTACTTAAACGCAATGGATAGGTTGTAGCATGTGATCAGGGCACATCTTAATGATGTGGATCATTTCCATGATGTGTTGGCTCTTGATGTCCATGATCTGGCCCTTGGTGGTGTGTAGGTTCAGCATGGTGACTAGGGTTGTCGTGTCCATGATTATCAGAATGCACATCGTGGTGATCATGGCCATGTTGTTCTGGTTCATTATGTCCTGGTCCGTGATGTTCGGGTTGACCGCCAATGTGTCCGTGCTGTGACATGTTAATGGATACAATTTTGTTAGATATTCCTCACTTGTTGCAAGTAAATAGTTGACTGAATAAAATCAAATACCACACGTACTATTTATGGAAACATTAATTATCTTTGCGAAATAATTGCTTTGACAAGTTGGGCCGCTATCATAATTCACATATCATAAAGGAAGGAGTAAGGTTTGTTTATTTCTGTCGGTATGTGTCATGGTTAGTTTTTACGAATAACAAAATTTGGGTTTACTGTTTTTTTTTTTACTTTTTACGTAAATCACGTATTCGATATAAGTATTCCATTGGTAAAGTGCTTCAGGTGGTTACACTCATATTGCTATATACTTAGGTGTTTGTATTAATTCACTGCAACGTAATTCAGTCCTGCAGAAATGAATCACTCAAATAGGCACTTTTTGACAGTTTCGACAGTGAAAGAGGAATGGGGAGTTAATTAGTTTTTGTTAGGCCGAATTGTTTAGATGTTAGTCAGTGAACATCTATTTTTAAATAATTAAACTAAACTGTGACTAAATTTATTCAAAATGGTTTTTATGTTGAAAGCCACAGGTGGCAAGTGATTATTTTTCCTAGATCACGATGAAATTAAATATCTGGGGGTGGATACATGGCCTTAACTCTATCATTTCCATTGACTAATTTTGCATTTGGAATTTAGAAACAAATGCATCCACAACGCTTAATTGTTTGGTGCGAGTCTTAGTCTGGAGGTAGTGTTGGTTAAACATCGATAGTTTCCATTTCCGATAGTATCGATAGTTTAGGGGGGAAAATATCGATAACATCGATACTATCGATAGTTTTACCAAATCTTTAAAAATCTTAAAAAAAAACTTTTCTAATAGGTACAAAACCAAACAAATACTAAAAGCCAATTTAGTGCAATAAGAAATATATATATCAACTCAATTGTTAACTATATATATATATATTATATATAAATATATCTGTGAAAAAAATGTTGGATGTATGGTAGCCCCGATATAATATTTAAAGCTCATCTATAACACAATTTCTATTTCGTCACATTTTATTTTGGAAATTTTTACTTCTTTTTAAATTCGTGATGTTTGAATTGCGGCGTCAAAGTCGTTTAAAAGAGATGAAAAACTAAAGAGCATTTTTAAATTTCTCTTATAAAGAGAAATATATTGTTTTCGTGAAAAGATTTCGATGGATTCTAACATTACGATGATAGCGGAACTCAAAAAAGTGGTTTTCGGTTTTCGTACAAGCCTCTCCAGCCTAAACGACTTGACCGATTTTCTTCAAACTTCGTATCCAGCATTTGTTTGGTCATAGTTCAAGGCCATTTTTTTTTCTTTTAGCCATGTTATTACCGGTACCTGCAATATAAAAATCATTCATAAGCTCAATTTGCTCGAAAACGGCTCTAACGATTTTGATTCAACTTCTTACATTCTATAAACATATAAGTTCCAACAAAACTACATACCCAGTTTTTTCGAGGAAATCCATATAACCGATTTTTGGAAATAGGCTTTATTGAGTAAATTGTCAATTTCTCGCAAACTATTTGGCCAAATTGAATGAAATTCAATTTGTATACTACTATTACTGTTTTCATGAGTTCCATATAATTGGTTTTGGGCCAATTATCTCTAAACGGAATTTTCAGTTTTGGCCAATAACGGAAAATCATTATTATTCACATGAACAGCGATTACTTTCAATTACGGAATAAACGTTCATAGAATCTCATTTCGACATCATTTATATCATTATAGCATCCTTAATCGAAATAAATGTTATTGTGTATATGGGCCAAATTGTTAAAAACGTCAAATTAACTCGCTGTGACAGAGAAATTTGCTTACGACCCAGTCGTGCACCCACCACTAGTTTGGTTAGTAGTCCAATTTTCTTCTGAGCATTATTTTCACTGTGCCTTTTTTATTAATTTTTTTTTTCACAAATGCAAAGTCATAAAATAAATGCTGAATTTTTTGACATTTTTTTAAAAGTAAATTATCATTATGTAGTTACTTTACTTAACGCGTTAAGCCCATATGTAATGCTTCTATCCCACGATCAAAAAGTTTTATGAATAAGGTTAACGAAAATATAGCGTAATGCAGCCCTTATAATTTGTTTATGAATATGAATAAGGCCGTAAGTGTATACCTATTGCAAATTTTTAAAAAGCATCCCAAAACCATATGTTGAACGTTAAATACCCTATCCCATCCCATCCTTAAAGTTAATGTACATGAAAAGTAAAGGGGCTACGCTCGGGTTTCTCGCGCTAATATTGTTTGGTGCCTGTTTTTCCATTCGAATTTTGCCTTAAACACCAGTTTTCAACAAAAAATCAAGAAAAAGTGAACTAAAATTATTTTATTGCTTACATTTTACTCACTTAAAACTATTTCCGCGACGAACAGATGTCGAAGGCCATCTGAGACGAATTGACGTGTGGCTGTCAAAAACATATGCGAAAAATGCCACCCATCGCAATAAAAGATGAGCGATGAGGCGCTGAAGATGTTTTTTCGATGAAAATCCGAATCATTTTCAAGTTGTTGCTCAGCCCAATTCATGAACGAAGCTTCTGGTGGTCAAGCGGCTTCAGTTCTTGCGTCAATTTAATCTTGTAAGGATGAAGGCCAAGATCTTTTCGCAAAATTCGACACAACGACATCACAGAGATGCCCAACGCTTGAGAACGACGTGTGAGAGACACATTTGGGCTTTCTTCAACTGAAGCCTCAGCGGCAGCAATATTCTCTCGACACTACGGGCGCTTCTTTGTATCACTGGCACGGGAACATTTTGTACTGTGCATGAGGATTAAAATTTTTCCACTAGACGCTCAATTGTTGATCTGCTAGGACGATTATGACGACCATAAATTGGACGTAGCGCTCTTAACGTTGTGGCCACTGACTCCGAATTTCGTTTGTAAATTTTAATAATTTCGACTCGTTGTTGGATCGTATATCTTTCCATCATGAAATGGCAAACCTTACTTAAGAGAAATGTCAAAAGAGCGGCAAGGAATATCGCGTCGTTTGCTGTCCCTGTCGCTCAACTTTTGTAGCGTCCCTGTTGAAAAACCCGATATGTTGTTCAGAGACTTTGTCAAAATTACTTACGGTTTGTCAAAAAATTACGTTTTTCTAAATAGGAGGCGCGGCAGTCGGAGGTTTTGAAAAATATTAACACTGGTTGAGCTGGAAGCAACAAAGAGCACATGTACCAAATTTCATCGTTCTAGCTCAAAACTTAAGGCCCACAAACTGGTGACGTACCAGTTTGTGGGCCTCTAACTTATTTTATTAAGCCTCTATTTTATTGCACTTTTAGGCTTCTGGCCTGTCTTTGAGAAGATTCTTGTCGTTCATTAGGAACAGATGTTGCCGGAATTTCAAAGAGCAGCTCATCTTTTTTGATCGTCCAGGCCCATAACCAGGCGTGGATGGTTGATGTAGTGTAACATCAGAATCTTCAATAGGTAATTTTCTACCCTTTTGTACCACATGGATGGCATTATATGCATCTTGAGCCGATCGGAAGCCAATATAGGCACACTTCTCAGGAGCTCTAAATATCAAAGAACGGCATGGAATGGGTTACGACGGTCGCATTTGTTTCAATTTGTTTGTTGGGTGGTTTGTGGTAAAAAAAAATTGGATTATAGAAGTATTGATACTATCGATAGTCGGTTTGATATTTCTTTAATACTATCGATGCACGCGATAGTTTTTACTATCGATGTTTAACCAACACTATCTGGAGACATTATCGGACAATTTCTTCGACAATGCGGGTGGTCAGGCAGTAACAATCAATGGAGTTCATTATCGTGAAATAAGTGCATAAATTACAAGATATGGCAATAACCAACATGTGGTTTCAACAAGACGATGTCATTTGATATACAGCCAGAGAAACAATTCAATTACTGCATGAGCCATTTGGTAATCGTGTAATCGGCCCTTTTAAAGATTAGAATTGGCCATTGAACTTTTTTTTTTGGTTTTGTTTTGTTACGTCAAAGGTCTATGCAAACAAGACCACGTGCACCAACGCCTTGAAAGAGGAAATTGGGTGGTGTTTTAATAAAATTTGGCACCATTTATACTAAAAATTCATTGAAGGAAACGAAATTTCAATAAAAAATTACGTACGTGCCAGCAAAGCCGTGTCGGCAATTTGTCCCCAATCTGTATGTTATGGCGACATCATTACTGATCCTAATGGAGAACCGAGAAATCTCCGACATTTGAAGACAAATGGAGGGAGAAGCTGGGTTTGATGGCCTGTATGAAGCGTATTTTTGATAAGGGAAGTTATGTCTGCTTTGTAGCTTTAACACATATCGAGGACAGTCAGAAAGAAGTTCTAAAAATTATGGAAAGGCAAAAATTTACAGTACACATATCCAATCCCAGCTTATTTTTGATGTACAGCCAAGTTAACATTCGCCTTTAGAAGGAGTTAAACCATGACAGCCTTTCGGCAGGACTTTTATAAATAAACAAATATTTGAAAAAAAAATTACAGAAGTTCGATAGCGTTCATAAATTCATATAAATAAGGACTACATACTTCTTTTAAACTATTTTGAACCACCAATACATTTAGAGCTACTAATAAAATTTCTTGGCGCACAGGCTCGTTAGTACCCAGGGCCTAGCTTTCTCACAACCATTCATATTTGCGTGTTCAACTATTGCATGATGGCGGGACCTCCTGTTTTATGCAGACTCTGAACGGATTAGTTGATATAAGCTTGAGATAAGACAATTTATACTACACGGATGATTTGTCAGATCATCACGAGAGGAGGGCCAGTGAAAAATCATTTAGTTGTTGCTACGGCTGGGGATCGAACCCATCCCATCTGCGTGGCAGTTCACCGCACCATCGCGCCACTGAGCGGAAAGTAACTGAGTAAATTGTTATATCAAATATATATCTGGTGTGTAATTGACTGTTAGACAAGTTTTTTGGTTCGAAATATTGAAATTTTCGTTTTTTTCGTTTCCATTTTGTAATTTTTTTTTAATTTTAAAACTTTAAAACATAAATACAAATTTTTAGAATTTACTTAAAAGCAATGGATTGGTTGTAGTATGTGATCAGGGCACATCCTAATGATGTGGATCATTTCCATGATGTGTTGGCTCTTGATGTCCATGATCTGGCCCTTGGTGGTGTGAAGGTTCAGCATGGTGGCTAGGGTTCTCGTGTCCATGATTATCAGAATGCACATCATGATAATCAGAGCCATGGTGTTCTGGTTCATGATGTCCTGGTCCGTGATGCTCGGGTTGACCGCCAATGTGTCCGTGTTGTGACATGGTAATGGATATAATTTTGTTAGGTATTTCTCGCTTTTTGCAAGTAAATAGTTGACTGAATAAAATCAAATACCACACGTGCTATTTATGGGAAACTTTTTTATCTCTGGGATATAATTTAGTTGACAAGCTTGGCCGTCACTATCATAATTCATATCACAAAGGGAAAGGTTTGCTTATTTCTGTTGACATGTGTCATGTTTTATTTTTACGAATAACAAAATTTGGGTTTAATCTTTTTTTTTAACTTTTTTAATAACTCACGTATTCGATATAAGTACTCCACCGATAAAGTGATTCAGGTGGTTTCACTTAAATTGCTATATGCCCAGGGGTTTGTCATAAATCGCTCTAACGTAATACAGTCCTGAACGCTATCGAATTTCTCTATTTTTTTCAAATATTTGTTAACTTAGAAAAGTCCTGCCAAAAAGTACACATGGTTTAACTCACTCTAAAGGCAAAATGTTAACTTGGCTGTGCATATAAAATAAATTCATCTTCAAAATAGGCACGTTTTGATAGTTTCGACAGAAAAAGGGGAATGCGGAGTTAATTTGTTTTTGTTAGGCCAAATTATTTAGTAAACATCTATTTTTAAATAATTAAACTAAATTGTGATTTCATTTATTCAAAAAGGGTTTTATGTTGAAAGCCACAGGTGTGTGGTGTGATCATTTTTCTATGATCACGGAGAAATTAAATATCTGGCATTAAAAGCGGATACATGGCCTTAACTCTAGCTTTTCCATTCATTAATTTCACATTTGGGGTTCAGAACACCCACTAGTAATTGTTGACAAACAAATGCATCCACAACTCTAAATTGTTTGGTGCGGATTTTAGTCTGGAGGAATTATCGGACAATTTCTTCGACAATGCGGGTGGTCAGGCAGTTAAAATAAATGGGACCTATTCGTTATCGTGACATGATAACACAGTTTTTAGTGTCTAGATTACAAGATATGGGAATGACCAACATGTGGTTTCAACAAGACGGTGTCACATGCTATACAGCCAGGGAAACAATTCAATTACTGCATGAGCCATTTGGTAATCGTGTAATGGGCATATTTTGGGAACAGAATTGGCCATCCAGATCTTGCAATTTAACGTCATAGGGCTTTTTTCTTTGGGATTTTTTTTGCTATTCGATACATAGCCACAATCTGTATACTATGTTTGCCTTAGCGACCTCATTACTGATCCTTATGGAGATCCAAGAAATCTCCGTCATAAGAAATGAAATGAAGACAAATGAAGGGAGATGCTAGGTTTGAGGCCCTGTGTGAACTTTATATTCGATAAGGAATGTAATGTCTGCTTTGTAGCTCTAGCAATTACCGAGAGCACCCATAAATTCACGATAATCTAATCCAATCCCAGCAACATTTTTATGCACAGCGATGTTGATATTTTGCCTTTAGAATAAGTTAAGCCGTGTCTACTTTTTGGCAGCACTTTGCTAAATTCAAATCTATTTGAAAAAAATGCAGAAATTCGATTGTGTTCATGAATTCATATAAATAAGGACTACGGACGCGACACCTTTTTAACTATTTTGAACCACCCCTACATTTTAAGGTACAAATAAACATTTTTGGCGAAACATTCTCGTTAGTACCCAGGGCCTAGCTTTCACAGAACCATTCACGTGTGCGTGTGTAATTATTGTTTTATGCCGACTCAGAACGACTAAGTTGAAAAAAGCTTTCTTTGACAATTGATAACACTCGGATGGTTTGTCAGATCTTCACGAGAAAAATCATTTAGGTGTTGCTATGGCTGCGAATCGAACCAATCCCTTCTGCGTGGTAGTTCACCGCACCGCATCGCTGAGTAGCTGAGTAACTTTCCTTAAAATAAAAACACCAAATATTTTCAGAGTCAAATTTGTTATATCAAATAAATGTCTGGTGTGTAATTGACTGTTAGAAAAGGATTTTTGGTTCGAAATATAGAAATTTTCGTTTATTTTTTTTTATTTTTTTTTTGACTTTGTAATTATATTTTAATTTTAAAACTTTAAAACATGAATAAATATTTTTTTTAATTAACTTAAACCATTGTATATGAAACTAAGCTTCATATACAATGCTTAAACGCAATGGATAGGTTGTAGTATGTGATCAGGGCACATCTTAATGATGTGGATCATTTCCATGATGTGTTGGCTCTTGATGTCCATGATCTGGCCCTTGGTGGTGTGAAGGTTCAGCATGGTGGCTAGGGTTCTCGTGTCCATGATTATCAGAATGCACATCATGATGATCAGAGCCATGGTGTTCTGGTTCATGGTGTCCTGGTCCATGATGCTCAGGTTGACCGCCAATGTGTCCGTGTTGTGACATGTTAATGGATATTATTTTCTTTAGGTATTCCTTACTTGTTGCAAGTAAATAGTTGACTGAATAAAATCCAATACCACACGTACTATTTATGGAAAAATTAATTATCTTTGCGAAATAATTGCTTTGACAAGTTGGGCCACTATCACAATTCATATAATAAAGGAGGAAGGTTTGTTTATTTCTGTTGGCATGTGTCATGGTTAGTTTTTACGAATAACAAAATTTATGTTTAATCTTTTTTTTTAACTTTTTTAGTTATTCACGCCTTAAATTCTTACCCAACTAACCAGGTTCTGTGTATTCCTTATATTTTCTCCATTGGTAAAGTGATTCAGGTTGTTACCCAGCGGTTTGTCATAAAGCTCTTCGTCGTTATACAGCTCTGCAGAAATGTATATCTTCAAAATATGCGCTATTTAACAGTTTTGACTGTAAAAGAGAAATAGGGAGTTCATATGTTTTTTTTTGTTTGGCCAAATTGTTTAGATATAAGTCAGTGAACATTTTTAAATAATTTAATTAAATTGTGATTGAATTTTTTTAGTTTTATGTCGAAAGCTACTGGTGTGGGGTGTGATAATTTTTCCTGGATCGTGAAATTAAATATCTGGCATTAAGAGCAGATACAGGGCCCTAACCCTAGTTTTTCCATTCATTTGTGTGTACGAAAAGAACGAATAAGCGAAATTACAAACCCAAATAGGCTTAGGGATAACTAGTGCGATGAGAACGACTTCGGGGTAGGAGATGATTTGAATTTTTTTATCCATCAATACATGCATCAGGATCAACCAAAGAAACAGCTTAACCGCAATGAGAGACACTACTGGCTACTGCGTTTCTTTATGAAATTAAAAGAGATCGACGTAAAATCTGATTGCATAATATCCCTCCCTTATGATTGATCATTCTCTTGTTCTTTTCCGAAGCAAAATATGATGACAAAAATTAACCCACGAAGAAGAAATTGGTATCCATATGCAGATGTGGTTCAAAGATGTACTAGACTGGTTGTACTGCCATTCCGTGTATCCAATATATAATTGCAAAGGAAAAATCTCTTTGGCTCTTTACCATTGAAATCTCCTGGACCTGATGGTAACATACTTACGGATCTTTCATTTAATTCGTACATCATAATACCCTGCCTATCAACCATTTAACCACCTCTCAGACGTGTACTACTGCAAAATGGTCTTTATTGCTCTCAAAATGGCAGCCAAGTGTAACCTTTGCGCATGCCCTAATGAAGTGACCTAATGAAGTTCTACAGGAAATATATAGGTCAAGTTCAACGCATACATATGTGTCAATATTGATATGACAACTAGTGCCCCTAGATATCTTTAAAATTTTATGCAACTTCTGTAGTTGTATGACTTAGAGGTCTTTAAAATGAAAACTCTCCAAGAGTGATCACACACAGATGCTTCATCATTCAAACATCATAGAAAACACTAATAGCAACATTAACCAATTCAAGTTTCGAACGCTACTTCCATTACCAAGTCTCGAATGAGAATCGGCCACAGTTGTAACAGACAACTTGGTCCACCACATCTAGGATGGTTCCACGACTGGCTTTTGTTAGGGGAGTTACTCAGTTGCGTGAGCTGTACTGACTACGGAGGTGGAATTGAAATCATTTGAACCAAACATGTAATCTTACTCTTAATCGCTGACTATGTAGGGAGAGTTAAAATTCTTTGAAGCCACTAAACGATAAGTCTACGTACAGTTGATCAAAAAAACTTTTATATAGGCGGCAGCCAAACGATTGAACATACCATCCCAAGGCGAAGCAATGAAGTATAGCGTGATAGGGAAGGAGCTGAATTCTTTGAACCTGCAGCTGTGGGTCGATGAACAAAATTCGCTTTCATTACAGGAAATACAGCCTTATTTTTAAATACATCCTGATTTCACGGCACTGACTCAACTTTTTGGATTCAGGGTACCTCAACAATGAAATAAATTGTACTATGTCTACTTACTAACTTGCTTGCCCCGATTCAACCTAGGAGCCGACCAAAATACCTCTCCAATTAGCCCTATCCTTAGCTAATTGCATCAATCCAATGGTTTCTTGCTGGTGGGGAATGAGATGGGCACCGCCATGTCCTCTTATAGATATCGAGTTGACCTAATAATAAGATATAGTATGAGGTGACATGACATTAGATCTTTATCCTAGGTCTGGAATTCATAGCAGCTCCATTCAAAATTCAAAATTCTTTTAGTATGTCGTTGCGGATCCTAACGGGGCATCGAAAAATTTCGTTCGTAACAAGGGAAGGCAAATGAAAGGCGAAGCTAAGTTTAATGCCCTGAATGGACCGAATTTTCAATAATAATAGGGTTAATGTCTGATTGGTAGGACACCTATCGAGGGTAATCATAAAGAAGTTCTAACAGAAATGAAAAGTCACCGTATCCCAGTAAATTTGTATATACAGCCTTACGAATAATTTCAACGATGTCCACTTTTGGTAGGATTTTTCTAAATGAATAAATATTTGAAAAACAATTTGCTGAAATTCTATCGATGTGTGTTATATCCTCTTCATATTTATTTTCCTACTTTTTTATTGCTCCCACTCTACCGTGTGGATAAAGGCCCGCCCATCCGTGAGGTATTCTGGTTTGACCCCCACAACAACATAGCAGCCGGATAATTTCTGATCATCCATGTCATAAAGGTGGAAAATAATCGGCCGTTTTGAAAACTGTTTGGTTTGGAAAATCCTGATTAAATGTCTAGACAAAATCGTGATCTTTAGGTTCATATCACTGGCATTACTGAGCAATTGGACCGTGGATTATAGAACGTCTCGACGGTGTTCATTCTTTAAGTCCCACGATTAGAGCCCTGGTTGTTGCATTCGTGTTAATCCAGAAGTATTCGGGCTTGTCTGTTCTAAATTACATGAAACAGCGTCAATCTTCTTAAAAAGTGTAAGATACACAAAAAAAATTTCTGAAATGACAATTTTTTAAACATGGATTGTTGAATTGAATTTCGTTACATGAATTTTTATATTTGATCAGGATCACCGCTTATATATTTCTGAGTCCTTTTTCTGTGTAACTGACTGTAAAATAAGTCCCTTGGTTTGATATTATATATAGGTTGCAGTTTTATTAATTTGTTTTCATTTTATGATTTTATTTGATTTTTAAAACTTATAATGTTAAACATAAATGTATATATTTTTTAATTTACTCAAATGCAATGGATATGTGATATTATTTAGTCAGGACACATTTTAATGATGTGGTGGATGTCCGTGATGTGGATCGTTTCCATGATGTGGTGGCTCATGATGTCCTTGGTGGTGTGGAGGTTCAGGATGATGACCATGGTTGTCGTGTCCATGATTATCAGGGCCATGTTGTTCCGGTCCATGATGTTCCGGTCCGTGATGCTCAGGTGGTCCGGCAAAGTGTCCGTGTTGTGACATGTTAATGGATATAATTTTTTTATTTATTCCTCACTTCTTGCAAGTAAATAGTTGACTGAATAAAATCAATTACCACACGTACTATTTATGGGAAAAAAAATTATCGCTCCAAAAATATTGCTTTGACAAGTTGAGCGTGTGCCGTCGCTATCGACTTTATTTATATCATAAAGGGGAAGGTTTGTTTATTTCTGTAGGTATATGTCATGGTCTATTTTTACAAATAACAAAATGTGCAGTTAATCTTTTTTTAACTTTTTAATTAACTCACACCTCAAATTTTAACCCAACTAACCGGGTTCTGTGTATTCGCCATATGTAATCCATTGGTAATGTGCTTCGGGTGGTTATACTCAAATTATAAGTACACAAGGATTTGTCATCAAGCACTTTATCATAAAACAGTTCTGAAGAAATGTATATCTTCGAAATAGGCGCTATTTGACAGTTTCGACAGTAGAAGAGAAATGGGGAGTTAATTTGTTTTTGTTGCGCCAAATTGCTTAGTGGACATCTAATTTTAAACAATAAAACAAAATTGTGACTTAATTTGTTGAAAGCCACAGATGCGTGATCATTTTTCATAGATCATGGCCTTAACCCTAGTTTTTGCGTTCATTTGTGTGTACGAAAAGTACAAATAGGGGAAATTACAAACCTAAGTATATGTATAGGGATGACTAGTGCGATGAGAACGACTCCAAATTTAGGCTAGGAGATGATTTGAAATTTCATACCCATCTATACATGCCATAGGATCAACCAAAGAAACAGCTAAAATACGATTAGAGACGCTTGGCTATCGCGTTGTTTTACAAATGAGAGAATGGCGTAAACTTTGACTACATAATATCCCGACCTTCTGATCGATCAATCTTTTCCGGAGCAGAGTAAGATAATAAAAATCAACCCATAAAGAAGAAGTCAGTTTCAGCAGGAAATATGTGGGTGAAGTACAACACATATGTGGCAATATTGATTCTCCAAAGCTAAATGGCGTCAGTCTCATATTTGTAAAATCAACCAAGTACTTGGCGTTGGATAAGAAATTAAAGTAATGGTCAATGTTCATGAACTTGAAGCCACCGTAGCACTTTACGCATGTAAAAAATCATCCAGAGTGAAAATGGGTGTGCAACCCCGCACCTCGTTTTGGATTTACGTGTCCATTATTTCATCCATTCACCAATATGGTGTTGTTTTCCGGTGGATGGATCTACTTATAGTCTAAGACCAAAATATTTTAAGTCCAATATGAGCTATTGTAACTAGTGCTATATATCTTTAGAAATTCACAGAAAGTTCTCTAGTTGTATGACTTAGAGGTCTTTAAAATGAAAACCATCTAAGGGTGATCACACACAAATTCTTCATCACCCAAACATCATAGAAAACAATGACAGCACCAGTAACGAATTAAGTTTCGAACGTTACTTATAGACTTGCATTTCCCATTTTTGAATTGAATTTTGTCACATGAATTTTTATATCTGATCACCGTTTATATTTTGTTGAGCCCTCTCTCTCTCTGTGTGATTGTTAGTCAAGTCTTTTGGTTCGATATTATATAGAAGTTGCAGTTTTTCTTATTTGTTTTCATTTTATGATTTTATTTGATTTTTAAAACTTATAATGATTAACATAAATATTTTTTTAAATTTACTCAAATGCAATGGATATGTGATATTATTTAGTCAGGACATATTTTAATGATGTGGTGGATGTCCGTGATGTGGATCGTTTCCATGATGTGGTGGACCATGATGTGGTGGCTCATGATGTCCTTGGTGGTGTGGAGGTTGAGGATGATGCCCATGGTTGTCGGGTCCATGATGACCAGGGCCATGTTCCGGTCCATGATGTCCCGGTCCATGATGCTCAGGTGGTCCGCCAAAGTGTCCGTGTTGTGACATGTTAATGTTTATATTTTTTCTGGGTATTCCTCACTTCTTGCAAGTAAATAGTTGACTGAATAAAATCAATTACCACACGTACTATTTATGGGGGAAAAAATTATCGCTCCGAAAACATTGCTTTGACAAGTTGAGCGTGAGCCTTCGCTATCGACTTTATTTATATCATGAAGGGGAATGTTTGTTTATTTATGTTGGCATGCGTAATCGTTTATTTTTTACGAATAACAGAGTTTGGGTTTAATCTTTTTTTTAACCTTTTAGGTAATTAACGCCTTGAATTGTTAGGTACCTAACTAACCAGGTTCTGTGTATTCGCTATATGTACTCCATTGGTAATGTGCTTCAGGTGGTTATGCTCAAATTGCTATGTTCTGCCGAAATGTTTATCTTCAAAATCGACGCTATATGACAGTTTCGACAAGAAAAGAGAATCGGGAAGTTAATTTGTTTTGTTAGGCCAAATTGTTTAGATATTAGTCAGTGAACATCTATTTTCAAATAATCAAACTATATTGTGACTTAATATATTCAAAATGGTTTTTATGTTGAAAGCCACAGGTGTGGGATGTGATTTTTCTCTAGAGCATGAAATTAAACATTATGCGGGATGTAGGGCCTTAACGCTAGTTTTTCCATTCATTTGTGTGTACGAAAATAACGAATAGGCGAAAATACAAATCCTAGTATGTACAGGGATAACTAGATGAGAACGACTCCTACTTCTTGATAGGATTGATCCATCTATACAAGCATGAGGATCATCTACAGAAACAGCTGAAGCTCAATGGGAGACACTAAGGTACTGCTTTGCTTTATGAAATGTGTAGAGAATGGCGTGAACTCTGATTACATAATATCCCTACCTTCTGATAAACCGTTCTCTAGTTCTTCTCCGAAACAAAATATGATGACAAGATATGATGAAAATCCACCCACGAAGAAGAAATCGATATTCATATACAAATGTTGATGAAAGATAGTGGTGCTGCCATTCCATGTATCCAATACACAATTATAAAAGAAAAACCTAATGGCCCTTATGAGTTGTTGACCATTTAAATCTCCTGAACTTGAAGGTATCATACTCAAATGCATTAACCCATCTCTTATACATTAATCCATCATACTACCAAACATTTTGAATATTCGTCTGAGGCTAGTACAAATCCCTAAGACGTACTACTACTTAAATTTCTTTAAATGATCTCCGAATGAGCAGCCAAGTGTGGGCTTTGTTCAAATCCTCAAAAGATTGCTGGTTTCTTGCAGCAGGAAATAAATGGGTAAAGGCCAAAACATATGTGGCTATATTGACCCTCCATCCACAGTTGTAATTGACAACTTGGTTCAACACATCTAGGATGGTTCTAGGACTGGATTTTATAGGAGGAGCTACTAAGTTGCGTGAGCTGTACCTATTGCGGAGATGGAGTTAAAATTATTTGAATCTATGAAGCAAGCCACACAGGTAATCTTGATCTTGCTATGGCGGGAGACCGAAATGAACATGGGCCTCAACCAACATGCCTCTTCAATTAGCCCGGTCATGAGCTAACTGCCCTCAATTGCACACTTCAAGAGGTTTTTTGACAAGATCTATTTTGTTGTAGGGCGCCCGTCAACGCAAATGAGACCGAAGATCTAGTATGTCATCATCCGCATCGGTCTATAATCCAGCTCCTAAGAGCAGGACTGGGATGATCAGAGTCTTGTATAGGATCTCCTAAGTCGTTCGAGTGAGCATCTGTCGGCACTCTTCATTAAACCAATGGTTTCATGCTGGTAGGCGGTGAGCAGGAGATTGCCATGTCCCCTTATGGATATTGAGGTGACCTAATAATACGATACAATATGATGTGACCTGACATTAGATCTATTTCCTTAGTCTGGAACTTATAAAAAATCCACACCCGAATATTTGCTGTTTCTGCTCATTATAACACGGACCGTATATAAAGGGTTTTTCAATAAGAGCGCTACAAAAGTTTTTTTAAATAAAACAAAAACGGTTTTGGATATCAATGAAATTATTTATTCCTGTGAAAGTACGTTTGATACCATTATATATGGAACTCGATTTCTTTTGCATGGCCACCATGGGCACGCTCGCAGAAGACGCTGAACCCAATTTTCGACGGTTTTCAAGCATAAATCGGGCGATACTGCTGCAATTTCACGTTCGATATTCATACGAAGTTCATCAATCGTCGCTGGCTTGTTGGCATAGACCATAGACTTGACGTAGCAACACAAAAAATAGTCTAACGGCATCAAATCGCACGACCGAGGCGGCCAAGCGACTGGACCATTTCGTGAGATAACACGTTCTCCAAACTTGGTTTCCAATAAATTGGTTGTGGTATTCGCTGTGTGGCTTGTGGCGCCGTCCTGTTGGAACCGCATGTCCTCCAAGTCCATATCATCCAATTGGGGCCAAAAATATTCAGTTTTCATTGAACGGTAGCAATTCCCATTCACAGTAACTTGCCGGTATTGATCATCACGGAAGAAGTACGGCCCAATGACGCCACCGGCCCATAAACCACACCAAACCGTACTTTTTTTTGGGATGCAATGATGGCTCATGGAGTACGTGTGGATTGCTACCTGACCAATACCGCATATTTTGTTTATTGGCGAAGCCATTTAGCCAGAAATGAGCCTCATCCCTGAAGATGATTTTTCGATGAAAATCCGAATCATTTTCAAGTTGTTGCTTAGCCTATTTCACGAACATACGACGCTTTTGGTGGTCAAGCGGCTTCAGTTCTTGCGTCAATTTAATCTTGTAAGGATGTAGGCCAAGATCTTTTCGCAAAATTCGCCACAACGACGTCACAGAAATGCCCAACGCTTGAGAACGACGTGTGAGAGACACGTTTGGGCTTTCTTCAACTGAAGATTCAGCGACAGCAATATTCTCGACACTACGGGCACTTCTTTGTCTCACTGGCACGGCAATATTTTGTACTGCGCTTGTGGATTAAAATTTTTGCACTAGACGCTCAATTGTTGATCTGCTAGGACGATTATGACAACCATAAATTGGACGTAGCGCTCTTAATGTTGAGGCCACTGACTCCTAATTTCGGTTGTAAATTTTAATAATTTCGACTCGTTGTTGGATCGTATATCTTTCCATCATGAAATGGCAAACCTTACTGAAGAGAAATGTCAAAAGAGCGGCAAGAAATATGGCGTTGTTTGCTGTCCCTGTCGCTCAACTTTTGTAGCGTCCCTGTTGAAAAGCCCGATATCACCGCTTTTCATCCTCTTTTTGGGTAACCCATCCCATCGTAGTTTTATGAGCCTTCCCCGTACCCATGTTTGCTGAGTAGATTTATTGGGATTAGTAAAATCTGAACCGAGAAATCACAAGCCTACGCTATTTCGGCAACAGACCCGAATAAAGTTATGACAGAGCAGTCTAATTTGTAGTAGCTTAGAGGTTCCGCTGGTTGTTCAGCTGTACCTCTTCTATATAATGTGCGCATATTCCAGGTGCTGACACGAAATTCGTTGTCCTTTCTTCATTTGGCATAGTCATCAAAATCTTTCCTTTCGCATACTTTTTAGAGAGCTTTATAAAACATTAGTTGGATTGCTTCCGCAAAAGGTTAAAAGGAATAGGGTATATTATGATTGTAGATTCTTTAAAACTTCTTTATTTTTCATCTCCTGTGTTGCATCTGTTTTAATATATTTACCTCAAAAGTTGCCTTTTATTCGCAATACTTTGTTTTGTGACCTAATTTTACAGAGTCCTTTTCATCACTTCGTGCATTTGATTTAACGTTAAGATCGAAATGCTAATTTGAAGAGACCCTCGATCGATTGCCAACATTATTATATAATGCTTCCCGTTTCAAGATAAATGACAAGGGTTAAATGAAAGCCTATTACCTTCTTAATGAATACCATTTTATACGATCTGACATAGGCTTATAGTCTTATGTGTAATTAATCATAACTAAAAAAAAATTATAAATACCAAGCTCGTCTATCTCATTATCTTGGCATAGTTCGTCATCAATAAGATAAAAAACAATTTATCACTGCAGTCGCTTTTTCATTTAATTAAAATTCGTTAAGGTGACTTAGGTGGGATTAAAACGCCATTAATTGCAATGGTCATCGAATAGTTCTATCAAGTTAAATTTCTTCTCTCACACACAACAAATGCGATAAGACTGCGAAATATTTCGCATATATTCCAAAACAGTTCAGAACGCGAAACGCGTACCCATATCGTCAGCGAAGCATGCAATAACGTTATACATTCGAAATGATGCACACATAACATGCACATGCATGACAAACAATGAGTGCCATGTGCATTGCATGATGTATCAACCTTTCATTACGGGCGTTTGCACACAAAGTATTATTCCGAAAAACTAAATGCTGATGGTGATGGCATGTGATGTGTTCATTATGCTGTGGTGATGACAGACGATCACATAACGCTGATATTATCCGAATCGGAAGTAGCAGTTTCACTTCTGTGGAACTCTATCGGTGGCAGGAACCCTCATCTAGAACTGACACATGGTTAAGGCATAATTTAGGAAAAGTTCATGCAACAAAATAGATTTTTAGAATTAATTAAGTAGCAACGTTTTCAATGTGTCAAATAAATTTTATAAAAATAACTGCCAACTCAGACAATCGGACTTCACGGTGCCATCGTTGGATGCGCAGTACATTATTGCACGCGGTCACATTACAAAGCGCTAGGAATATTTTTTTAACGAAAACATTAAGAAAACACATTTACCGCAAGTGGACGATTTTATTTTCAATAATCAATAAAACTTAAATTGAGATGAAGAAGACAAAGTTTTAGATGCTTCTAGAAAGTTACAACTTTTTTGTTTCCTGGGACCAGATAAAGAAAAAAGTGCACGTCTGGATCATGCTTTATCTTCTTGGTACCTTTTCGGAGAGTTAGGTTTAAATAATTAGTATGCGAAAATTGACGATTTTTATAGTTTGGCTAGAATAAGTTTTATATGGGAGGTGATGTTAATATTGAGGCTGATATTGATACTACATACGTTATGTGTAGGGTGACCAGATCCATGCCCACGAAAAAGAGGACATCTTCAAAAATCTTTAATTAAAAATTGAACAGCAAAAAATAAATAAATAAATATTTGTTTGACGCATTTGTTGATCTAGTGATGAACATTTTATATTAACATTTTGCATCAAAAGTTTTTTCGAATATTTTAAAACTTGACCAGAAAAAAAACATCCAAAAAAACAAACATTTAAAAAAAATTTTGAGTTGTGTTTCGATGTTAATGAGTTGAGGTGAAAAAATATTTTAAGTATGCAGAAAATCTCTGAATTAGTTTTGGTAAAAAGTATTGTTGTATTTTTGTAATGTCGAAAAAGTTAGTTAACTGAGAAAATCTAAAAAGAGGCCAGATTGCAAAAGATACCGAAAATGTTTGTTCTTGACAAAAAGAGAACATGTCCTCTTAACAGATGACGTCTGGTCAGCCTAGTCATGTGGAACTGTGATCAGAAGAACTTCTAATACGAAACTTGAAGAAAAGCAAAGTTCATGTGAATGAAACCAATAATTGCTTTGTTTTGGACCAGGACTAAAAATTCAATTCATTTTTTTTTTTTTAATTTTGAAGGAATTGATTCTTATGTTTTCCTTAGTTGGCAAAAATATTTGTATTAAAAAAATGTATGCCCAGTTTTGTTGTTAAGTTAAAAGAAAAATCTAACCGATTATTCAGGAGTACGGAATTTTCAGGACCACTTTTGGTCTGATCCGCTGTTATTGTAATTTATCAATCAAAATTTCGATGTGAAAAATATCCGTGAAAACATATGAGAAGGCTGCACTCAACTGTTCGAAACAACGTTTTTCTATTGCATATGCGAATGTTTTTTTTTTATAGAAAAAGACGCCCACAAAGTATCCGTGGGTTAAAATTATCTATTGACGAAATCTTTATATTGTTATAACCAATGACTTTGCATTTAAAGATTTTTTGAAAACCTTATATAGACAAAGTATTTAGTATTGAGATTGTCTTAATCTATTTTTCAGACACTTTTTCAAAATTCGCTACGTAAACAAAATCTTTGTTTTTTTAAAGGGGACATGGCAGTGGGCGGATTTCATAGATGTTTCCACTTGTTCTGCTGGGAGAAGCAAAGAGCACGTGTACCAAATTTCACTATTCTAGATTAAAATCTAAGGCGTAAAAACTGGGGACGTACGGACGGACCGAAAGACATGGCTATATCGCTCAACTAGCGAATCTGATCCGTATACTTTGAAGTATATCCAGCATTATGCTTTCTCTATGTTACAAACTTGATTTCAAATCTAATCTAAGGGGTATGAAAAACTGTTCTTAATATATGACATAACTAAGTACTCATCGCTTATAAACGAAGAAAGACATTGTCTCATGAAAGAAAACGGAGGTTTTCCATTTGAAAGTGGCATACACACTCCTAGTCTGTTTCGAAATTCTAAAGAAATTAATTTTCGAAATAATTGTTATAACCAAGGTTGGAGTAAAGCTAACGTAACATTGATAATACTGCCCTGATTACAAATTGGTGGGTCCAAGAGTCCGGGATGTCTCCCGGACGGTTTCGAACTTCTAAAAATAATCAATTTTCGAAATAATTTTTATAACCAAAATTGAAGTGTTCCATAATATAGAAATTATTCCCCTGATTACAAATTGTTGGTCCAAGACCATTTGAACGTGGATAACACTCTCCCAGATTGTTTTAAATTTATGAAAAAAACAAAGGCCGGTATAAAACTTTAAAAACCAAGACATACTTGTGCTCAAATGTTAATTCAAATACGTGTGTGTACTTTACACTATAATTATAGACATCTTGGACAGCGTTGCCACACTCAAACGCCGTGGAATAACATTTCTGCTATCAAATAAAAATCCACTGTGCAATGAAATTAGCATTCACTGGTTTATATCTATTATCTCAATTTTGGATATCGTGAGTTTTCAGCCCAAAATTGCTCAATAAAGGCGCGATCATTTTTTGCAAGACTTTTGTTTTTAAATAACACATACACCAGCTTTTAACTCATCTGTTTTTTTTTTATTTCCTCCCAAAAAATTCCTGTGGGCTGTTAGACTATATGGGATAGGCTATAATAAAAAAAAAAAAAACAAAGTACAATGGCGTTAAATCGCAAGATCTAGATGGTCAATTCTGCTCGCGAAAACGGCCGATTACCCGGTTAGGAAATGACTTATGCTGTAATTGAATTGTTTCTCTTGCTGTATAGTATGTGGCATGTTAATCCCACATGTTGGTTACATCCATATCTTGTAATTTAGGCACTAAAAATTGGGTTACCACTTCAAGATAACGAACACCAGTCATTATTACTGACCAGCCGCATTTTCGAAGGTGAAAGATCCGATAATGCCTCCAGCTCAAAATACGCAGAAAACAGTCACGCGTTGTGGGTAAATTTTTGTGACAAAATGTGACAATTTTGACGATTAAGCAAGCCATGAAGATGAAAATGAGCTTCATCACTGAAGAAGATTTTGTTTGCAAAATCAGCATCCACTTGTTTTTGTTCCAAAATCCCATCAACGAACTCTCCTTGCGCTGCATGGCCAGTAGTCTTAATTTCTTGAGTCAATTGAACATTGTAGACATGAAGTTTCAAGTCTTTCGTGAGAATCCGCTGTGTAGGGCTTCTCGAAATGCCAAACTTTTGTATGCGGTCCCGAACTGATGTTCCTAGACTGTCAGCAATACTCTGATCACTAAGTGATTTAGTCTCCCTAAATTGTTCAATTATTCTCTTCACATGTGATGACTGTAGCTGACAAACCTTCACTATTTTTAAAATATTGCTCAACAATGGAAATGCGTTGTTCTTTTGCACATCGCGAAATTTTTACTAACCACGAACTGTCAGCTGTGACAATTAATTAGTAGTAAATGAATGTAAGACTAAGTACATGCTGTCAATACAAAATGACAAACAATATCGACGAATTGGACAGAACGTCAACATTGACAGATATAACTTTGAGGTAGTATGGGACTTTGTCTACCTCGGCTCTTCTATTAACTCTGACAACAACATATTTTCAGAAATTAAACGAAGAATAATTCTTGATAATCGCTGTTTCCTCGGGCCAAGAAGGAAATTTAGTAACAAAGCCCTTACTCGAACTACTAAGCAGATCCTATACAAGACCCTGATCATCACAGTCCTGCTCTACGGCACTGAAGCATGGACCGTATTAACAGCGGATGAAGATATCCTTGGTCGATTCGAGAGGAAAATTCTTCGAAACTTCTTCGGTCCCGTTTGCGTTGACGGGCTATGGAGAGGAAGATTTCTTTTTGTTTGACTCTAAACCTGTATAAACCTATATTAATCTATCTATGGAGAGGAAGATTCAACCAAGAACTATGTGAGCTGTACAGCGACATACCACTGGTAAAAAAAACTGCTCATCGGACGTTTAAGATGGCTAGATCATGAAGAGCGAATGAACACCAATACTCCGGCTCGCAGAGTCTTCGAATCGGCACCATACGTCGGACTCAGTGGAGGAACACCTCGCCTTAAGTGGTCTTCTTGATTTTTCACTGGCCCTCCTCTAGTGATGATCTGACAAATCATCAGAGTAGTATCAGTTGTCATGAAAAGCTGATCTCAACTTAGCAGTTCGTAGTCGGCATAAAGAAGTACACACGCACACATAAATTGTTGTTGCGCTATAAATTTATTTCCTTTTTGGTATTTGATCTTACGTCTACTCGCCTTCATTTATCATAGTTGGAATGATCCGATCTAGGTAAAATATGTGCCGTTTCGTTTCATATTGCCATTTTGAAGGAAATAGCCTTATGCCTCTCTCATAGAAGCCCTCGTTCCTAGTCTCTCTTGAGGCGAATTTGAAACCAGCAAAATCATTTGCCATAAACAAGAACAGATGGTAATCACATGATACCAGGCCCTTATTATAAAGTGGATGCATGCGGAGCTCTCAACCAAGGCTCCGGACCTTGGTTTTATCTCCGGTCTATCGAAAGAGTTATGAGTATCCTGATAAAACACAATTCACCTCCTAATTGAGTCTTAGGGCAGCATGTATGGAATACCGCTGATAAGGTGGACAAGCCCCGTCCAGACCTTGTACCTAAAGTAAACACTAAATAGTGCTCTAAAAGCCAATAAAATCCTGAGGGAGTGCTTCTGCACACTCTCCTCATTTAGCCATCAAAATTACGTGTGCTGCCCTTCAGCATCAGCATCGCCGTGCTAAAGCGGAGGAGCTCAAAAGCACTGTCGACGAACCCGTCTCTGATCAGCCACTTGTCCCGTGTTTCACGGTGGTGGTGGCCTTCAAACGTGAAAGAACCGCCGTTCGGGTCAACACTTTCTGCCTTTCAACATCCGTTTTATTGCGGTCTGATATCGCCGTGCTAAAGCGCAGGAGCTCCAGAGCACTGTCGACGAACCCGTCTCTGATCAGCCAACTGTCCCGTGTTTCACGGTGGTGGTGGTCTTCAATCGTGAAAGAACCGCGTTCGGGTCAATACTTTCTGCCTTTCAGCATCAGTTTTATTGCGATCTAATATCGCCTTGCTAGCTAAAGCGGAGGTGCTCAAGAGCACTGTAGACGAACCAGTCGCGGATCAGCCGCTTGTCCCATGTTTCACGGTTGTGGTGGTCTTCTATCGTGAAAGAACCGTTGTTCGAGTCAATACTTTTTTGGACTAATAATAACAGCCAATAGTGTCTTTCTGTTTTCTGTCGTTTGGGAAACCTTTCTGGCGTGGCCACCGTTGGAGCCGGCTCATTCTGATTCAAGCACGGCCGTTTTTGTTTCTGGTTATCTCGTGTATCACCCATATATCGAGCTTCGTTTTGTGCCCAGGTTCAAAAGGTTCCAAACAGTTTTTTTTTTACAATGTATAGCTTCTGGACAATTGAAACAGTGATAATGGTTAGACTTTCCATGATTTTATCGATATTTTCGACGATTGACCTTCCAGGGCATGGTACATATTTGTCATCGATATTACCGTAATTCTTGATTTTAATTCTTACAAAAAAATGAATCAAATCTTAAAAAAGAAGAGTCCTTGAGTCAACCTTTTAAAAAAAATCCAATTTGACTCATGTGAATTCCAGTGGTAACACCGACTCTGACCATATACTTGTCTGTGCCTACTCATGTTTGTAAGTTTGCTTCGCTACGTTTCAAAGAACTTACCAAAATATACACATTCAGAGATAACTCGATGGATCAACATTTCAACTTTATGGCGAAATAATTAGATCTGTGTCGGGCGTATACTGATATGCCATTCGTCACCAAATATTGGTGACAAATAATTTTGCATTTATGAATTTACAACACCTAAAGTTGGGAAACCCAAAACACAATTTTATTCGAACAGTTAATATAGTTTTATGAACAAAAACAAGTCTTGTACGATAAGGTCTAAAATAAACACATGATAATAGACTCGAGATAAAAAAAAAAGACTCAATACATGAGTGCGAAGATAACAAGGCTTATACTTAAATACTAGGTTAAGAAGTGATTTGACTCAGTTAAGCAACAGCTTTCAGCAAGTGAACAAGTTAAGTAACTAATTACCAATTCAAGAAAACGCATAAAATGGGACCACACGGACATTGCGGTTGCGGCGGGCCTTGTGGACATGGACCCCCACACCATGGACCACCCCACCATGGTCCACCACATCATGGACCACCTCATCATGGACCTCCCCACCATGGCCCTCCACACCATGGCCCACCTCATCATGGACCGCCTCACTACGGTCCTCCACATCACGGTCCTCCACATCACGGACCTCCCCATCATGGACCTCCTCATCACCACTGATAAATACCGATATTTTGCACAAGCAGCTGTTATATAAGTGATAAGTGATCATAAAAATTTAATTTATTGGAGTTGTCGTTAAATCTTTAAAAAAAATAACAAAATAAAAAAAACATTTAGTTTTAAGATGAAGCAAACATTTTTTTTAATACCCTTTTGTTGGAGTTATTTACAATTTTTGTTGTTGCATGAAGATTTTCTTGGCTGGTGAATTATTGTTCAGGCACTCTTTTTAAAAGAAAAATTCATCTTGGAACCTGTGTGAGAGAAAAGCAAATGGATAACAAGATACAACCGCAAACTTTCTGAGACGTATCAATATTTTGTTGAAGTTTAAAAACTGAATATAAAGCTCATATTGCCTGGTAGGATAAGGGTCGTCTAGAGAAAACATTTGGACTTTAAAATTAAGAGTTTGGATCCCATTTGTTTCGCTAAACGGAGATAGCAACGGTTTTCCAGAGTAAGTCTTCGTCGTATATCCACTAAGGTGTCGATGGGGTTGTTCTTGACTCCGAGGTAGATGAGGTTGATAACTACCCCAAAAATGTTGCTATGACCAGAGCGAATTTGTCCAAGTCTGTGCATCGACAGCATTTTGTTTGTTGATAGCATATAATTTACCTTGTCCTTGTCAATCAAAAGACCAACGCGTTTCGCCTCTCCATCAATTGCATTAAATGCTTTAACAACGGCACCGGTAGCTAGACGGATTTGATGTAGTCATTGCCTTCCCCATCAACACCTACCACGCAATATCTGTTCCAGCACGAGATTGAAGAAATCGCATTCGGTATATGTTTGGAAAAGTTCAGCGCATCGCCTTGCCTAAATCCTTTTTTGGTATCGAATGTGTCGGTGAGGTCGATTCCGACCCTGATGGAGCAGCGAGAGTTCTCCATCGTCATCCTACACAAACGGACGAGTTTGGGCGGTATACCAAAACTAGACATGGCTATCTGTATAGTTCGTCTCTATAAATGATGTCGCATACGGCTTTGAAATCGATGAATAGGTGGTGGGTATCGATTTGGACTTCTTGGGTTTTTTCCAGGAGCTGCCCAAGTGTGAAGATTTGATCGGTTGTGGTCTTTTCTGGCCAAAGCCACACTCCTTTTTTGTGGATCAAGCAAACGATGCTGAGGTTCCATTCTTCAGGCATACTTTCTTCCAACCAGATTCGGCTTATGAGTTGGTGGATGTTACTTACCAAGCTCGGCGGGAAGGCCGTCATTTCCGGCAGCCTTATTAAGCTTCAGTTTAGATATTGCTATCCTCACTTCACTCAGGTCGGGTGGTTGGCAGTTTTCGCTGTTGCCAATATTGAAATCCGGTTTTCTTCAACTCTTCTTTGTCTATAGAGCTCATCGGCAGCTCTCGTCTTCACCTGCAGCTTAGCCTTGTAGGCCTCGTTCTTGGCTGCAAGCATCTGTCGGCATTCCTCATTAAACCAGGGTCTTCTTGCTGGTAGGCGCGAGAAACCTAGCACATCAGTTGCGGCTGATCTAATGGCTTGTTGGCATCGCTGTCATTGTTCTTCGACATTCGATGCTAATGGTATGGTGTTAATCGAGAGGTTAAGGGATACGCGTTGCGCGAAAGTCTTGGCGGTGTCTTGTGATTGCAGTCTTTCGCCATTAATTTTTTTCCAGTATTTTTGGATCGTTGTGGCGTGGTGGATATCCGCATTCTAACCTTGGCTGCAACAAGGTAGTTGTTCGAGTCGATGTTAGCTCCTCGGAATGTTCGGACATCCAAAATACCGGATGCGTGCCTCTTGTCTATCGCTATGTAATCAATTTGATTGACCGTTCGTTGATCTGGAGACCGCCATGTCCCCTTATGGATATCGAGGTAAGTAAACCGGGTGCTGGCTATAGTGGCATTTCGTTTCGTAGCGAAATAAATCAGCCTAAGTCCGTTACCAGACGCGTTGTCGTGTAAGCTATATTTTCCGACAATACTGCCAAAGATGTCTTCTCTTCCTACCTTTGCGTTAAAATCTCCCAGCACGATTTTAACATCGTACTTCGGTAGTCGCTCATAGGTTTTGTCAAGGAGCTCATAGAAGCAGTCCTTAGCTATATCATCTTTTTCCTCCGTTGAGGCGTGAGCGCATATAACGCTAATTTTGGCGAATTCGGCCTTGATGCGGATCGTTACAATGCGTTATAATATCTTGGAAACATAAGTCTTCTTGCCTAAGTCTGGCACTTATAACAAATCCGCATCCGAATAGTAGCTGGTTCTGCTCACTATAACACGGTTCGTAGTGGATGTCACAGTTTTTCATCCTCTTTTTGCCCGGCCCATCCCATCGCATTTCCTGGATGGCAGTAATTGGTGCTTTGTAGCAGTTTAGGGCTTCTGCTAGTTGTTCACTTGCACCTCTCCTGTTTAATGTTCTCACATTCCGGGTGCAGATACGAACGTCGTTGTCCTTTTTTCGTTTAGCCGGTTCGTCAACAATAAAATCAATCCTTTCCGAGGCTATTGGCTGCTTCGTAGCAATGATTTTTAAATGGGTGGGTAGTTAACCCAAAGCACAACCCCCAACCTGCAGGGCCAGTTTCAATTTATTAGATACCCCTATGACACGAAGCCATCAGTATCCACTACGGGATTGATCGCTGCCGTTGGCCTTTCGGTTCATCCGCCACCATCTCTGTTCAAGGGGCATGACTTACCCTTGAAATTCCTAGACAACCTGTTGTCCGAATATGTCGAAGCAGCTTGTCTAGGTTCGCCTGGGACAGCAGGCCGGGTATTTATTCCGTGCCATTCTGACCTGGCTGTTTATAGTGTTGCTGTTTTTAGTCGTGTTATCAACACTCGCGCTTATCGTTTAGCAAGTCAAATCCGGTTGGATGAGACCAGTACCCGATGGTTACCACTTGTAGGTAAAAAATAAGCACTTGATTTGTAGTCAGAGTTACAACACTGGGCATTGCCAACTTAAAGTCAATCAGAGTCTACCCTCGATCTACAACACCCAACCATTGTCCTTATTACATTTCTCAATCATTTATACCTGGGTGACCGATTTCAGCTCCCTTGCCGTAGTCAGGCAACTTCTGTGCTTTTCTTACAGTATGTCTAGTCGTCTAGCAGGCGTCTTTGTCGATTCGGTTTTTTAGGTTACCCGGAAGCCATAAGACCATAATCGTCGGGTCAATAGTTAACAGAAATTTTGTATGTTACCAGATAGGCAGCCCAAAAACCTGTCTGGTAACAAGTACACAATTGGTGTGTACCCTGTGCTTTTAGAAAAACCTTGTGATTTGGTCAAGTCGTGCAAATGGCCTCAATTGCTCCAACCTCGATAGTTTTTGATTCCCATATGACTTATACCAGGTTGGAGCGAGCAATTGGATGCGGTTGGCTATAGACCATGTTGGTGACTGATTGCGAGGTATGTTGGTTAAGCTCCAGGATCATCATGGACCATTCACTATGAATAGTTAATCTGCTTGTTTTTCTGCTTCACCATCACATTTTGGCGGAAGTATCCTTGTGTTTGTACAGGCTTACTTGCTATTTTTATTGAGTCAGCAAACGTTTTTTTTTTAGCTCAAATTCAACTATCGGGAGTTCCTTCTCATTCTAAAACTAGAAAACCAATGATGATTCACCTACCGGCCAACCGGAAGTCTATAGAATCCCCGAATGTCTATAACTTGTCAGTAAATACATGACGTCACAGAAATTTGTCCGAAATCCTAAAAATATTCGGATATTCAAGTACTACCCAGAAGTGACTCATTTCTAGAAAAAAATCTTTTTTGACATTTGTGATATCGCAAATCTTGCTAAGGGGGGGAGATTACAAAAAAAATATTTATTGGTATATTATCTTTGGCCATTCTCACTAGAATTCACTCACCCCACGCGTAAAGCCATAATAGCAAAAGGTACACAATCTAACAAAGATAACGCGAGTATACATAGACCTTTACTTATACCGCTTAAATAGCATATGGTGTGTATATTTTAGCTTAGTTCGGTAGACGTCTACATCGAGTAAGGGAATCGCTGAAAGAATTTAAAAAAAATGGGAAATTGTTGCTTCCGTGGAATTTTTTGTTGCTGTTGTCCACCTGGACATCATGGTCCATCACATCATGGTCCATCACATCATGGACCTCCTGGACACCATGGCCCACCTCATCATGGTCCTGGAAACCATGGGCCTGGACATGGTGGTCATCATGGACATGGACCGCCACGCCACTAATAAAATACCACTCTGTTATCAACAATCAACAAATTAGTTAAGTACGTGCTATCCTGAAAAAATTATGTTTAGATTAACCGTAGAAATAAATCGTAATGATAAGTAATGATGCATTATCGCCTTTTAATTATCACGTGCTTGATAACAATACCTCCGAGAAAGCCTCGAGATACCTAACTGGTGACAGCTCGATATTTCGAATTAGTTATAAGAAGTGAATATTTTACAAATAAATATCCTTTTTCGAAAGGATAATAACAGTAGTCATAATGAGTGGCAGTTGTCTAGTAGTAATGTGTTTGGCTTTTTATTAAATTCACGGAAAATTTCGGTTCATATGTACTTGGGACGGGGCTATGTTTGATGGAGCGTCAACCTCGGAAGCTGCGTGGAACCAATTAATGTTGACTACACAAAGTATAAAGTGGAGTCCACCGAACTAGACTAATTGACGATAGTAATATTAAAGTCTTGGTAATGTCCATTTCTACAAACTTAACGAAAATCAGTTACAAAACTATTACTGAAGAGCGTGTTCAGAACGTGCTTCAAATGTCTAGTCTTAATATTCCTTCGACATTATGACCATTCAGCAACTGCCGGAAACATACCAAGTGTCTAAAAAGAAACTTAAGCTTGAATATTCGAAGTTTTCGATACTTGAATTATGCATCAAGCATACCCGTCATTCGAAAATGAGTTAAAAAGTTAATAAGACCGGTATAACACAGGAAAAATAAAATCTGGGCGACCAAGATCAATAACTATGAAGATCATGGAGTTTTGGTGTCCATTAGTGCATAGCCGTGCCATAGCCATTTTAAATGTCCAGTGCGGAGTTTTTTGACCAGGGGCATGTCGTACAGCTCGTATAGTTATAGTTATTGGTTGAATCATTGTCTCCATAGCCCGTCAACGCAAACGGGACCGAAGATTTGTCGAAGATTTTTCCTCTCAAATCGACCAAGGATTTCTTCATCCGCTTTTGAGACGGCCCATGCTTCAGCGCCGTAGAGCATGGCTGGGATGATCAGGGTCTTATATAGGATCTCCTTAGTACTTCGAGTGAGGGCTTTACTACTGAATTGCCTTCTTAGCCCGAAGAAACAGCGGTTGGCAAGAGTAATTATTCGTTTAATTTCTGACGAGATGTTGTTGTCAGAGTTAATAGCGGAGCCGAGATAGATAAAGTCCCGTACTACCTCAAAGTTATATCAAAGATGTTCTGTCTAATTCGTCGATGTGTGTTTTGCCGCTTGCTTCTCTATACTAGCAAACGTGGCTATGCCATCACGTTGGGTCCTACCAATGATGTCAATATCGTCGGCGTATGCTAGTAGTTGTACAGATTTTTGGAAAACTGTGCCTCTGGTGTAGGCTCGTGAGTTTTGCGCAATCCTCTCAAAAATCAGGTTGAAGAAGTCACATGACAGCGCATCGCCTTGCCTAAATCCTTTTTTGGTATCGAATGTGTCAGTGAGGTCGTTTCCGACCCTGATAGAGCAGCGAAAATACTCCATCGTCATCCTAGACAAACGGACGAGCTTGGGCGGTATACCAAAACTAGACATGCCTCTGTATAGTTCGCCTTTATAAATGCTGTCGTAGGTATCGATTTGGACTTCTTGGATTTTTTCTAGGATCTGCCGAAGTGTGAAGATTTGATCGGTTATGGACTTTCCTGGCCTTAAACCACACTGCTAAGGGCCGATCAAGTTGTTGGTAAACGGTTTCATTCGTTCACATACTACGGCGGATAGAATTTTGTAGGCGATGTTGAAGAGACTTATGCCCCTGTAGTTGGCGCAGTTAAGAGGGTCTCCTTTTTATGTATCCTTGGCTTTGGCGTTTTACACTTTGGTAAAACTTGCGAACATCTTTCCTGGAGTGGCACCTCTCTATATCCTCGATCGCGCGCGTTTCTTCCTCTATTTTCTTCTTTCTAAAAAGCCGGTGTTCTTCCCTTCTTCTCTGCCTATAGAGCTCAACGGCAGCTCTCGTCTTCACCTGCAGCTTAGCCTTGTAGGCCTTGTTCTCGGCTGCAAGCATCTGTCGGCATTCCTCATCAAACCAGGGTTTTCTTGCTGGTGGGCGCGAGAAACCTAGCACATCAGTTGCGGCTGATCTAATGGCTTGTTGGCATCGTTGCCATAGTTCTTCGACATTCGATGTGAATGGTGTTAATCGAGAGGTTTAGGGATACGCGTTGCGGTCTCTTGCGATTGCAGTCTTTCGACATTAAATTTTCTTAAGTATTTTTGGATTGTTGTGGCGTAGTGGATATCCGCATTCTAACCTTGGCTGCAACAAGGTAGTGGTCCGAGTCGATGTTAGCTCCTCGGAATGTTCAAAATACTGGATGCGTGGCGCTTGTCTATAGCTATGTGATCAATTTGATTGACCGTTCGTTGATCTGGAGACCGCCATGTCCCCTTATGAATATCGAGGTGAGGAAACCGTGTGCTGGCTAAAGTGGCATTTCGTTCCATAGCGAAGTGTTGTCGTAAAGGCTATGGTTTCCGACAATACTGCTAAAGATGTCTTATCTTCCTACCTTGCACGATTTTAACATCGTACTTTGGTAGTCGGAATAAATTTAATCCAGAGTTAACTCATGAAGCAGTTTTTCAGTGCGGGATTAAATTTGATTCCAAGTGTGGTGATTTGATTTGGTATGATTTATAGATTTTGCTGTCAAAAAGTTATCAAACTGTATACGAACTGCAACAGCTCAGTTATCAGCTGTTACAAGTCTTTTTATTCTTAAAACAGTAAAACTCAATATTTAAAACTGTTTCGAGTGCATATGAATATATCACATACGTATTTAGTTTCTAAAAATTGGATAAAATGTCCACACAAATGGAATTGAAAATAATTGTTTGTTTGGTATTTAATAATCTTTCAAAAACAGCTGATTGGAGTCCAAGCGTTAAATCACCAAAATTCATGGGTTAACCCGAAGTTAACTCTAGATTTAAATTGACTGACAAACTAGCTTATCGAGTTAACTCGAGTTTAATCCCGAAAATAGGTTGATCTCGCACTGAAAAACCGGGTCTTAGAGTAAGCAAGTAAAAACATTAACCTTTTGACGACGGATGGTGCACCTATGTCTAATTATTTTTTTTCGTAGAAGGAGTAATAATTTTTTAAATTTCCCAACACTTAGTCTTGAAATGTTGTGTTTCCAAGTAAAAATCCGCAATTTTTTTTTTTAATTTCCACGGAAAGTTCTTAGTCGTCAAAGAGTTAAATTAACCACCAACGTAATGGACCAACAACGATAGTTGACAATCAATCAGCTTTTCATACTGATTCGAGCACAATAATTGTCACACCAAATTTTTTTTTTACATTAAAGGCAACACAGTTTTGAAATTTTTATTTTCATCACAAACGTGTTGATCAACAAGGATCGTGCTCAATTTCGTATTAATTCGAGCACACTTAACTAAACAAAAACTATTTTCATCGTTCGAGCATCAAAAACGTTGTTGGTTACCAATGTTTATACTCATGTTAATATTATTTTCGTGGTCGTTCAACCACGAAAGTCACAATGTGTATTTTGTTTCGAAAGTTAAGTTTTCCAAGAGCGAATATTTTTACTCTCTTCTTTTTTTACTTTAAGGGAATTTTGTTTGTTATTTGGAAACAAGAAAACACAATTAGAAAACGAAATGAAAAGCACTTTCGAAAAGAAATGCATTTCGAAACAAAAACAGAGTAGGGAGCCTTTTCTTTGAAAGTCTCTGAAAGGAACGTCCTCCAAAGTTAAAACCGCATGAGTTCGATCGGCTTCGTAGTAAAAACAATACAAAATTACTTCAATCGGCATTAGGACGGGCCGATTTCTTGGTATTCCTAGTAACAACTGCCGCCAGCATTTGTAATTATGGCGTAAAATGAAATAACTCCAATGCAAGATCATCAGAGAAAGCTTCTGAAGGGATGACACACTTGTGTGTTGCTCTCCAATCTCAAAAACATCCTGACATAAATGCTACAAACTACCAAACATTAGCCACTCGGGTAACAATCTGCACTAGCAAGCTATCCGTCGGAGCGAAAAATTGTCCGGAAGGCATACTTCTTCGGAGGTTCGAATTTCATTCGAGGTATGTGTCATCGGAGAAAAATCACTGAACTACAATTCGTAAATAAATTCCGTGGAGAATTTGTGTCGGAGGAAATCGGAAAAAAATTGCACATAGCTGTCAACTGTCTTCAACGCAATTCGCTGGGGTGCGTTACAAATTGCCGGAGAAATTTTCGAAGAATACCTTGAAGATAAAATCCTCCGAATCGTACGAAATAGGAGAATTTTCCGCTCAGACGGATACCTCGATACGGCTGAATAAGTCATTCGAAGTTGTATTTACAAGGCAAAAATAAGATCATACCACACCATACACGATGGGATTAACAATAACAAAAAAGTTAATCATGTAAATAAAGAATAAATAAATTATGAAAAATGGAGACAGGATAGAGCGCTTATTTAGCTGGAAAAATGAAGGATAATGCTTTACAGAATTGCTGAGAAGAAAATTCGAAACAATAAATGAAAATTGAATTGTAATCGATTTATTTCCTGCATTTCATTTTCTCGTTTACCATCACCACCTTCCGTTGACATTACCAGTTGAACGTATATGAGTCTGGGTTCTGGTTAAGTGGCATTCTGAAATACGAACGAACATCAAAAGGAAATATGCCTCCGTATACTGGATTACCTTTGACACTAAGTTCACACTGTCGAACAAAAATCTTGCAAGCTAAATGGTTTAACAGAACTGACGTTTGAAATACTTAAAAAAAATAAATTAATGAATAAATTAATGACAGAAAGACTGTGGTGGGAGAAAGCATAGTCTGCTAATATTTTATATTTGATGCATGGCAGCGTATACGGTAACCTAGCTATTTAAATAGAAAGCAGTGTGTACTTGGATTAAACTATATCATCCTATTTTTGGCGAAAGTCAGACAAACATTTTAAAGATTTAAATGTTCGTTGGCATTCTTCGAACACACAAATTAGTAGAGAAGCTGGCCCGGTTATTGCCAGGTATTTTTTTCAAAATGACAAATAATAAGACATGACGTCTGGGTGTTGTAGAACGAGGGTAGACTCTGGTTGGCTTTAACTTGGCAATGCCCAGTGTTGTTACTCTGACTACACATTAAGTGCTTATTTTTTACCTCCAAGTGGTAAAAATCGGGTACTGGTCTCATACAACCGGATTTGACTTGCTAAACGATAAGCGCGAGTGTTGATAACACGACTAAAAACAGCAACACTATAAACAGCCAGGTCAGAATGGCACGGAATAAATACCCGGCATGCTGTCCCAGGCGAACCTAGACAAGCTGCATCGACATATTCGGACAACAGGTTGTCTAGGAATATCAAGGGATAGTCATGCCCCTTGAACAGAGATGGTTGCGGATGAACCGAAAGGCCAACGGCAGCGATCAATCCCGTAGTGGATACTGGTGGCTTCGTGTCCTAGGGGTACCTAATAAATTTAAACTGTGGCCCTACAGGTTGGGGGTTGTGCTTTGGGCTAACTACCCACCCATTTAAAAAACTATTGTTACGAAGCAACCAATAGCCTCGGAAAGGACTGATTTTATTGTTGACGAACCGGCTAAACGAAAAAAGGACAACGACGTTCGTATCTGGAATGTGAGAACATTAAACAGGAGAGGTGCAAGCAAACAACTAGCGGAAGCCCTAAACTGCTACAAAGCAGACATTACTGCCATCCAGGAAATACGATGGGATGGGCCGGGCAAAAAGAGGATGAAAAACTGTGACATCCACTACGGACCGTGTTACAGTGAGTAGAAACAGTGACTATTCGGATGCGGATTTGTTATAAGTGGCAGACTTAGGCAAGAAGTCTTATGTTTCCGAGACATTAGCGAACGCATTGTAACGATCCGCATCAAGGCCAAATTCGCCAACATTAGCCTTATATGCGCTCACGCCCCAACAGAGGAAAAAGATGATATAGCTAAGGACTGCTTCTATGAGCTCCTTGACAAAACCTATGAGCGACTACCGAAGTACGATGTTAAAATCGTGCTGGGAGATTTTAACGCAAAGGCAGGAAGAGAAGACATCTTTGGCAGTGTTGTGTAAGCTATATTTTCCGTTACACGTCTGGTAACGGACTTAGGCTGATTTATTTCGCTACGAAACGAAATGCCACTATAGCCAGCACCCGGTTTCCTTACCTCGATATCCATAAGGGGACATGGCGGTCTCCAGATCAATGAACGGTCAATCAAATTGATCACATAGCGATAGACAGACAAGAGGCACGCATCCGGTATTTTGGATGTCCGAACATTCCGAGGAGCTAACATCGACTCGGACAACTACCTTGTTGTAGCCAAGGTTAGAATGCGGATATCCACCACGCCACAACAATCCAGAAATACTGTAAGCAAATTTAATGTCGAAAGACTGCAATCGCAAAAGACCGCCAGGAACTTCGCGCAACGCGTATCCCTAAACCTCTCGATTAAAACCATACCACCAGCATCGAATGTCGAAGAACTATGTCAACGATGCCAACAAGCCATTAGATCAGCCGCAACTTATGTGCTAGGTTTCTCGCAGCAAGAAACCCCTGGTTTGATGAGGAATGCCGAAAGCTGCTCGCAGCCAAGAACGAGGCCTACAAGGCTAAGCTGCAGGTGAAGACGAGAGCTGCCGTTGAGCTCTATAGGCAGAGAAGAAGGGAAGAACACCGGCTTTTAAGAAAGAAGAAAAAAGAGCAAGAAAAGCGCGCGATCGTTGATATAGAGAGGTGCCACTCCAGGAAAGATGTTCGCAAGTTTTACCAAAGTGTAAAACGCCAAAGCCAAGGATACAAGGCTCGAACAGAATCCTGTCGAGATGAACAAGAAAATATCGTAGTTGAGACACAGTCGATGCTGAGGATATGGAAGAACCACTTCTGCAGACTGCTAAACGGTGATGACGAACAACATTCCGCTGTCAGGCAGAACGAACCATTCAATATTGGCAACGACAGCGAAAACTGCCAACCACCCGATCTTAGTGAAGTGAGGATAGCAATATCTTAACTCAAGCTTAATAAGGCTACCGGAAATGGCAGCCTTCCCGCCGAAACATCCACCAACTCATAAGCCGAGTCTGATCGGAAGAAAGTATGCCCGAAGAATGGAACCTCAGCATCGTTTGCCCGATCCACAAAAAAAGGAGTGTGGCTTTGGCCAGAAAAGACCACAACCGATCAAATCTTCACACTTGGGCAGATCCTGGAAAAAACCCAAGAAGTCCAAATCGATACCCACCACCTATTCATCGATTTCAAAGCCGTATACGACATCATTTATAGAGACGAAATATACAGAGGCATGTCTAGTTTTGGTATACCGCCCAAACTCGTCCGTTTGTGTAGGATGACGATGGAGAATTCTCGCTGCTCCATCAGGGTCGGAAACGACCTCACTGACACATTCGATACCAAAAAAGGATTTAGGCAAGGTGATGCGCTATCATGTGACTTCTTCAATCTGATTCTTGAGAGGATTGTGCAAAACTCACGAGCCAACACCAGAGGCAATTTGTACAACTACTAGCATACGCCGACGATATTGACATCATTGGTAGGACCCAACGTGATGTCATAGCCACGTTTGCTAGTATAGAGAAGGAAGCGGCAAAAATGGGCTTAGCAGTAAATGAGGCAAGACGAAGTATATGCTGTCAACACGAAAGGACACACAACATCGACGAATTGGACAGAACGTCACCATTGACAGATATAATTTTGAGGTAGTACGGGAATTTATGTATCTCGGCTCCGCTATTAACTCTGACAACAACATCTCGGTGCATACCTATTAGACAGTGTCCGGCGATGAAACCTATGGTGGCGGTAATATACGACGAGCAAGGGAGATCAGTCCATTGGATCTTATAAAATATATTAAAAATTTTCGTGGTACTTTATCAACGTTAGGTGTTTCATAAAAAATTCAGTTGAAGTACTCAGAGTTAGGGTTGTTTCAATCGCAGGCGTGTATGTTAAGTTTAACTGTAAATTAAACACGTTTGTTGTTGATCAAATATGCAATCAAAAATGACATTGTTGCTTGAAAATAAGAAAATATTCAACTACAAACATGCTTCGTTTTAAAATGTTTACAAAAAAATGATAACGGCTGCATTGTTGATTTGAAGATTCGATCATGTTTGGTTAAATTCACAACTATTTTTGAATTGTTTATTTACATTTATTAATGAGACATGTTTAAACTAACCAAGGTCGATACCCGGCCTTGTAATAAACAATTGAAATAAAATTAACCATCGTTTCTGTTGTTGTTGTAGTTTTTTAATTGGGCAATTTCACTTAGATTACGGATACCTCGCATGCTTTTTACTATACGCTATCGATTATGTATAATGATGACTTATCCACAGTGCAATTTCTCGCACTTTTATTTTATTGATGACAGAGAAACATCCTTTATTTCGGTCACTTCTGCCTTCTTCATAGTGTCTCTGCACTGCTCCTCCCGGCAAACAGTGAAATCCGATTGCGATCTCTGTTCTATTTTTTGCTCGTTTGATATGTGATTGATATGTGCTCCTTCTTCAACAAAGAAACATTAAAAAAAGAGTAACCTTGTTTCAGATTCAGCTGAATATTTACTATACCGAAACAAGTTGTTAAAAATAAAATATCTAACTTAAACAATATTAGTTCACATACAAATGCTAATTGTGACATTAAATTTTTGTTATTTTGCCGAAAAACAAATTACCTTTCCAAAATTGCAAGTTTAAAAGTTGTATTCCCACTCCGCTTTAAAAAATAGAGATTACGTTGCTGCCTTGCACGAAATATAACAGAAGTGACGTAAGTGACCCATGCTGAGCAGTAGGTGTCCGACAATTTAAACTTTTTTGCAAATACAATTGTTGTAAGCCACCACCCACTAAAAGCGGTACCTACCGGCATACACTTCTGCGCCGTATAAAACCATTATGAAAAAACCCGACCAATCACGCAGTTTTTTTCTTTTTTTTTTCAAAATACTTCCAATTTAACTCGAAAAATATTTTTTTTTTAAAAAAACTCTTTCTCTAAACTGACTTCTTCAGCAAACACCAAGCAAGAAGCAACCCGAATGCACAGCGAATAATTTTCCCATCAAAATCGTTGCACATTCTTCGTATTGCAAAGCAAAATTCCATTAAAATTACCAGGCTACCAGGCGCAGGTTGTAGATGTCCGACAAAACACATGCTTCTTAAATAAATTTTGTTTTAAGCCATCTCCCACTGAAACTGTATTTTTCGCCATACACTTCTGCGCCGTATAAAACCATTCAGAAAAAACTAA